>VZRF01011810.1:21464-124032 GCA_013396875.1 Vireo altiloquus
GCCGCGGCGGATGCGCCGTCGAGCAGGGACCGACGTGCCCCTCCCGTCCTGCTGCCGTCGGGGCGGTAACAACGCGGGGCGCGAGGGGCGGCAGGAGGACGTGGGAGACGGCCACCGATGCCGGCGGCGGGGCCCAGGGATAGCGCACCGGGACCCCGTGCGGCGGCCGGCGAGGGGCGCGCGCCGGGGTTCCCCTTTCGTCATCGGGGATTCCCCTCAGTGCCGCGCGGCGTGGCCCCGCCCAGGGGCGGGACCTCGCACCCCGCCTGTTGACGTCACCCGCGCCACGTGGCCTCCTCTGCGAAGCGGAGCGGCCGCGCCCCTCGGCGCCGATTGGCCCCGGCAGCGGGAGGCGGGCGGGGATTGGCGGCGGGGCGGGGCGGCACGCAGCGAAGGAATGAATGGGGCGCGCGGCCGTGGCGGGACCCCTGTGCGGTGGCGCGAAGCGGGTCCGGGAAGGCAGCGGGCACCGGGCGGAGCCGCCACCGCCAGGTCTGTGCGAGGGGCCGGAGGGCGCGGGGCGCCGTCAGAGTGAAAGTGGGTCACGGCGGGGCCCAGCGCCCCTGGCAGGGCGGGACCGGACTTGCGTGCCCCGGCTCGAGCCGGGGCGTCTCCCGCGTTCCCGGGCGGCCCCGCCTGCGCGGCTGGCCCCTTGCCCGGCGTCCTGGACCTCCCTTTCCCCGACGCCCGCACTGGATCCCGGGGGAGGCGGACCAGACCGGGCGGCGACACCGGAGCCTGACGCCGACTGTTCGGTGCCCGCAGCGGCCAGGGCCATGGGCACTCCGGCCTCGGTGGTGAGCGACTCTCCGGGACGGCCGGCGCCCGCAGCCCGGGCCCGTAAGCGGGCCTCGGCCAACATCTTCCAGGGCGTGGGGTTGCTGGAGCTGCGGAGCCTGTTCCGGAGCGGCGGGGCCGAGCGGGCCGAGGAGCGCGCTCGCCTGGTCTGGCGGTACGCGGGCCAGCGGCGCATGGCGCGGGCCCTACGGCGGCTCCGGCGACGGCGAACAACCCACTCCGGCGGCGGGATGGCAGCGCTACGGTGCTTCAAACACCTTCGGTAGGTGCGGCCCAGGGCAGCGGGGCAACCGGGGAAAGCGCGGCCGAGCCACGCCGCTAACACACACCTCTTCCCCGTAGGATTGCGGAGAAGAAGCTGGAGGGTGACTGCGGGGCCGAGATGGGCTCAGGGTCCATGTAGCAGCGCTGAGTGGCTGGGCTGTGGACAGCAGCTCTCCAAGGACACTAAGTGTACTGGGCAGGGTGCAATGAATGGTTAATAAAGGGTGAACAGTGGTGGCTGGGTGAGGCTCTGGTTGTGTCCTGCCCATCCCTGGCTTTCCCCCAGGGCTGGCAGAACCATGGTCCAGGATGTTGTACAGCACCTAGTGCAAGGGGAGCAGCCCCACACCATGGGTCAGGTTGGAACAGACCTGTAGGTCATCTGGTCCAACCTCTCTGCTTAAGCAGGGTCATCCTAGAGCAGATGCCACAGGATTGCATTCAGGTGGTTCTTGAATATCCCTCATGAGGGAGATTCCGCAGCCTTTCTGAGCAGTCTGTTCCAGTGCAGTCACTCACACAGTAACTGCCCTGGCACAGTCACGGGGACAACTGAAGAGCAAGATACATGCTGCCCTTCAGGAAAGGAATGCTTAGAAGAGGTAATAGAGATTCTCCAGGGACAGATTTCTCTGCTAGAAGACCAGCTGGCCAAGCTGGAGGAGTGTAGCGCCCAGGAGAATGGAGAAGTTAGGGGGGACATTCTGCAGCTGGAGGAGCTGAAGCAGGAGGTGTCCAGCCTCGCTGCCAAAAGAGCAAAGCTCCAGGCCATGGTCCTATGGCTGACGGAGAAGCAGCTGCAGGAAGCAGCCCTGCATGTCTGAATGTAGCCACTTTGAGGAAGAGAAGCAGCAGCTGGGCAGCCTCATCTCCAGCCTCCAGTGCTCCCTCTCCAAGAGCCACTGGGTCTAGGAGAGGCTGGAGCAGGACCTGCAGACTCAGGATGCCAAGGGACAGCCTGGGCAGCTGGTTGCCCTCAATGCCGGTATGAGCAGACAAGAAAAGGACTCTGTCCTGCAGCAGCTGCAGGAGGCCAGTGCATCCCTGTGCAGGTACATATGGATACCAGCCATGGGTCGAGGAGCCCCGACCTGCTCTAGGGTGCTGCAGAGGCGCAGATGTAGCCAGCTGAACAGCAGCTCTGTTACTCAGACGGTTCCATGGTTTAAATACATTACATACATTTCTACAGTGCATTAGAACAATACATTTTGGGTCAGTCGAATGCAGCTGGGCCTGGCCGGGGAGTTGGGATCTCCACTGCTGCCCTCTCTGTGCTTACACAGCCAGTGCTGAGCCCCCTTCCCCTTTGCAGGAGACACAGCAGCTGCTCTGCCCTCCCAGGCTCACCTGCCTTCATCTTCCTCATTCCCCAAAGATGGGCTAACAGGACAGCAAGACCCAACACTGACTTCCCCCAGCAGCCTGAGAAGCCACAGCTCAAGGCAAGCAGGTGCACGCAGCAGCCCTGGTACCGTTTTATACAATACAAGCTCAGCAGCTGCTGGTGAGAGAGGGGCTCCCTGCCTCCCCCACCCACAGCAGGCCTGCGAGATTGTCAGCTCCAGGGCAGCCAGGAGTCCATCCTGGTCCCCCAGTGCTCCCACCCATGTGGCAGAAGAGCCCCTCCAGCCCTTCCCTGGCAGCCCCTGCCCCTCAAGTGGGTCCCTAGGCACAGACAAGGCTGGCACCATGCTGGCTGCACAGCAGCCAGAGAGCTTGCTGGGAGAGGCAAAAGTCAAGCAAGAGCAGCCATGGAGACCCGGCAGGAGAAATGGACTGGGGCAGAAGGGGAAAGCTCCCATGGGAGAGCTCTGCAAAGCCACTTGCTCTTCACAGGCAAGCCAGCACCTTTTCCCCTTACTGTCTAACTGCACCCAAGCCAGTTCCTGTGTGTTGTCCCTCTTATGTCCCCTCCTCGAGCGTCTAGCCAGAGAACAGCCGTTCATTGTGGTCCCTGCTACACCAGTGAGCAGCAGGAACTCCCCCTGAGGAAAGCAGCATGCACGGGGTTGGGGCAGGGGAGGGACAGTGGAGGAGCACAGCACACCCTCAGGGAAATGGAGGGGGGATCATCTGCTAAAGGCCTTCCCAGCCCGGCAGCTGGCATGGTGGGCAAAAAAAAAAGGGCCAGTGGCTGGTGTAAAGGGCTGGACGGATCCTGGCTGAGGCAGCCTGTTCATCCCAGCCCCAAGCAAGGGTGCTCAGAACCGCATGCAGGCCAAGGAACATAGGCAGGGGCAGGGTCCCAGCCATGCCACAGTTCCTGGCAGATTCCCACTCCTCCCTCTGGCCTCTGCCCCAGGCAGGGAACCAAGCTCTGATGGAGCTGGGGAAGGACCATGCCCAATCTGCCTGCTGTCTCTCCAGTTCAGCTGCAGGTTCCTCCAGCTGCACCTGCTTGCTCTACCTTGAAGGTTGAGTCCCAGCCACACGAGCCAGCAGTGGCCCAGCTCCTCTCGCAGTGCTAGTCCGAGGTGGCCAAGCCCTGCCCACGGCTCCCAGAGCTACCACCATGAGAAGAAAGGCTTCCGGCTCTGGAAGCTCTGCGTGTAGGACTCACTGGCGGAGCGCTGGTGGGAACGCGCTGTTTCCACAATCACAGGTGGCATCTGAACCAGGTGCAGTGGACTCTTCCCATCTTTCAACGCCTGAGTCAGGTTCAGGATCTGTATGGCACAACAGAGCAATGCCTGAGCTGCCCTGCTAGAGCAACAGAGAGCATCCACTCCAGCACCCTTCCTGCCACGAAGGCAGGACAGGCTTCCTATCTCACCTACCTGTATTCCCTATGCACAGCTTACCTGGCCTCTCATGACAGCAATCTGCTTGTGAAACTGTCCTCTGTCAAAGCCAGGGTCTTTCTGTAAGAGAAAGAGCAAAGAACACAATGGGATCCACCCACTGCTTCATTCCGTGCACAAGATGCCTACTGCCCAACTAAGGCCCTCCTCCTGTCCTATGCCATGGGTTTCCTGCTTCTCCCTACACTGACTCTTCAGCTCCTGGCAGAAGGATAACCCTGCTGTGCCTCAGCCCAGAAACAGTGTCAGGAGCTTGACCACCTTTCTGTCCCTGCAACCTTGACAGGGAGCTCCCCAACACCACTCCCTCTTCTCCTCCTCCCACATCATCTTCACCCACTCCTCCAGCTCACCTTGAAGAGCTCATACAGATCTTCCTCCAGGTCCTTGACAAAGTTGGGGTCTGAGATCTTGGGAAGAATCAGGTCCTTGATCTCCTGTGAAAAGGGGATTTTGGCCTGGGGCAGCCATGCCCAGTAGAACGGATCTGTGGGAGAAAGCAGGAGACATTAAAATTGGGGAAAGCAACACATGATGCCACATGCTCCTGGGTGCTAGATTCCCTGCACCTGGGACACAGGGTACAGCATCTGCCTTCCAGTGTCTGCTGAGGAGCTGCCCATCAACCCAGAAGTTGCAGAGGCACAGCCCTAGCCCTCTCCTCTACAGTCTTGAGGAGGATGCCCAAGCATGGAGTTGTATGGCTTGCCATGGTGCCTTGGCACAGCCTGAGAGACTCACATGCTCTCCAGGAGTCCGGGTGTTTCAAGGGAAAGGCCAAACCATTGTCTATAGCAGCCAGCTTGATGATGGGCTCCTTCACCACCACCCAATCGCTGTCCTGGAAGGAAGTGAAGCATGTCACAAGGAGGTCCTCCCAGCAGCAACAGTCCTCCTCCTACTCCCTACAGCCCCGCTGTCAGGACCTCTGCCCTGGCTACCACAGAGGCACAGCAGCCTCTTGCCTGTAGCTTGGCCCCTTGACTGCAGGGAAACATAGTCTGCTTTGGGTGGGAAAGTTTCCTCCCCAGTTTTCTCCCCAGGCCTCACTCCAAGGATGCACAGGTCCAGCAATGCCAGTTAACCCCACAGAGTTCAGCTGCATCCATCCTCAAGAAGTCTCACTAGGCCACAAACCACCAATGCAAGGGGTAACAAAAGGCCCAGGAGACAAGATCAGGCCTCCACACACTTGGAAACCCAAGCCAGATAGCAAATTCCTGTCCTGCCTGCCAAGCAGGCAACTTCCAGGAGCAGAGTCCCCGTGTAGCCCCTGCCCAGGAGCAGCCACTCACCCGCACGCCCGCACTGTCCAGGGGACAGTCATACTTGATGAGCCAGTTGTCATTGCCCCGATCTGCAGGGAGATAAAACCAGCTGTGTCAGCACCCAGGCCTCCCTGCAACACGCTGGGCAGAAGACTGTTCCTCCTCTGACCCAGAAGTGAGACAGATACATTTTAGGCCCAAACTCTACCCCAAAGCCCTTAAGCTTGCTGCAGGCATGGGGAAGCCACATCAAGCCCCTCACAGCCAAACCTAGAGATCCACATATTACAAGCTCCCAAGAGAAAGGTCAGCCTGCAAGCCCCAGAGTGCAACCTCAACCCCTTCCAGCCTGGCAGAAACTCAGAAACACAATGTGAAATGAAATATACAGGTACAGTCAGGTGCTGGATTTCTGGAGGTCCCTGAATCCTCACAGCTGGCAAACTTTCACCTGAGCACTCTGATAGATCCAGATCTGCCAGAACACACGCCAGCAGCCAGAGCCTCAGGCGGTGAACAGCCCAGCAGCTGCACTCTGCCTAGAGGCAGATGTCACTTGGCAGCAACCGAGGGGAGAGGAGTTTCGGGTGCTGGGAAAAGCCACCAAAGAGCCACCTATCTCCCTCCTCTTTCTCCAGCATGGTAGGACATGAAGGACCAAGCAGCATCCAGTGCCAGGCAGCTGGCCCTACCCGTGTTCCTGATGATGTAATCCAGCACCACCAGCCGCTCGAACTGCAGCAGCAGCTGCCGATTAGTGTTCTCCGGGAGCGGCTCGGCTTCAAACCGCCGCAGCCAGTAGTCTGCATCCTTGTAGCCTTCCACAAAGAGCTGGAAGGAGCCCACCTGAAGCAAGGACAGGCTACATTACAGAAAGCCACAGAATCCAGGGTGATGCCAACAGGCAGACATGGAGGCTGGCAGCCCTACCTTGGGTGGCAGACCAATGCGGTTGAAGCGTTGGCCAACTTTCGGCACCTTCTCCAGGGCCAGTCTCTTTCCTCGGGACTTCACCCTGTCAATGGCACTGTAGTTAAAGGTCTCACTGGCCAGATACACCACCTGGAGGGACATGAGCACAGTCAGCAGGGGCCTCTGGCAAGTCACAAGACTGCCTCATAAAACCAAGACACAGCTTTTCCCACAGCTCTGCCCAGCACAAGGATCCCCAGGGTTTGAGGAGGAAGAGTCCTGGTCTATAGCACTCAGTCTCCTAGGTCAGCAGTGGCACAAGGCAAGGTGCAAGCAGAGCTCTGTGGAAGCACAGAAAAACCTCCCTAGAACAAGACCCCAGCAGCTGTCCCCTCACCTTTGTGCGGGGAACAATGTTGAGTTCCAGTTTCTGGTCTACCAGGCTGGCACCTGCCTCTGACAGGTAGCCCTGGTTCAGGACGAGGCAGTCTCTCCCAAAGCAGCATGGACAGCACAACTTCTGCAGCCACTTGGTCCACTTGGGGTTCAGCTGCCCATATGGCTCCTCATTCTTGGGCTTGAAGACACCAATGATTTTCTGTGAGTGGGAGAGAAGAGGGCTGAGTCCAGGCAGTTGGTAGAGCTGGGACACCTTCCCCAGCTCCTGAGCCAGCCCACAGTGGGGACATGAAGGAACAGGTCCAGAACTGCCCCTCATTAGGATAATAACCAGCCTCTGGGACCAAGAAAAACCTCACAGCTCCTGGGAGGGAGGTGGGAAAAGCTGGGAAGGATCCCTCTCCAGCCAGTACCCCATCCCACAGAAGCAGGGTGCTGCCTAGAGACCTTTATACCCAATGTGTTCCAAAAAACACCAGTGATGATGCAGTCTCCTGGTAAACACATAAGTCTCATTCTCAGACCTTTGGATGGCTGGGGAGAGCTACTGCTCATCGTTGGTCATTGTGTCCACACACAGGGGATACAGTGAAAGGGATAGCAATCCCTGCCCTGGCTCAAAAATCCATTGAACAGAGCTGATCCCAAACTGACCAGAGGAAAAGGACCATAACAGATGAGCAGCTGCAGGGCCCCTGAGGAGCCAGGGCTCTGTGCTGGGGGGCCCAGCAGAAGGGCTGACTCTCTGGGTACACTGTGGATGAGAGGGCACAGGCAGCTCCAAACTGGCCACCAGCTGGAAGCAGCACTCCCAGCCCCTCAATCCAGCCTTGTGTATATTGACTCAACAGTGGGGACAGGAGTGTAGGTACCCCACTGCTGCAGAGGGCACAGAAGCCTCGTGTGGGTGTGTGGGGCACTGCACCACCGCTGAGCCAGCACTGCCACACCACACAGATGAGAGAAGGGCTTTCCATAAGTCAGGCATCCCTGGGGGGCTGGCAGCCCCTGCTCTGGGGTGACTCAGCAGCACGTGCAACCAGGGCTCCATCCCATGGCTAGTGCCAGCCCTGAGTGGGTGTCACTTCCCCAAGCTGAGCTCCTGTCAGAATGTGGAAGTGGAACATGAGTCCCAGTGCCTGAGCAGGGAACCTCAATGCAATCTCAGTCTGTCTGGAGCCAAAAGCCAGGCCAGACCAAGCAGAACCAAGGTTTTGTCCACCAGGAAGACAAAAAGGAAGGGTTTGAGGGAACAGGATCACTTGAGCCATGCCCAGATCACATGGTGGAGCCACTTTCCCCAGGCAGGAAGGCAATCCCCCGCACCAATCCCACACGACTGTCATACGACTGTCAACCCATCCTTGGATATAAGCCCGCAAAGAGGCCTGTCAGGAGCTCTGGCAGCGTGAAGCCCTGTGCTCCATGGAGCCAGACCAGCAGAGCAAAACCCAGCCAGGCAGGGAAGTGGAGACCAGAGGCCTGGCAGCACAGCATCCCCTTGCAGACAGATCCGTGCCGAGAGCAGCACTGACAGGGAAAACAGGTCTGCCTGGTGCCAGCAGCAAGGCAGAGGGAGCCCGGCCAGCACAGAGGAGCAGTTGGCAGTGGGGTGATCATAACCATTGGGGCTGGGCAGCACAGACTAGCTGGAACAGCTTAGGGCCCAGCAGCTCCAAGAGAAATAGTCAAAAAGATTTTCCTCCCAATATCTTTCCCCCACTGTCCACAGTACCTACGTGCTACACTCTCTCCCATGCCAATAGTGGGACGTTTTTGGTGACCCTGGGCAGCAACCACAGAAACCAGTCACACACCACCTTTGCCAACAGCAGATAGTCTGGGGGACCTGCCAGGTGACGACACCAGCAGTACACAGACTTTGGCTCCTCCCACTCGTGCTCCAGCAGCCGTCCTTGAGCTCGGGTCTCTTACAGCCAGGCAGCCTCCAACTTGCAATCCCCAGGCTGCCCGCTCCAGGCCTCATATTGGGCAATAGGAGGGAGTAGGGCTGTGGGACAAGAAGCATGTATTTCCCCAAATTCCATCAGCTCAGCTGGGAACTGCCTGGCACAGCTTCCAGGAGCCAGGTTTCACCAGGGCAGGAAAACTAGGACACACCAGACCACAGAGCTCACTCCTGCTTCCCTGGAAGCATCCCAGCACACACGTGGCAAGGGAGTCACAGGAAACAGCAACAGCTCAAGTAATTAGGCAGGGAGCAGCAGGTCACAAGACTAGCCAGCCTGTGCTGCACACACATCCAGTCAGTGGCACAGAGACGGCTGCCACAGAGCTGACCAGGTCTATAGGGGACCAGCTACACGCCAAGGACTTTGTCTCCACTTTACCAACCACACAGCCACAGAGACAATATCTCACTCATTTCAAAAAAACAGCTCAGCCCACAGCGTCACAGCCCTGTGTTCAGATGCTGATGCACGGGCCCGGGGGAGGGGGTGAGCCTTCCTCTTTGGGTACAAAGCCACAGAAGAGGTTGAATCAGCACTTGGACACTGCTGCCCCGCACTCTCGCTGCTAGTCCCACTTAACTTCTCCCCGGGGAAGCTCAGAGCTGCTCCGGCCGCTCCTACCAGCCCTCTGCGGCCAGTCACCCCCGCCAGCGTCCCGCTCCCGGCCAGCGCCGCTCAGCCCACAGGCCCCGGGAGCCACGGGGGCGGCACCACCCCTGGGTCGGCCACGCAGGGCTGGGCTCAGCTCACCCCCTGCGGGTCTTTCACGAAGTAGCTGCCGCTGGAGCCCTGCGAGATACGCTCGGGAAAGATGCCGCGCTCGCTGGCCAGCTCAGCCCGCCGCACGACCTCGGCAAACTCGGGATCCTCGGGGAAGTCGTTGCGCTCGCNNCGGGCGGGAGGGTACGCACGGCACCCCCCGGCAGCCCGTAGTCGGGGCCCTGCGCCCTCTCCGGCGACACTAGCGGGCTCGTCTCGTCCATCGCGCCGCCCGCCCGGCCCCGCCGTGCCGCCGCTGCCGCTTCCGCTTCCGGCCGCGTCACGACGGCCAAGGGGCTGCTCCACCCCCCGCCACACTCTGTTGGCTGCTCCGCCCCCCGTCGCTCCACGCCCAGCCCGGCCGCTGCGGCGAGAACCGCGGGGGCGGCTGCGGCCATGATACCGCTGGAGGCGGTTCGGAGGCTCTCGCGCCTCGCACCGTTCGTTCGGAGAGGCCAGGGTGTGTTCGCCCCCCGTACACCCCCGCTGTGGCGGTTGGCGCCGGTGCCCCACACAAAGATGGACGCCCTGGAGTGGCAGTGCCCATTGCTGCCCCTCACAAAGATGGCGGCAGAGCGAGGGCACCGCCCCTCTGCAGCCACGCCCGCGGTGGGGAACTCCTTGCCCCACACAAAGATGGCGGCCAGCGAGGGCGTGCTGCCAAGCTGGCCAATGAGAAGCCGCGTTGCTAGCGGTTGCCGTGGAGACAGCCAACGGCGAGGGCGGATGGACGCTGGCGGCGTGGCACGCCTGGCGGGGCGGGGTGCTGGCAGGGGCGGTGGCGGCCACCGCCCCGCGGCGGGACGTGGTGGGGAGCGGTGTAGGCGGACGGCGCGGAGCCAGGTGAGCGCGGGCCGCGGGTCCCTGCGCCGCCCGCACCGCTCGCCCCGCTCCTGGGCACGCACCGGGCCCGTGAGCACCGCCACGCGTGTCCCGGTGGTGGGGCGTGCGTGTATCATCCGTGGGTGCATGAACACACCGGGGTGTGGGTGCATCAGCCGTGGGTGCACGGACACGGCGGGGTGTGGGTGCACGGACACACCGGGGTGTGGGTGCATCACCCGTGGGGACAGGGACACGACGGGATATTGGTACATCGGGGTGCGGATGCATCACCCGTGGGCGCGATCACGCCGCCGGACACGCTCCCCGGGTGGGGTGTGCTCACATCCCCCGTGGCTGCGTGGCGCGGGCAGCGTGTCCGTGCCTTTGCCCGGCGGTGTGTGACTCAACGGGGTCGTGCACCCCTCGGCCCCTGTGCGGTTCGGGCTGTGCTGGGCGCGTTGCCCTGCTTGCGGCGGGCACGGTGCGCGCAGGCTCTGCGTGGTGGGAGCCCAGCGCGGGCGCGTCCGGCTGCTGGCCAGGCTGGAGTGCTCGTGGGGTGCTGTCCTCCGGGTGAAGTGTCGCAGGCCATGCTGGCCGAGCTCACAGCCCGCGGCAGCACCCTCTCCTCCTCCTGGCATGGCTGGGCAGGCTGCAGGCTGGGAGCCAGCGATGCTCTCCCATCAGCAGAGAGCACTGTTCAGTCGCTATTCGCCTTGGCTGGGGCCATTTCTCTGGACACAAAGCCCTGGCAAGTTCCTGTTGTGCTCCTGAGTGCCGCGTCCCGCTGGTTCGCGTGGTTCAACACCCATCTCTTGGGTGATGAACAGCCGGGTGTAAGCCGATAGACCCCGTTTAGATGCGGGGAGCCCCTTCCCGTCATCAGCTGGCACTGCCTGAGCTGCACCGGCAGCTGCTGGGGAGGCAGCGCCCAGCCCACCTACGGGACTGTCTCCCTTCTGGTGCTTCCCTGTGTGCTGGGGAGAGCTGTGCTGCGTGGCAGGGCTCTGTGAGGTGTGCAGGGCTTCAGGGGCTGCTTACTGTTGGCAGGCAGGTTTGCAAATCCTGGGTAGCAAAGCCCTGACGCCCCAGAATCCTGTCCCTGCTGTCCCTCTTAGGAAGAGTGTCCACTCATCCCTGGGGGTGAGCCAGGTCTGCCCATTCTTAATGCTGGATCTGGAAACCTCGCAAGCTCTCTGTTCCCTCTCCTGAAGAACTGCTACTGAGCACAGCCCAGCAAGCATCTCCTCTCCAAAACATTTGTTTCTGCCTGGGACTGCCCCAGCAAAGCTTAGAGTGGCCCCTGGCCTGAGCCTCCACAGTGCAGGACCTCTGGGGTTCTGCTGGAGTGCCATGCTGGAGGCAGCCAGTTCCTGCCACACTCCTCTTCCTGCCACTCACTCACATTTCACAGGGCTGTGACCCCCGTGGGCTCACATCTCCCTGAGCCTTGCAGTGGGCGGGCAGCAACCCGAACCTGGCGGCTGGGGTTTCATAGCCAGGCAGGGCAGCTGTGCTCCTGGGGTCACCTCCTCATCTGCGCTGTGCCCCAGCAGAGCTGTCCCCAGAGCAGACAGGTGCCTCTCTGTGAGCCGAGAGGATGCAAGGGCTCTGGGCAAGCCGGGCTGCTCTCCCTGCCAAGCAGCTCTCTGTGCCTCTCCCTGCCAGCTCTTGTCCTGCTGTGCCGGAGGCTGTTGCCATGACCCTCACCAAAGGCTCCTTCACCTACTCCAATGGGGAGGAGTACCGCGGCGAGTGGAAAGAAGGTGAGATGTGGCAGGAGGGGATGGTGCCACCTGTGCTGGGGGACTAGCAAACCCCGCATCTCTGCCCAGCTCCGCACTGGGGCAGGTCCTGCCTCTGTCCAGTGCTGCCCATTTCTGCTCTCACCCAGGTCGTAGGCACGGCATCGGGCAGCTGACGTTTGCTGATGGCACAACTTACGTGGGGCACTTTGAGAATGGGCTCTTCCATGGCTGCGGCGTGCTCACCTTCTCCGATGGCTCCAGGTGAGCGTCCCACTCCTGCGTATACCCCCCCAGGCATTCCCACTTGCTGTGGGGAGCTGCTGCCTCAGGAGATCCTCCCACACAGGTACGAGGGGGAGTTTGTGCAGGGCAAGTTCAGTGGCGTTGGAGTCTTCACCCGCTGTGACAACATGACCTTTGAGGGCGAGTTCAAAGGCGGGCGCGTGTGTGGCTTCGGTGAGTGCTGGCGGCATGGTGCAGGCATCTGCACGGCCCCTGCTCAGCACAGCCCCTTCCAGCATCTCCCGCTTTGTCCCTCCTTCCCTGTCCCCGTCCACAATGGGTGCAGCTCCCTGCCTCTTCACTTCCAGCCCTTCCCTCCCCTCCCCAGGTCTCCTGACCTTCCCCGATGGCTCCCACGGTGTGCCGCGCAATGAGGGCTTTTTTGAGAACAACAAGCTGCTGCGGCGGGAGAAGTGCACGGCCATCATCCAGAGGGCCCAGGGCGCCTCCAAGTCTGCCCACAGCCTGACAGCGTGATGGTGCCCCACATCCCCTCCCACCAGAGCAGGGACCCCCCTACTTGGGCACTGGCTGGCCCTGGAGAAGGGATGTGGCACTGTTGGATGCCTCCCTGCCCTTTGTCCCCTCCAAGCATACTCCTGCCAAGCCCCTGCCACTGGAGGGGATGGAACCCTCTGCTCTCCACCCAAGTGCCCTGGGGCAGCCGTGGTGCCTTCCCTTTCTGGCTGCAGCCCTGGCACCTGCTGGAGCAGCAGAAGGACGGGGTGACAGGGGCTTGGCCCCTCTGCCCCTGAGGAAGACTGTGGACCACTAGGGCTGCTAGCCAGCTGCAGAGGATGGAGCAGGGGGGTAGAGGCCGGTCCCTGACCCCACTGCCAGGGTGCCTTGGCTGGAAGCTGCTGACTGAACCACATGCCCTCAGAGGGGCAGCTCATGGCTCACTTTGCTGCCCTTGTCTGGAGGCAGGGTGGGCACCTCAGGCACCCTGTGGCCTGCACCCTCAGCTCTGGGTGACTGGCCATCCCCCTGTATGCCCAGGGTAGGGTGACATTGTGTCCCCAAAGAACCCAGCCTGCTCTCGTGGCCAGCCAATGGGCTGTGTTCCCCTCATCCCTGTGCCAATACACCCACCCACTGCCTTGGGGACATCAGCAGCAGCATCCCCACCAAGGGGGACTGGGGAATGCCCAGCCTGGCACATGTCTGCTGTACACTGGTGGAGGTTGGTACAGTGGTGAGTAAGGAGAAAGGTCAGCTGGAGCCTGGAATGAGGGACATGAGCAGGGCTGCATGGGGTGCCAGGGCTGCAGCAGGGGGCCTAGGCAAGGCGGGAGGGGATAGAGGTATGGCGAAGGGGCAGGCAGGGGGCACACAGTTCCCCATCTTGCCCCCCACATGCATCCTTCATCTCCACTGCATGCTCACCTTGACTCCCGGTGCGGTCTGGCTGGCTGTGGCACAGGGGTCCCAGCAGCCCTCACTGCCCTGTGCAGGGCTGCAGGGGCCGTGCCCTCTCTGCCAGTCTCTGCCTGCACCAGGTCCTGTGCCTTGCTGTGACCCTGCCTTGTGCTGCTGCCTGCACGGGCCTCAGCTGAGTAAACCATGTTGCCAAATACCCGTGCCGTGTCGTTTTTGCTGGGAGCAGTGAGGTGTGGGGGCCTTGCCCAGACAGGACTGCAGACACAGAGAGGAGACAACAGGTTTATTCATGGCACAAGGATCCACCCCTTCCCAGGTGAAGACAACAGAACCCTGGGGGCTGGCAGGGATGCAGGCTGGCCTGGGGTTGCCCCCCTCTACCCACTCTGCCCAGTGCAGCCCTGTTCAACAGGAAAGAGTAATAGGGGCAGCCTGGCCTGTTGCCTGGCTGCCTCCCAGTGTCCCCAGCATGTCCCCAGTTCCCAGGGTCCCTGACTCCTGTACCTTCCCGGTGTGTGAAGGGGCAGATGGAGAACACCTCACAACCAGCCATTGGCACTGAAGGTGCTCCTCAGCTCTTCAACCTGAGCAGGGCTCAGAGGGGCCAGGGGTGCACGGCAGGGACCACCGTAATAGCCAAACCACTCCATAGCCTTCTTCAGCCCCGGGATCCCAAACTGTCGGGTGACCTGTGGGAGGGAGGGCATGGGGGCTTTCTGGCTCCCTGGGGCCGGCATGCTCTGGGAGCTCTGCTGTGCAGCCCCTGCTCCTCTGCTCGCCATCACTCCTGTCCTCCCCATGTGGGGCTGCAAGGCAGGCAAGGTGTGAGGTGAGGGTGTGAGGTGGCTGCAGCACCGCATGAAGTGGGGACTCTACACAGGAGCTCTGTGGCGCGTTGGGTTCTGCAGTGCCAGCACTATCACCCACAGCGGGATGAGGGGTCCAAGAAGGAGCAGCTCTTCCCCCGCACACATGCTGCCTGGTGCCAGTGGACAGGCTGTTCCTTAACATGGCAGGGCCAGCATTTCCCACCTTCTCACCTCCAGCTCGTCTTGGCTCACTGGCCAGGTGCTGTGCCACCCTGTCCCCCTGAACCACCCCTGCACCAACTGCAGCCCCAGGGACTTCTGTTCTTTACCTCCCCCTGGCTCTGTCATGGCCTGGCACCCCCTTCCCTCTGCATCCCAGGGGCTCTGCCTGCTCACCGCCGTGTTGGGCTCAATGAGGCGGTGCTGCAGGTCACGGGCCTCCTGCCACTGGCCCCCGCGGCACAGGTGGTCCAGCTGGCACAACGAGTCACCCAGAACATTGGCGAGGGCACACACTCCCCCAGAGGCACCTAGAGACAGCAGGACACATTGGCAGCCAGCTCAGCATGCTGTGCCTAGCCAGCACCTCCCGGTCCCTCACCTGCCTCCCCCTGCCAGGATGGGCACCTGCACCTACCCACAGCATAGCTCGCCAGCAGGAAGCCGGCTGATCCTGCCAGCACCTGGAAGTCCTCCTGTCTTGTCTTGTGGACCATCAGCCCCATGCGGGTGATCTGGGGAGAGACATGCTATGCCCTGGGGCAGGCATCACCCAGTTCCCCTTCCTGCAGAGTGCCTGCTGGCAGCCCTAGGGTCCAGGGAAGGGCTGCAAGTCCCAGTTCCCCACTCCCAGCTTAGGTCCAGGTTTGATGATAAGCAGCCCTGGGAAAGTCCTGCTCCACTCACATCCCCACCGCTGTCCTTGATCCCAATGATGTTGGGGTGCTGAGCCAAGGTGATGACAGCCTCCATGGGCAGGTCCAGGCCGGTGTTGGCAGGGACACTGTAGAGCACCACCGGGATGGGGGATGCGTCACCGACCTGCAGGCAGCCAGGCAGATTTCAGTAGCTGGGGTGTATTGGAGACACACTGAACATGTTCCCTATCCTGCTGCCCCAGCTGCGGATGCTGGCAGGCACTGGACATGGCTCACCTCTGTGTAGTGATGGACCAGGGCAGCAGTGGTCATGGCCCCCCGATAATAGCAGGGTGTCACAACCAGTGCCACATCAGCCCCCACCTCTGCCATGCTGACTGTCAGCTCGATGGTGGCCTGGGTGGCTGGGGAGGAGGCAGAGGGGTGAGGGCTGCTCCAGGGGGGACACATGACCTCTGCACTGCCTCCCACACTGCCCACACAGCCACTCACATTCGCAGCCCGAGCCAGCCAGCAGCAAGCGGTCCCTGGGCAGAGCCCGGCGCACACAGCTCACCACCTCCACCCTCTCGCGGGGTGCCAGGTATGGATACTCCCCGTTGGAGCCCAGCACCACCAGCCCTGGAACAAAAATGTGGGGAGGGCAGGGCTCAGGCACAGGAGAAGGGTGCCAGGACTGTCAGGTATCCCCATTACTCTCACTCCCATCTTTGCTGTCGGCACCCAGGTAGAGCTCTGCAGCCCACAATGTGCCTTCTCCTGCCTATGTCCCTGCAGCCCTGGCCTCCTGGTCAGAAGAGAAGAAACTCTGAGGAACATCGTGCAGCTCCTCTCTTATCGTCTATCCGTCCTTGGCAATCGACAGATACATATCCCATGAATGTGTGAGTGCACATGGGAGTGCAATGCACAGGTCCAAGCCTGCACATGTGTGGAGCGCGTGTGCAAATATGTGCTGGCGTGTGGCGGGGGTGTGCAAGGACACACACACACACGTGTGCCTGGGCATGAGCCATGTGCAGGGCCCCAGGTGGGTGACCCGAGGGGTTGCCAGCTCCGGAGCAAAGTCCAGCTGGAGGCTGAGCACCCTTGGGAAGCTGGCAGGCTGCCTGCATGCTGCCACACAGCCTCTGTGGCAGGCAGGGATCTGACAGGAGCCTGCACGGAGAGGGACGGTGGGCAGCGCTTACCTCGGAAAGGGATGCTGGCATAGCGGCGCAGGTTCCCCTCCAGATGGGCATAGTCCACCTCCTGTGAGGGTGAGAAAGGGGTGGCGAGGGGTGGGAAGATGCCCCCGAGATTGAGTGAGGGCTCTGATCCCTGGGGAGTGCTGAGCCCCCGGCACTGCCTGGGGGCTGCCCAGTGCAGAGCTGCCAGGGCGGGCCGGAGGAAGGAGGTGAGGCGGGTGCTGAATGCCATGGTGGCTCGGTGCTGCTGCTGCCTGCGCTGCCTGCCTCGCCAAGGGGCTGTTAATGTTTGACGGGGCACGTGAGGGACCTGCAGCCCTGCTGGGCAGATGACATGGGGGGTGGTACCAGATGAGCTCAGGATGTTCTTCCTCCCTTCAGGAGCTGGCTGCAGGAGCTCAGCACCCCTCCAGGTGAGCTTTGGCCACTCTGGCTGTGCTTTCCCTTCTGCTTGCCAACCCTGGCAGCCATCCCTCTGCCTCCTACAGGGCTGGGCTGCAAGGCCAGGGAGGGATCAGGCATTGCAAGCAGTCCCAGGGCTTTGGTCAGGGATCACCTGATCCAGCTGTCAGTGTAGGGTCTCCTGTAAATGGGTGAGTGTGAGCATTTCCATATAGGGAGCAGTGAGCACTGCACTCAGCATGTGCTGCAAAGGGACCACGTGTCCCCCAGGAATGGCTACAGCAGGAAAGGTGGGAGGACAAGAAGCCATCCAACCCCACAGAGTGGCTTTCCAGCAGGGGTACAGCTGCTGCTCTTTGGCACAGCCCCAGCCTCCAGCACAGCATGGACTCAGGCTGAGCTGCCCTCCATGTATTTTTCCTTCCTGAGCTTGTCCAGGTGGGACTTCGAAGGACTGTGAGCAATCAGGGTGTCCTGCAGCGAGGAGTCCTGCCCTTGAACCACTTGGTGTCACCAATACTTGAGTCCCTGTGATAGGAGGCAGGGCTCATCATGCTGCCAGATAACCCTGCTCCCAGGATAACCCAGCTTCCCCAGGCACATCAACCCTGGTGCAGGCTGCCCAACCTCACAGCCACCTGGAGCCAAACACTGCTCTTTGCTGACTTTTATTGACACAGACAAGTCTTGTCTGGATCCTGCTCCTTGGAGCTGAGCCCAGCCCCTGGTCCCTGCCTGGAGCCATCATGCAGGGACCTCCATCTCCCCCTGCGGCTGCTCCTTGGTCTCCAGCGCCTGGCGTGTGTCCACCTGCCACTGCTGCACCAGGTCTGTCGGGGTCTTGCCAGCCTGCAAAGGTGGGCAGAGAGAGGCTGGGCGTGAGGGTGGTGTGACATGGTGGGGCAGCAAATGGCCTCGGAGCTGGCTACATGCTCACCTCATTCTTGGCCATCATGTCAGCCCCATGCAGGATCAGCGTTTTGATGATCTTGTAGCGACTGAGCCGTGTGGCATCATGTAGCGCTGTGTCACCTTCCTGTGAGAGACACAGCTTCACTGGAGATCGTGGTCCAGGGACAAAGACGCTCTGCCTGTCCCCAGCACTGCTCCCCAGCTCCCAGCACATCAAACTCCACTGGGACAAGGGGGACTGTGCCTGTCCCAGACATGGCTGTGGCTGCAGTCACTCTGGGGCAGGGATGTGTGTGTCCAGATGTGCCCCACTGTGGGTGCTGGAAGCCCTTCGAGGGGTCAACAAAGGGAGGGGGATCAGTGTTGCCCCCCAGTGATGTCTGCATGGCTGCAGCACTCACCCTGTCCGGGGCATTGATGTCCACCCCGCAGTGGATGAGATGCTCCACAATGTCAAGGTGTCCAGTTCGGGTGGCCACGTGAAGGGGTGTGCTGAGCAGCTTGAGGGGGGATGAGATGGACATCAGGGGGGAATAGCACCCACACCTGCTAACCCAACACAGGGTCAGCTCTGGTACTCCAGGGTACGCCCCTGCCCCTGGCACAACCCTGTGACCTGCTCTGCTTTGCTCACCTTGTCCTTCACATTGAGGTCTGCCCCACGGTCCTGCAGCAGCTTGACAGCATCCAGGTGCCCACCCCGGCAGGCCCAGTGCACAGCAGTGCAGTCCAGCTGGACATACAGTGCTGTGTCATTGTGGGGGACACCCTTACCCTGTGTCTCTCCCCTGTCCCCACAGGTCCCCGTGCTCGAGGTGAACTGGCAGAGCCTCGCCTGCAGCCACCTTCATGATGGGGACAGTACTGCCCCACTGCAGGGTCCCCAGTCTTGCTGTAGTTCTGGCTGCACCACACCCAGATGCTCAGATCAGCATGCAGCTGGAAGCAGGATCCAGCCTCACCCGGTCCCTGAAGTCCACAGTGGCCCCACTGTCCAGCAGCTTCTGCAGGATTTCCATGTGTCCCTCCAGCGAGGAGCGGTGCAGGGCTGTGCGGTGGAACTGGGGGACAGGGTGGCACATTGGTGGCTGGATGCATCCTCCCTGGCCCAGTCTGGTTGTACTTCCAGCCCTGTCCCAGGGGTCCCAGCCCTAGCCCACAGGCGTGGTGGGGCATAGCTGCTGGACGTGGTGGCATGGCACAGGCAGGGGGCAGCCAGGGCTGCTACCTCATCACACGTGTCAGGGGAGCCACCGTCTGCCAGAAACTTCTCGATGACGTGCATCTTGCCTTGGACAGCCGCTCGTAGGAAGGTCTCTGGCTCCACAGGACCCTCCTGGCAATAGGACAGGCTCAGGGCTGGGGCAGCACAGGGGTGCAGGAGAGGGGACAACATGGGGGCCCCCCTGCCCTGCTTCCCCAGGGAGGTGTCTGGCTGGCAGGGTGACCCGGGGGCTGGCCTGTGGGTGGTCCAGCCGCTATCCCAGCAGCTCCCCTCCCGCATCTTGGGACCCCCTGACGTACAATCTCCAGGGGCTCAGGTGGCGGGGTGGGCTCAGGAGTGGCCGCCCGCTCTGCTCGGCGCTGCCGGCGCTGCTTGCGGAGCTCGATGAGTCGTTGGATGCTGCCCACGTCGATGATTTCCCGTCTCAGATCCACTGAACTCCTCCGCACCCTCTCCTGGCCCTGGTGAGCACACACAGTGCCCCGTTTGACTTCTCTGCGACCAGCCACCCCTGGCCACCCCGCACCCCAACCCACTTACCTTGATGGCCTCCAGGCCCCTGTTCCTGGGGCCGCAGCGTTTCTCCTCCTCCAGCTCAGGTGTGTTCATCCGCTCCACCGCCGGCGGCTCCCGTGTACCATCCCCTTTGAGTCTCTGCACAGGCACGGCGGGTGCTGCACGGTCTTGGCTGGGCACAGAGCAGCCCCACTGCCTCCATCCCCAGCCCGCCGGCAGAGGTGGCTCTGGGCGTGGCTCCCAGCTCGCAACTCGGCAGCCCTTGGGCTTGCGCTTGCCTGCCCACCCTGCTCGGTAAGCTGGGCAGCCGCCTGCCGCTCAGCTCTGCCCCATGGGCTAGAGCTGCCGGGTTGGGAACCTGATCCCCCTGAGAGCTCTTGGACACCTTGCTGTATCCCTCAGGACGGCAAGGTCGGTTCCAGCCTCCTCATGTCCGAGTCCCTAAGGATGGACACGGCGCAATGGGGGGTCCTACTACAGCCCAGGAAGGTCCCCCTGCCCTATGGACCCACCTCCTCCTCCTCCTCCTCTGCCAGCTTCTGCTCGATGAGCTCCTTGGCCCGTTCCACATCCAGCTCCATGTCTGCCCGCAGTGCACAGTCCTGTGCAGGATGTGTCCTCTTCTCCTTGCTACCACAGGCAGGGAGTGCCCAGCCCTGGCTCCTGGTGCTGCCGGCAGCTTCGCTGGCCGTGGGGCTTTATGCTGCTGGCCCCTCTGTCCCACAGCCCAAGGGCACCAACAGCTGTGACTGCTCCACATGGCTGGGGCAGCTTTGCCATGAGCTCACCCTCCCACTTTCTGGTGGCCCTGACTCACCTCTCCAGCCCCCACACCCTCTTAAAGAGACCCCCCCTCTCACCCCGGGTTGACCAGAACACCTGTGCTGGTTATGAGGAGCTGGGGTGTGCAGAACCTGTGACAGCCAGCCAAGAGAGGCTCAGCAGAACAGGGACATGACCCAGGGTCATCCCACAGGCATGGCACCTATGTCTGTGCCACCCACCCTGGGCAACCAAGATGCTCCCACGACTCCCATCACCGTGCAACCAGATGCTGCAGCAGCCACCAGCATTACCCGAGGCTCCCTGGCACCTTGGGCAGGCAGGGGGCCTGGGGGGGCCTGCCCTCCCTAAAGGGAGGCAATGGGTCCTCTCAAGCCTCTCAGCCAGCAACAGCCAGCATGAGATGCCAGGAGTCATGGCCCTTCTGTGCTGCTTTAGAGGATGACCTCAGGTGTGGAACGTTCCGAGCAGCCCTGCCAGGGTCCCCGTGGCTCCCTGGCCTCCTTCACTGCACATGGCAGCCTGGCAGCAGGAGACTGGCCTCATGTGGGGCCAACAGGCAGAGCAGACAGCTATTCCCGGCAGCAGGAACATTGTTCAACCCTCCTGAGCACTCCCCCCTTGTAAGATGAGGCCAACACTGCCTTGTGCCAGGACAGTTAATGCACTGGGCACTGTCCACCAGCACAGGACCTGGGGGAGGGACAGCCAGTCACGTCACTGTTACCCTCCTGGGCAGTTCCCAGGGCTATCCTTGGACACCCTGTCCCATGGGTGTGACAGCCTCCTGCAGCAGAAAGACACTATTTTCACCAGAGTTGACCATGGTGGCCACAAAGGTCTTCTTGGGACTGTTCCCCTCCACGGACTGTCCCATCTAGCTCAAGGGCAACACAGGCTTAAACCTCCAGAGGGGAAGCACCAGGAAAGGGAGGTGGTGACTCCACACTGCAAAGCAACCGGGATGACAACGGGACAATGCTGGCAATGCTGGGAAGGGTCCTGAAAGGCAAACAGCCAGGGCTGGCAGGACAGGGTCAGGGTGGCACTAGGGAGAAGAGCTGGGTTGTCCAGGCTACCCTTGGCCACCCTGTGCCCATTCTGACATGGGAGCAGATATAGGACAGGCACAGGGACCTCCCATGGCTATGGGTTACAGCCCCCTCCAGCCTGTCCCCAAGGTCAGAGGAAGGATGAAAAGGCTTTATTGATAAATATAGACTATGTACAGAGGGGAGACATCTCCACCCAGCCCAGCACCCCATGGGTCTCCTGGCCAGGGGGAAGCCAGAGCCCAGTGGGTCACAGCCTCTCCCTGCCGGCACAGCCTGGCAGAGGAGCCCCAGCCCCAGAGACATTTGGTCTCGAACCTCCTGCAGCAAACACGGCGCCTGCCCGTGTTTCCAGCCAAGGGAAGCCACCGTGGTGGCACAGCCCCATGCAGACCTTCCTGGGGGGTCACCCGTGTGGAGGGCACTCAGGGGGAGCAGGAGTGGCTCCAGATGGGCTGGAACACAGCACAGGGAATCCCCAGAGATGCCACTGTCCCTCAGCTTCCTGCCCTCTCCCCTCAACCAGTAGGGAGGGGGTGGCTCAGTTCCTGGGTGGGAGGGGCTGGTTGACAATCACTTGCACAACAAAATCCTTCTGGATCTTGGTCTCCTGCAGTCGTGTGCGGTCAGTGAGCAGCTTGCCTGAGAAGAACCACCGCTGCCAGGCCAGGTCAATGCCCTCCTGCGCCTGTAGCTGCTTCTTCAGCTGCCCAATGGTGTCACTCATGCTGGCACTGAGCCGCAGGTCCTTGCCGGTGGAGAGGCGCACCTTGAGGGCGAACTCCCGCCGGGCGTTGGGCAGAGGCTCCGTCGGTTCCACAGCCTCCTCCTCGCTCCGCTCCAGGATCAGGTTGACGGGGGGTGCAAGGCAATAGACAGGCAGCTGGTACCGGTTGCCCAGCTCATCATAGCACTCCGTCAGGGACCCTGGGGACAGCAGGATGAGATGCTAAGGGTGGGCATCCCTGTGGACCACCCAAATGGGGACAGGGCCACCCCAAGCAGTGTAGCACAGCCTGCCTTGCTCCTCTTGGCTAGGCTGAGCTCTGGATGGCAGGTGGGAGCCCCCTTCTACTCCAGCCTGGGACCCCTATGTGCCCAGATATGGGGCACTCAGCACACACCCCACCCAAACCCCCAGTGCTGACCCTCACCATGGGGCAGGGTGATGCTGGCTCCATCGAGGATGGCCTGGGCCAGGCTGTGGTCATTGGCTTCTACAGCATAGGCAGCTGCCTTCAGGGCATCCCAGATCTCCTTGCGGCCTTCAAAGGCGGGTGCCGTGTCCCAAAACTCGTCCCGCTTGCTGCGCAGCTGCCCGTCTGTCATGGGGTAGTCACTCTTCCACTTGGGACACTCCTTCTTCAGGGGCTCATTGCGGCCTGTGGAGGGGATACTCAGCTAAAGAACAGGGTTTCCCCTTGGAGCCTGAGCCCCCCACCTCCCCATACCCACAGGCTCTTCCTGGGGACCTCCTATGCCCCAGCAAGGGTCTGAGGGATCACCCTGCCCAGTGAAAAACAGTCCCCAATGCAGCCAGGGAGAACCGGGCTAAAGCTAGGCCTGTCCAAGATCCCATTGGCCCCACAGCAGTTGCTCTCCCAAGTGACATCCTTTGCCCTCAGAGGGGACAAGGGCTCTTACTTCCATGTTAGGGGGGAACAGTTGCTGCCCTGTAGGGTGGCCACAGGGCCTCGGGGCCCTCTGAGGCAGAGCAGTATTTATAGCTTGGGGAATTAGCCAGGAAATAAGCTGGTCAGTCGGAACGAGAAGGGGATTACAAAGGCTGAGCTGCAGCGAAGGGGGGTCAGGACTTCAGCGATTCCTTTGCCCACCCTGGGATGACAGGGACCAGCTGCAGGCAAGACAGCAGGCACACAGCGTCCCGGGCATCAGGGGACAGAGGGCATCACTGCCAGACTGCAGCTGCCCCAGCAATGGGCTGAACTGAGCTGGCTCTCCACAAAACAGCCCCCAGCCATGTCTCCACAGCCCTTCAGCAGCCAGCATTGCCCAGGGATCTGAGCCACCTCAATGCCAGTCCCACACCAGCATGCCCTCACTGCACTGGGCTGCAGCCCTGTGGGAACAGCCCTGTCCCATCGGCCCCACAGCCGGGCCGGACACATGGGGCAGGAAGGAGTTGTTGTCACTCCCAGCTGAGCTGGGGACAATGAATGATAACAGCTCCTTCCTGTCACCCCTCTCCCTGAGCTGGTCAGCCGGCACCCTTCCTGTGGGGACAGGATGAGGGAAAAGTGAGGCTCCAGCTGGGCAGGAAGACGCCTGTGCCCACACAGTGACCTGCCAGGCAAGGTGATGCCACACACCCCAGCCACTGGAGACAGCCACCGCTGCCAGCTGTGGGCTGAGCCAAGCTCCCAAGGCAGCTGTTCCTGAGCAAGTGTGTGGTGACACAAGGCACTACATGACCTTGCTGATTGTACCAGCCCTGCCTCACCCTACCCAAGACCACTGGAGCCAGCATAGCATCTGCTCCCCAGCACCCACCTCAGGGGTCCCCAAGGGGCTCAGATACTCCAGGGCTGGGTGCTGAGCATCCCTGGCAGGCAGCCTCCTGCCCACATCCCTGGAGGAGCAAGAGCAGCCGGCTGCAGCCAGTGCTGCCGATTCAGCAGTCAATGGTGCTGGGCCAGAGGGATTTGCAGCACCACAGGACACAGCAAGGTCAGAGGCAACACCTGCCCCAGGAAGGCAGTGGAGAAGTGTCCACAGCCAGCCTGAAGGACGTGTCTGGGATCATGTCCCTGCACTGCTGTGGCCACTGGGCTAGGACACATGTCCTCATAGACAAGACTCCTGGCCAGCACTCCCAGTCAGCATCATTTCCCCAGCCCTGCGTGCAACAAAGGGAAAAGGCTGGCTCAGGGGAGGCAGCAGGATCGAAGCTGTGGTGGTCGGCTGTGGCAGACAGCAGGGACAGGCTGTGGCTGCCTCATGTGTACAGGCATGCCCAGCAGCCTTGCCCAGGTAGGCAGGGGCTTAAGCCTCGTCTATTTATTGCTACCGCCTAGTCGGGCCTGCACTTTCTAATCACCTCCTGCTGCTCTATTCCTGGCCCCTTGTGCAACTCTCCACAGCAGCACCACCAGACAGGTCCATCCGCTCGCTGGGCCCGGCCTCGAGCCAACATGATCTGGCTGGCAGCCTGCCTGCCTCCTGCCCTGTGCCTGCAGCACCCTGCCCATGGCTCAGCCCCCTGCAGTGCCCTGGTGAGGAACCCCCAGGCATGAGGATGTAATCCTAAGGCTTCCCTGCCCTGGGGCTTGCTCTCTGCCTGCAGGAGCCTCAGGCAGCCCCAGCTGACAGGTCCTGGAGGCCCTAGAGAAGATGTCAGCCAGATGGCACACACCACTGCTTCCAGCAGTGCCGGCTGGTCCGCTCCTGAGCCAGGCAGGGTTGGGATGCTGCGTGCCACGGGCATCCCCAGCTCCTGCTGCGGTAAGCAGGCCATCCCAGGGACAACGCTGTCACCCGCTGCTGGGAGCCCCGACAGGACCCCTCCACAAGGAGGGACAGGAGCTGGCCAGGCAGGTGGGCTGCTTAGCAGGGCCCCTGTGGCAGCAGAGGTGGGCAGGAAGAGCCCCCCCTCCCCGCTGATGGCAGGTCCTCGTGTACTGGGACCTGCTGGCCCAGGGCAGTGTCCCCATACTGCAGGTGAGGGCAGCTGTAGCCTTGCTTCATTCTCCACCACCTGCCGAGTAGCTCCCATGGGCTGGTGGCACCATGCAAGCAAAGGCAGGAACCAGCCAGGGCACCTGGCACAAGGGACAGACAGCCCTGCTCTCCCAGGAAGGGACACACTGCAAGAAAGCAGCAGCAGCAACTGCCGACAGCATACCAGGAAGGGACCATGACCCATCCCAGGAGGGCAAGTGGAGATGGAGACTCAGGCTTTGCAGCCAGCTGTTACCTGGCACAGGAGGGGATCACACAGATCCAGATGTTGGGATCTGACCCCATCCCCTGTCACAGCAGCCTGAGCTACAAAACAATGGCCCCACATCCTGCCAAGCTGAGGGAACAGACAGCTAGGGACCCAAGGCCTCACTGATACCCGCAAGAAGGCACTCCTGGGGGCAAAGGGTGCCGGGGTGGGGGGGGGCTATCACCCCGATCCATACCAGCAAGGCATCCCCGGGGCAGGCTGGCACACCTGGAGCTCCGCACGGTGGAGGTGGCTGCCGACGGCACGGGCACAGCCCGGCCCGGCTGCCACGGCACCCTGCACATGCTGCCGGAGCGGCGGGCACCGTCCCACGGAAATCGCCCTTACCTCCCTCATCCCAGCTGCGGGCGAGGGCCGGGGCCACCCGTCCCGGGCACACGCTTCCTGCCCCTCCTCTCCCACCGCCCACTACCGCTCTGCCATAAACACGGTAATTACCGGCTGCGACGACACCGGTCAGGGAGGCGGCAAGGGAAAGGCGTGATTCATCCTACCAGCCCACGGCTTCTCTGCCGAAAGTACACCGTACCCATCCCCGCGGCCTCCGGGACCCTCCGGATGGCATCACGGGCAAGCGCCTCGTGGCACTCGGGTTTTCGGCCACCGGTAACTCCGGGGGCCGCGGGGCTACGCGCTCTCCGGACAGGCGCAGCTGCTCCCTGCCCGACCCGCACCTCCCGAAGCCCCGCGGCAGCGGGGACGGGGTCGCGCCCCCCGGCAGCAGCCCGGGGTACGGGGCAGCACCGACCCCGAGCGGGCAGGACCCTGCCGTTCGCAGGACGCGCCGTGCCGGGGGACGCTGCCGAGGGCAGACCGGGGACACCCGCCACACTGCAGTCCCCCCAGGACACCACCTTCCCAGGAGGAGCCGGGAACTGACAGGGCTCGGCTGGACTCGCTGCTCCCCCCAGCCCTGAGCCCGCAAAGCCTCCGCGGCGCCGGGACGGGAACGCCGGTGCCCGTCCGCTCCCGAGGCCGCGCACCGAACCGGGACCTCCGGCGTCCGGGAACCCCGAGGGCGTAGAGTGGCTTCTGGGTTATGAGAGGGGGGAGTTGTCCCGTGACGGACTGCGCCCCTCCGGTGCCCACGTTCCTTCCGCGCTCCTCCCGCGCCACCCCCAGGGGGACACGGGACGCCCTCCCCCACCCCGGTACCCGCGATCGAAGGGGTGCCCAGACAGGACGATCCCCGCTCACCTGCTCGCTTGCGGGTGTTGCCGCCGGCGGCGGGCCGCTCCCGGCGCTGCCGCCCCACGCAGCCGCCCATGGCGGGGCCGACCGGCGGCGCTNGCGGCGGCCGGGGCCGAGGCTGGGGTGGAGGTTCTTGCCGCCTCCGTCCAGGACTTCGTGTCCGGGCAGCAGGACGGCCGCGCNGCTGCGGGGCTGGGTAGGGCAGGGTGTGGAGGCGCGGGACGGAGTGTGTCCGTGGGTTGTGAAGCTGCCGTCCGGGGCAGGCACGGGGGAATGGGTAGGGCAGAGCGTGCAGTTCGCAGCTGACAAGGAGATGTGCGGTAGGAGTGGGACAGCAGCGAGGGCGAGGGGCTACAGGAGCGAGGCAGATGTGGGTGGCAGAAAAATCGATAGTGGGAGGAGAGCTCATCGCCTTGCTGCGGTAATGTGGGAGGTGACTGGTGCAGACTGGCCTCACTGTGGTTTCTCCCCCTTTCCTAGCAGGGTTTGAGGCATTTGGGTGATTGTTGAATTAGGGAAGTTACAGCTTCAGGAATGTGGCTTTCTAAGGATAAGGGGGTACTTTTGTGTTTCTAGGCTGTGGCTTCAGCATGTTTCAGGAAGGAGCTGAGAGAGCAGAGAAGGGCTATCTTTATATGTTACATTACACAGAGGGGTAGCTTAAATACCTTTCCCAAGGCCTGATGGATTGTGAACTGCTCTGTAGTGTCTTGGTGATGAGATGAGCTGGCAAAACTGGAAGGTAACCCAGTGGCCCATGTAACACAGAGTGAAGAAAATGCCAAGGAAATTTGGAGGAATTCCCTAAACTATGTGACATTCAAGATGTTGCAGAAGCATTGCAATCTCTGACATAGTTGGGATAGACGTGGGGAAGGATAACCTTACACCTGCTGTTGTCACCTGATGCCACGTTACAGAAGTGCCAGGAGAAAGCTTTGTCTCTTGGAAGACATACAAAGGGAATGGCCCCTTATTTGCTCCCCCCAGCTCTTTTCAGCCGTGTGGCTCTTGTGACAAACCCACCTTCACAAAAAGAGGCCTGGCAAGTGTCCTTGGGCTCCTCTGACCTCATATAGAGCCACACATCAGAAAGGATTAAATTGTATTATGTATCCTTGAGCAAAAGGGGAGTTTTTTTCTAAGCTCATGGCCATTGTGCAGTTGCTGTAAGAAACACACCAAGCTTCCCCCATTTGTTGCTAAGGACTAAAATGAGCGTAACTTGGCAAGTGGCAGAAAGGCCTTGGTGCTGCCACAGCCATCTTGTGCTGCATGGGTCAGCGGGTGGCAGGAGGGGGCTGAATTCATCTTTCATGAAAAATGGGGAGAGAAGGATACTGCTGTTACAGAATCCATTACACGTTCCCTGTGAACGTTGTGCTCCCATTTTGAGGGTGTGGGGGAGACAAGAATGGAAGGCCTCCACAAGTGACTAATACCTAGAAGGACACTGTGTGAAAGGGAGACAGACCCATCAGGAAAGGGAGCATGTTGGTTCAGAGTAGCAATCCAGAACATGGTGAATGGCTTGCCTCTGTTTAGTCTCTGGTAAATATAGGAATCCCAGAATAGGAAGGCAGCCCCTCGTGGTAAAGGGATTCAAGGTGCCTAATTAAACTTGGGGAATATGTGCTGCTGCCAGATGTGGAGGCAGCAGTTTCAGGGACTCACCACTGTGCCTGCTGTGCTGATGAGGCAGGTCCAATTAGCTGTGCTGGTGCTCACACCGCGGCCTGTGAGGCGCTGCCCACAAGCACACCACGCTTACAGGCTGTGCCAGGGAGGGGTGGCCACACCGTGTGAGGTGAAGCTGGTCACACCTGGGTCCCTGAGAACAGAGGAAGCTCCCTTGCTGAGCTGAGCAAAGGAGCTGCTGACCTCACTGCTGCTGACCATGGGGAGTATCAGTACCTGACTGTGGTTTAGCCATCACACTGCAGCTCTTTCCTGTTGAATAGAGAACCAGAAGCTTTGTGTAGAGCTGCTTTCGCTCTCTGCAGCCACAGAGAAGCAGAGCACTTGGCCACAGAGATGGTGCTTGTCTCAGACCTTTTCTGTTGTGGTGCAGAGGCACAAGGGCTCTTCATGAGCTTGCAGAGTGAGATAGTGGGATGCTGGATGTGGAGGGCCATCCAAGCTCTCCTTGAATCCCACTCTGCTTTGGCCGGTGCACAGCATCTGTTTGCTGTTTCACTGTTGTTATTCTGCAAGAAATTTTGCCAGCATGTTATAGCTGTCTCTGAGGGCACCCCCTGTTCAGTCTGTGCCTGTCAATTCCGAAACCTGCTGGGCTCTTCTTCCACGCGGCTCCCATTATCTGTTCTGTTTCCCAGTTCAGGCTCTCTCTCCCTGCTGCTCTAGGCAGGATTGAAAGCTCTGTCTCTGGAGTCAGGACTGCCTGCTGTCAGAACACGCTCAGAAAACACTGTCATCCCATCCCTGGAGACAGCTCTATGATGAACAGTGTGTCTTAATACTGGAATTAACTGCTTAGGAAGAGATAGTAAATGCTTGCAACAGCAGGAGACACGAGCTGGAACAAGGCCTGGGAAAGCCCATAATGAAACCTTTGGGCTTCTGAGAGGGTGAGTGCCCTGTCAGTCGTGTAGGTTCAGCAGGGCAGAGAGGTGAGCAGGTCCCTCCAGAGTGCCCAGAAGAGCTCCTAGGCAAAGACAGTGAGTCTCAGTGACTGCAAGGTGATTGGGGATTTTTTTTGTGGAGGAATGTTGTTTTGTCCAGGTAGGGAGTGAGTGGTGCTGCTTGTTTCCCAGTAATGTCACTTGACACCCGAGCTGCAGGTTAGGGGTCTGAAGGTAAGGCAGTCCCTTGCCTGCCACCCCATGTCTGATCAGAGTACATACACAGAGCTTTCCTTCTGGGAAGCTGCCACATTGGCAATGGGTGGCAGGAATGGAGAACCTACCCTCCTGCCAAGGTTCTTGTAAGGTGCAGCAAGCAGGTCCTTACCAAAGCCTCCTGAGGAGTGACTTCCCCAAGTTGAGCTGCAAGAATATGGAGGCAGGAGGTAAATGAGGCAACCTGGCAAGGAATCTGAGTCAGAGTTGGAAATAGACTCCAGGAATCCCAGCACTTTATCTTCCTCTGACCACAAAGCTGCCTTTCTCCCTGCTCTCCACCTTGGAGGAAGTTTGTGCAGGTCTTGCTCAGCACAGTGTGGAAGTGATGGAGCCAAGGTGGGAAGCTGAGTGATCACTAGTGTCTAGGCTATTTGTTCAGCCAGTTCTCCCTCAGGAAGCACCTGGAGAACTGCCCTCTGTTTCCTCACAGAATGCTCACATTAGAGAAGGGGGTTTTAGTATCTCAGCAAAGTGGAGAACAGCAGGGCTTCTCTCAGGAGCCACAAATAAAACCAGGCTGCTGGGAGAGGGTGGGGTAAAGTGCAGGCAAGTTCTCCCCTGGCTGTCTGCTCTCTGCTCTCAGTCTCAGAGGTGTTTGCAGGCAGGGCTGGAGGCAGCTCCACTAGTTAAGTGCACATGGCTCCTTTGGTGCTTAGTGAGGAGTCAGCACCGACTAGCCTTTCCCAGCATCCATCTCCATGCGTGCGTGATCTCTGGTTCACTTTCTTTACCTCCTTTCTCCAGGGGTGAAAGATGGAAGGTGGACAGTGCTGCAGCTTGTGGAAGCCCTGGGGTAAGAAAAACCTTGTGCAAGTTTTACGTTGGGTAAGGGCCTTGCAAGGGACATTTCCACAAGGAGGCATAGTTAGAAGGAAAAGTGTGCTCATCCAGGATGAGCTTCAGCACTGGTAGACACATTGCAGCATGCAGGATGTTGTCTGCTCACAGCATGGAGCTTGAGCAGTGCTTTGCCCTCCTAGGACATGGAAACTCTTTGGGAAAGAGCAAGGTTGGAGCAGCTCTTGATGCTCTCCCAAGACAGAGGAGAGATGTGGCAGGTAGCAAGCTGCAGGGCACTTTTCAGTTGGGGCTGTCCCCAGCACGAGCTGCCTGAGCACACAGCTGCACAACACCATGTCACAAGTTGGCTGGCACTCAGCTTCTGCTTCAGTCTCCAAACTGTCATGGCCTGGGCTCATTTCTCCCTAGCTGGGGGCTGGGTTTGCCTCGCTGTAAGAGGCTTTACCCTTTTTGACCCTTGTGATCTTGGGAGCATGGTGCAAGAGCAATTTCTTTGATCCGACTTGAGAACTTGGATTTCTTTCTGCATGGTTCTGAGTGCACACATGCAGCACGGACAGGGGGAGAGAAGTCTCTTCTCACCCTGCCAGCAAGTCAGTCAGGATTGGGCCCACAGAGTGGCACCTTTGTTTTTGTAATAGGCCTGCTCAGGATGTACTTCCTGCTTGGATGTCCCTGCTCACAATAGGCTTCTGGGGCTTTCTCCTCTCTTGGCCTAGGTTTTGCTTGGAGAACACAGATCCTCGGATGCGAGGGCGAGGCATCCAGCTGTTGTCGCAAGTCCTGCTCCAGTGTTATTCCCTGCTCCAGGAGAAAGAAGGTAAGGGCTGTTCTGGCCCTTGAGTGGCTGGCTGGGGACAAAACCTGTGCCGTTAAAGTGTCTGTCTGTTCTGCAATTGACAAAGGGATTGATTTAACACTGTGACAACTTTGTAGGTCTCTAAGAGTCAAAGTCCAAGCAGAACACGAGGCTTTGCACTGCAGCCTTTTTGCCAGCCTCACCACACAATTCAGGTCACTGTCTGAACACACCAAATCCCTGGGCAGCTGGGGCCCCTGACAGTGTGTGGGTGTTGCACACCCAGCGCCACATGGCGTGCATGGGACATGTTTGGGATACATTTGTATGTCAGAATCCTTGGGTGATGACTCAGAGCAGGAAGACTGTCCTTCACACACCAAATCACACTGCAGCCTTGCAGCCTGACCAGATTAACTCAGGAGGAACCCTGAGGCCTGGGGAAGAGGAGAGATCAGTGTAAGGATGAGAAGGGAGTGCGGGACTGGAGTGGGGAGAAGATGATACCCTTTCATAGAGGCAAGGAGATGGTCTGGCTCTGTTAAATGCCCCGTAGCAACTGGCTCGCCGTAGGGAAAGCCAGTAAGTGCTGACAAACTTTGGCTTGGGCTTGGGGGCCTTGCAGATGGGAAGCTGAACTTATGCCAGTAGCCTGGCTAGACAGGGGGCCCAACTAGTAAGTAAGGTAGAGGAAGGGGAGGATGGAAGTAAAAGATGCTTAGTCTTTGGCACTTGGCTCTATGACTGGAGCCAGGCAGGGCTGAGAGCAGTTGTGCATAAAACCTTATCTACTGGAATAGCTGGAGTCAGGTGTGATGACTGATGGGAACTGGGGTGCTCTGGAGGGGCAGCCAGAAGTGGGGAGGTTCAGTGGGGATGCTTGACAAAGAAAGGAGACTCAGGGCAGCTGAGCAAGGAGAGTGAGCTGTTTTAGAGCCTCGTGTACCTGCTCACGCAGTTCATTTCTCAAGTGCTGCGTCAGGCTGCCTCCTGGGGGGCTGAGTTTCTGCAGCAGCTGTGGGCACAGGATGCTGCTAGCCGGCTCTTCCAGTCTGCTTCCTGCTACCACTCCCCAGGGCTGGGGTGTGCAGGCGCCCGTGGCCGTGACTCAGGGGCCAGGAACGTGTTGTGGAGCCAAGTGCGAGGAAGCTGGAGCTCCTGCCCCAGCCCTGTGCCCCACCCCATGACATCCTCCGGCCTTTGCTGAGCAGACTGCCGCTCTGCTGTTGGTGTCTGCATCCACGTGTCTGAACAGGTCAGGGCAAATGCCTCTTGGGTAGCTTCAGCACTTCTGCAGCAGCCAGAGTTGGGTGCTGCTCTGCTGCAGTCAGGCGTGGGCTGCTCACGAGGAGAGGGCAAAGGTGTTGGAGCCAAGTGGGTGCACCCACCAGCAGCAGTTTGTGCCATTCACCAGTGCAAGATGTGCTGGCTCTTAATCCATCAGCTTGTGGTTGAGCTGGGGCCAGCACCCAGCAGCTGTGTTTCCTAGGGCTAACACACAATGGTGTCTGTTTCTGACAGTGCTGCATCTGGTCCTGTTCTATGAGAGCCGGCTGCAAGATCATCACCTGGTGATCCCCTCGGTGCTCCAGGGACTGCGAGCGCTGGTGAGCTTGCACCCCCAGCCCGCAGTGCTGGGATGCACTCCAGAGCAGTGTCAGGGAGGTCCAACACCTGGGTATGGGTTGGAGCAGTGTGTCGAGCAGAGCCTGGCTGGGCTGTCAGCCCATCTGGCAGCATTGCCCTGTCTCCTCTGTTCTCCTGCTGTGCTACTTGTGGAGGAGCCAGGGAGAGGAGACTGCTTTGATTCCCTGCCCTGTGTTGGTATTGGGGCAAGGTCACCTTGGGGAGCAGCACAGATGATGGGCATTTTGTCCTGTTCTGTCTGGGGGGTGGGGCGAGGTGGTGAGCTCTCCTTGTTGTGGAAGAGGATCCTGCAGGCAGCTGCTGTACAGAGGCAGGAGCTCTGTTACGTGGCTGTCATCATGGTATTCTAGTCTTGCTTTTTTCTTCCTGTCCCCAGAGCATGTGCAAGGTGCTGTCCCCAGGGCTAGCAGTGTCTGTGCTCAAAGCCATCTTCCAGGAGGTACATGTCCAGGTGAGCAATGTGATTTCCTATCCTCTTGTCCTTGATCTCTGCTCCCTGTCTGTCTGGGGATGGCCTGCCTGCCCTGAGGACTGGCCACATTCGGTACAGTGCAGTGCTTCTGCAGGGCTTAGAGACAGCTTGGCTCACTGCAAGAGAGACTATGAGAGACAGACAGCAGCCAAGGATCCTGTTTGGCCATTGTCCTCTCTTTTCTCAGCCCTAGGGGAATTACTTCCTTTTGCTCCATTCTCCAGGCTATGTTTAAGTGCCCCCAATCCAAGTCTCCTCCAATTTAAGATTGTTTTTGCTGGCAGTGCCTTGGGCAGCATGCAAGGCCCTGGTGTGACTGATGGTGCAGTCATGCAGTGATGGGACACAGTCATGTTCATGTGCCATTGCATAGGCAGGTGCACACTTTGCATGTGATAAATGGGACTTCTGTGCCAGGAAGCAGTAGCTGAGCTGCTGGAGGCCCTGCTCTCTCTCAAGGGCATGTGCTGCCTGTGGGGTGATGGGTAGCTGTGCTGCCATGTATAGAGGATGGTTTTGATTGGTCTGCTCCTCCCTTCAGTCCTTGATGCAGCTGGACCGCCACACAGTCTACAGCATCATCACCAACTTCATGAGCACCAGGGAGGAAGGTAAGGGGGCAGATGCCAGAGCTGCCCTGGGATTGCTGAGGCTGGGAAAACGACTTGCTTTCGCCTTCTCCACAGGCTCTGTGGCTCTGCCTGGGAGAGCTGGAAAAGAACTATGGGGCTGGGGCAACTCAGCTGATTTAATGCTGTGTTGGTGAGGGCTGATGTCCTGCACCTGCTCACACTCCTTCTTTCTGCAGAGCTGAAGGGCCTGGGTGCCGACTTCACCTTCGGCTTCATCCAGGTCATGGATGGGGAGAAGGATCCCCGCAATCTGCTGGTGGCCTTCCAGATTGTGCGTGATCTCATTGCCAAGGACTATGCCCTGGGTGAGCCTAAACCTGCCATGCAGAGCTGACTGGGAGACATGTTCCTTTTCTTTGAGCTCTTGGAGGGATGGCTCTTGGGTCTGACCAGACCTGGGCTGGTCCCTAACACGCTTTAAAAGCTGCAGAGCTGGCCTGTCATCGGTGCTAAACATAGCTGCTGTGCCTTTTTTGCCCAGTATCTTTGCTCACTCCCTCTCTCCTCTGTCTGCAGGTCCCTTTGTGGAGGAGCTGTTTGAAGTTACATCCTGCTACTTCCCTGTTGATTTTACTCCAGTGAGTGAGTCTGCTGTGTGCCGCAGCCTGTTCCTTCTGGTGTTTTCTTAGGGGGTTGTGTCCTCTCCAGGGAATAGGATGAGAGGGTGGCCAAGAGTCCTGACAGGGCAGTGTTGAGCTGTGAGCTGTGGTACCCAGGCTGACAGGCTAGTGCCAAGCTAGCTGCAGTGGCATTTGCTGCTGTCTTGCTGGAGATGAGGTGATACAGCTTCAGCTGATGGTTGGGTTGGGATGTTTCCTGACTGGTGGGTGACCTGGTCTCTGCTTCCTTTCCAGCCCCCCAATGATCCTCATGGCATCCAGAGGGAAGACCTGATCCTGAGCCTCCGGGCTGTACTGGCCTCCACACCCCAGTTTGCTGAGGTACGAAGCTCCTTAGGGATTCTTGAGTGCCTCACTGTTCCCTGAGCACAGGCTCCTTCATAGCGCTGCAGCTCCTGCTGTGACTTTGTGGGACGGGAACAACTGGGACCAGGAGCTTGCACTTGAGCAGCCCTGTCTCCTACTGGGGCTGTCCATGAGGAGGGTGCTGACTGACACCCTGGGAAGGGACTGCCTATTGCAGGTACCCCTTCACCTCTGCTCTCCTAGCAGAGGCTGAACTTGCAGCCTTGCAGGGCCATGGACAGGGTGGTGCAAAGGATGGGCTGAATTAAAGTGCTTCTCTCTGCAGTTCCTTCTCCCTCTGCTTATTGAGAAGTTGGACTCAGAACTGCAAAGTGCCAAGCTTGACTCACTGCAGACTCTGGTAAGGAGGGATCCCCTACTCCCTTCAGCCCACAGCTGATCTGTGGCAGTAGCAGCTGCCAGCCATTTCTGAGCCCTTCTCCCTGCCAGGCAGAGAATCTCCCTTGCAGAGCCACAATTTCCAGAGTCCTGGTTTGGCCTGCATCACTCTTTCCTGTTTTTCTTGAGTGATTTATGCAGCTCAGTATGAGCCTGCCAGGATGGGCAGTGTCCCAGTACTGTGTCCACCTGGTACTGGCTTCTCTGTGATGCTTTCTCCTGGCTCCCTCTTGCAGACCGCCTGCTGTGCCATCTATGGGCAGAAGGAGCTGCAGGAATTCCTCCCCAGCCTCTGGTCATCCCTGCGCAGAGAGGTGAGTACTGCAGGGCTCCACCATGGCTGGGCTTCTGCTGAGCAGGAGTTCTCAACCAGACCAGGTGGGCCCCATATCTCCCAGCAGCCCACACCTGTGACCTTGGATTGCTGCAGCTGAAAAGTGGAGGGGACAGGCAAGCCCTATCAGTATGTTCCTGTGGCTTGAACGTGCCATGCTGCATGTTCTAATCACACGGGAAAGGAGGCAGGAGCCTGAGCCCTTCAGCCTGCGTTGGGAGCCTGAAGCCTGCAGTGATTGTCGGCTTGGAGGTCAACTCATCCTATGGTCTTTCCTCCAGGTGTTCCAGACAGCGAGCGAGAAGATTGAGACGGAATGCCTGGCTGCACTGCATGCTCTCTCTGCCTGCCTCTCCCGCTCCGTGCTCAGCTCTGATTCTGAGGATCTGCTGGATTCCTTCCTCAGCAGCATCCTGCAAGGTAGCTAACAGAGACCCTGTGGCGCCATGTCAACCCTGCCCCAAGCAGCCAGGCCTGAAAGCATCCTCTTAGGTAGAGATCTGCCCTCCTCTTCTCTTTCTAGTCCTCACAGCCACTTTTGGCTTCTCCAAGGTCATTGACTGCAGGAAGGGAGGACAAGGGGATTGAGCTGCTTCCCTCTCTGCTGGAATTGCGCTCTCTGTGTACTTGGGGCTGTGGGAAGCTGCTCAGTTGAGGAGGCTGTGCTGCAGCTCAGAGCTGCGCCCTGGCAGCACGTCCCAGCCCAGCTATCAGCCGTGTCCCTGCACGCGAGGCAGAGGAGCTCTGCGCCGGTGCAGCTGACACCCAGCCTATCTCAGATTGCAGGCACCATCTGTGCGAGCCCGACATGAAGCTGGTGTGGCCCAGTGCCAAACTCTTGCAGGCAGCAGCGGGTGCCTCCCTCCGCACCTACCACCGCATCACCCGCAGCGTCCTGCCCCTGCTGCTGGAGCAGTACACCAAGCACACGCAGGTGAGGAGCACCCACTGGCTCCACAGGGCCTGGGGGGAGCAGGGTGTCTAAGGAGATGCCCTTCCCTTGTGTGGGTAGAGACCGCATGGGCACCCTGTGGCCTCACTGTGCTGGGCTGAGGTGCAGCTCTGTCCCAGCAGTGACGGTGATCTGGGTTACACCTTTGTGTCCCTGCAGAGCAGCCAGAGGAGGACAATCCTGGAAATGCTGCTAGGCTTCCTGGAGTTGCAGAAGAAGTGGGGACATGTGGAAGAAGGTGAGGGTGGCTGGTCCCTCTGGAGGTACCTGTGTCCCAAGGGCTGCTGGCTCTGACCTCACTTTCCTGTATGTTGACAGACAAGGAAAGCTCACTGGCCAGTGTGGCTGCATGTATGAGCCTCTGCCACGTCCCAGGGACCCTCCATGACTGGGTGTCAAATGCAGCACCCCATAAAGGGTCTGTCAAGTGCCATGATGGTGGCTGTGTGGTGACAGCCAAACACAGGCAGTGACTCCATGTCCCTCTCTCCAGATGAGAGCACTCTGCTGTCGCTCCAAGCCCCGGTTTGCTCTGTGGTGTTCTCAGCGCTGACGGATCCCAGTGTACAGCTGCAGCTGGTTGGGATCAAGGCACTGACTCTCCTGGGCTCCCTGCAAGGTTGGTGCCTTGTTTCCCTTGAGGAGACAGAAGGAGGTGTCACTCTCTTCTGAGAGATGTGGTGGCTGCTGGAACATCCTTGCCTGCTGCCTGTAGGTGCACAGGAGTAGCGGCAGCATTTTCTACCCAAGCCATGACCTCCAACAACATTTGGTCTCTCTTGCCTGCTTTGTGCTGGGCACTTTGTATCTCTGGTATTTGGTGCTGCTGCATTGCTGCTGGCCTGGATGAAGGGGAAGGATCCTGTCCAGCACACTTGCCCTTGGCTAAGGGTAGGATTCCTCTATGGCTCTTGTTCCAGGCTTCCTGTCTTCCTCTGATATGGAGCTGGTTGTGGATCACCTCATCCGTCTCACTCTGCATGAGAAGGATTCCCAGAGCAGGTGAGGGGTGGGCTAGCATCACTGTAGTCACACATGCTCTGGGAGGGGGAACAAAGCCTGGCTTTGCTGTAGAGAAGGGTTGTAGTCTGAGGGAAGGCACAGGAACTCTCTGAACTAGAAGACTATGTGGGATAAACCAGACGATTCATGGGCTGGAAATGAGAAAGTCTGAGCCTATCAAAGCAGGAGGCTCTTCTCTGAATACCTGAGGGATGGAAAAGGCAAGTTGCTGAGAAATGGGGTTCTGGAGACACCTTCTGGCCAGGTCTGTGCAGCTGGTGTACAAGCAGCCCCAGATTTGCAGTCCTTGCATCACCTTTTCCACTCATTTCCCCCTGGCAGTGAAGCAGCAATGGAGGCAGCCGGGTCTCTAGCCCCCACCTACCCAAAGGTTTTCTCTGGACGCATGGTACCCAGGCTTGAAGAGGAACTGCAGTCAGGTAGGGCTGGGAAAGGAGTGGCAACTGGTTTTGGGGTAAAGCCTTTCCCATCCTCATTGGGCTCCTGCCAGGCAGTGGGCCTGTGCCGTGTGGTGTAGGTCGGTGGCTGTTCTTGGGGGATTCCCAGCGAAAGCACTGTGTGCTGGTACAGGGAAGGCTGTGGCTGGTCTGGTAGCCAGGATCACCCTTGGGGGAAGGAGCTGCCCAGCTGCAGAGCAGGCAGTGTGCCTTGAGCCTGGTGTGGGCTCGGTCTGCCATGCTGCTTCACCCCATCCACCCTGGCAGGGTCTGGGCCATGACTGCCCTTTGGTGGGGTGACCCTAGGTCCCCCTCTGAGGTGTGTTTCGTCTTCAGAGCGGGAGGAGAGCTACCACAACCACTGCTCCTCACAGCAGCGCTGCCTGCAGGCCCTGGCAGCTGTGTCCACCCACACCAGCATCGTGAGGGAGACTGTCCCTGTCCTGCTGCAGCATCTCCAGAAGGTGCAGAAAGGTAATGGAGCTGCTGCAGGTAGCTCCACGTACCATGTCTGGGCAGGAGCTGCCTCTGTTATTGGTGATGCCTGGGAGCAAGCTGGAATGGTAGTGGTGCAAGGAACGCACACCTGGGCTGCGAATCCCACTGATGGAGTGGGAGTCAGAAGTCCCAGGATCTGGTGCAGATCAGGGGGCTGGGTGTTGAAGCTGTTTGATGTGATGGTGACTGTGCCCTGCAGGGACCGAGGCCAGGAACACCCAAGACATGGTCTCCGTGTGCCAGAGCCTGCACCGTGTGGCCCTGCAGTGCCAACAGGATGTGGAGGCCTGCTGGTACTTCCACCAGACGGTGGTGCCGTGCCTGCTGGCCATGGCTGTGCAGGCAGCCATGCAAGGCAAGTGCAGGGCTGGAGGGGGAGACGGGAGAGCAGGCAACTCCCAGGCTCTCAGGGGTCCCTGATCCTGCAGTCAGTGCCAATGCTGATGCCTTCTGGCACCCATGGCCCTCAAGAGTGGGTTTCACTCCTCCCTGCCACTGTCCCAGAGCCCTGCCCCAGTCAGGTGGGGGTTCAGGGGGCTGTGCCTGCCTCCTCCTTCTGAACAGCCGGCTCCAGCAAGTTCCATTCCTCCCACTACCTGTAGAGAGCACCCATATGCTGCCAGGCAAGGCACTGCTGGAGGAAGAGGTGCTGTGTGCCATGATCCCAGTCATCAGCGCTGCCACCACTCACCTGAGCCCTGAGTGAGTGATGCTGGGGCAGGAAGCTGGGTGCTCCATTGTGGGGAGGGAGCAGGCTGCATGCCCCCTGCTGCTATCTGTACAGGGTGACCCAGTGCCTCCTGGGAGACTTCTGGTGACCCTTCCAGACCAGCACATTACAATGTTTTCTCCTAGGCTGGCTGCCCAGAGTGTGTCTCATGTGGTGCCCCTCTTTCTGGATGGAGAGGTCTCCTTCCTACCCCAAAACAGTTTTCCCTGCTCCTTCCAGCCTTTCGGGGTATGTTTGGTGATTGGGGCTGGGGCACCAGAATGGGTAGGAATGAGGATGTTGGCACAGGCTGGCAACTATGATGACATGGGCACTGTTCTTCCCTCACAGGATGGGGAGTGCTTGGAAGCACAGAGACGCCTGGTCGCCCTCCTCATGGCCTTCGTCTGCTCCTTGCCCCGCGATGTACGTTGGTGGGGAGCAGGGTGGAGAGGAGCCCTGCCTGAGCACCCTCCAGCCTCTGTCCACAGCAGGTTCCACGGACAGACGGAGGGAGGAGCTGCAACCCTGGGCCATAAAGCGTTCTGTGTCTCTTCCAGGTGGCAATCCCTCAGCAGGAATGGCTGCTCCGGGAGCTGCTGGCATTGAGCTGTTCCTGCAACTGTCCCTTCACAGCCACCACGGCTGCCAAGTGTTTTGCAGGGCTGGTGAACAAACACCCAGCAGGTAAGGGGGCTGGGACAGATGCTGAGGGCCCCTGTCCACTGCTGGCAGGGGGAATGGCTCAGCTTGTCCCTTCTGTCCCCAGGGCAGCAGCTGGATGAAATCCTGCAGCTTGCAGTGAACAGGATGGAGCCCGGCCTTGCAGAGGGGCCCCACCGAATGCAGGCACTCACCTTGCTGCTCTGGGTAAGGCTTGCCCTGGATGAATGGGGCAGAGGGGCCAGGGGACCCAGCCTGGCACCAACTGCTCTGCCTGCACAGGTGACCAAAGCCCTGGTACTGCGCTACCACCCCCTGAGCTCCTGCCTGACGGACAAGGTAGGTGGTGGTGGGGCTGGGTGATGTCTGAGAAACCTGCCTTGCTCCCCCACTGGCTGGCTGGGGACCCCCAGCAGCAGGGTACTCTGCCTCAGGGCTCTCTCCCTTGCAGCTGCTGGGCCTGCTGGGTGACACAGAGCTGGGCCCTGCTGCAGCCGATGGCTTCTCCCTGCTCATGGCCGAGTCTCCGGACGTGCTGCACAAGGGCTGCCATGCTGACGTGCGCATCATGTTCCGACAGCGCTTCTTCACTGACAACGTCCCCAAGCTGGTGCAAGGCTTCCATGGGGCTGGCCCTGGTGAGCGGCCACCCCCAGCCCAGCCTCACCACTCCTGACCCTTTAACCAGGGGACCTGAGCCAGCATCCTCTCCTGCTGTCTGCTTGTAACCATCTCTGCTCTCCACAGATGTGAAGGCCAATTACCTGAAGGGCCTGTCCCATGTGCTCAACCACCTCCCCAAAACTGTGCTGGTGACAGAGCTGCCCACGGTAAGAGCCGGCCTAGGTTGCAGGGAGGGTGAGCTGTGACATTGCAGAATGCATGGTTTGGGGTTACTCATGACTCCTGTGTTCTCCCTCTCTCTGCAGCTGCTTTCCCTCCTGCTTGAGGCCTTGTCCTGCTCCGATCATGTAGTACAGCATTCCACACTGAGCTGCCTCCACCCACTGCTGCTCGAAGCTCCCCAGATCATGAGCCTGCATGTCGACACACTGGTCACCAAGTTCCTCAACCTCACGTCCAGCCCCACCATGGTGCGTGAAGCCCCTCCTTCCTCCCTGCTATGCCCCTCTCTCCTGCCCCTTGTGCTGCCCTCATCCCTGTCTATTCCAGGCTGTCCGCATTGCCGCCTTGCGCTGTGCCCATGCGCTCACCAGTCTGCCCACAACAGTGGTAAGTGCTCCTGCAGCATCCTGCTGCCTGTGCCTGTATGTAGAGGGGCAGGGGGAGGGTCCCGAACCTCCTGGGGGGCAGTCAGCATCCAATTCTCTCACAAAGAGCCCCTTCTGTCCTACAGCTGCTCCCATACAAGGGCCGAGTTATCCGGGCACTGGCCAAGCCTTTGGATGACAAAAAGAGGCTGGTGCGGAAGGAAGCAGTGGCAGCACGCGGGGAATGGTCAGTGTGTGGAAGTAGCTCCTGAGGGGGTGCCAGTGTGTAGGGAACTTGGCTGATAGCACCATCTCTGTCCCTGCAGGTTCCTGCTCGGGAGCCCAGGCAGGTGAGCGCCGTGTCCCCTCCCTGTGCTGACCAACGGCTCGCTAACCCACCAAGTCATCCGACTGATGCCACGGACCCTCCGGATCCTCAGAGCCCAGGACGGCCCTGAGTGCCAGGGATAAGAGCGTGCAGGCCAGCAGACAGCACCCCTCACTGCACTCCCTTCTCAGCACCAACAGCAGGGAAGGAACTGTGCTGCTTGTGGCTTGCCCACTCTCTGCTGCAGCCAGGGACAGTGATGGACAGACCCGCCACATGAGTGGAGAAGACAGGTCTGTGCACACATGTGGTGTGTGACAACCCACGTACCAGAGGAATAAATATAACTCTTTTGATAATGCTCTGAGAGTCTCCATGCAGCTCAGGCTGGGTCTTCTGTGCTCTTCCATATGTTGAGCAGCTTAAGATGCTGCTGGTTATAGGCCCTTCCTCCTCTTTCTACATTGTGGTCCCTCTCCTCCCATCCCCAGAAGTCCATGTCCCCCACAAGATAAAAAAACCAGACTCCCTTAAAAAAACAGTATTTAGTGGATGGTCTTAAAAAGACTCCCCAGGGAGCACTTGGGGGAGGAGGGTGCCATCCTCTGCACCCAGCCCTTCAGAGAGCTGAGCTGGGCCAACGCTGGCCCGTACCTGTGCTAATGAGGGCAGCACCTTCAGCTGGGGCAGGGAGCAGCAGCTCTGCCACCTTGCCCCTGGGCTGCCTGCAGCCACCAAGAGCCAAGAGAGCAGGCGTCCAGGCACCAACAGTGTCCATAGAGTTTCCTCGGCTCTGGCTCCGGTCAGTGCTATGTGCCAGCAACAGCCTTCTGCCAGGCACTTTGGCCAAAGGAAGCTGCAGCGGCAGAGCGGGTCCCGCGCGCTCCCCTGCCTGTGGGAAGCAATGTCCAGAGCACACGGCCTCAAATTGCCAGGAGCGGCGCACGTTGCTCCATCACACAGGGAGGCAGGTCCCAGCTCAGGCCTGTCCCGTGGGGTGGGTGAGGAGAGGGCAGCAGGACACGGGTGAGCCAGTGCCTGTGGGGAAAGGGAGGCCACAACCAAAAGGTGAAGTCTTGGTGCTTCTCAGCTCTGAGGAACCATGTCCTGAGCTGCCACGATGGCTGAGCTCCTCAGCTGGGATTCTCCTGGCAAAGGTGTGCTGGGCAGGCCACACCTTGTCACCAGACGGTGCACGAGGCACGAGGCCGACGATGCATCATGTGTCACATGCAAAGCCCAGTGCATTGCAGAGTGTGGGATCTGTCACCCTCTCCCCCAGCAGCCCAAGGAGAGCCCCTGTTGTCTCCACAACCCCAAGAGCTGCTGAGCCACCACCTTCTCAGGCAGGGGCTTCCCCAGGATTTACCTTGGCACATCCACACCCAGGAACACCTTCCAGTTATCCCAGCTGCCGTAACTGTAGGGGTTCCTGAAGACCTGCAGGCCAGGGAGAGGCACATCATGTCTGGCTCTGCCTCAGCCAGCCCCCATGCTGTGGGCTGTGCTCACCTTGCCTTTCTTCTTCAGTCTCTGGCTCTCCTTTCTGTTGATGTGCCGTTCGATGCTCGTTTCCCCGCGGGTGATGAGGGCTGCATGCCACAGCGTGAGGGCACCCAGGGCCAGTGCAACGGAGCTAGGTATGACAAGGGACAGCAGGTGGAACACAGGCCTTCCTTCCCTGTTGCTGCAGCTGGCGGGGGCTGAGGCTGCCTCCCCGCACCCACAGCCACGTAAGTGGGTCGGCTTGTCTAATCTCCTCTGAGAGAGAGACAAAATCCTTCTCTATGGCCCAAAGGCTGGCACGGCAGCGACGTCTGCGCTAGAGCAAGCAAGCCCAGCTACAGGCAGGTAGAGGGCAAGCAATGTCACAGGCAAGTAATGTAACTCTGTTTTCCCCAGCCCCTGGGCCCCCTCACCTGCACAGGACCCAGAGGTAGACCACGCTCTTGTGGAAAGCTCGCTGGCGGAAGGAGAAGGTGGGTGGTGGGGTCTGGTAGTACGTCTGAAAAAGGACCAGATGGGGAGGATTACCCAAACTACTTTACAGCTTGAAGCCAGACAGGGATTGCTGCACCTCTCACTGCTGCAAAGCTTGGACAGCAAGAAAGGACTGCAGCTGGAACTAATGCAATAGCCAGGGTGAGGGGGAGGTAGCCTGGGACAGCCACAAGACAGACAGACAGACACCCAGAGCTGGCACAGGTGTGAGCAGTGGGCTGGAGGTAAGGGGATAAGGAGCAGCCATGGGACTGGTCAGGACACTGCAGCTGATGGTCAGGGTGAGATGTGTATGCAGTGCTGCAGCTTCACCAGGAGACCATGGCCTGAGCAGCACATGCCAAGAAGCTGTCACCAGCCCAACCCCTGGAAGCTGGGTGCACAGGGAGGCAGACCCCAAGCTGCTGGAGGCAGTGTCCATAGCAGAGCAGCCTGGCCAGCCCCAGCTCTCTGGCATGTGAGATGAACATGGGGGCTGGTTCTGATGCGGGGTGCTCCTTGAGAGCAGAGCCCCAGGCAGGACCCAGCCTGCAGGGCAGCTCTGCTCCACACTGCCTGGAGCAGCTGGGGGGCAGGGATGTCCCACCTGGTTGGCAGCCACCTGCAGTCTCTCCTTCTCAAGCAGTTTCATTCTCTACGGGGACGGAAAACAGGGCACCAGTTATGTGTCTCAGAGGAGTGGGGCAGGGACCCTTGCCCTCACGCCCCCACAGGACCAGAGCAGCTGGGGGCCTTGCAGGAGGAAGAGGAGGGGAAGCAAAGTCACTGTAGGGCCAGGCCTGGCCCAGCCTTGCTCTGCAAGCTCAGCCTGGGGAAGCCAGGCAGTCTTGGTGCATGGCAGGAGAGGGCTGGGGCCCTGCCACTCACCTCAATGGCTGCGTAGGCATCCCGGAACATCTCCCAGCCGCTGATGCTGCAGTAAATGCAGCCCATGGTCATGAACAAGCAGAAGGAGAAGAAGTAGCGGTGGTTGTAGTGTCCCACACAGTTGTTTAGCCAGGCTATCTCTGGGGTTAAAGGTACATAACTGTGACAGACCATGGGTCCAAACCCATCCCAGGGACCAGGGTGGTTCTGGGCCCTGCTCCCATCACCCATCCCTATGCTAGCTGTCTCCGTGAGAGGAGGGACTGAGAGAGAAGGGGGGGAAGCAGGGCTGGCTCCCGCCAGGAGTGTGCCACCAGTTAGTACTGCAGAAGGATACGGCAGTGGTGGTCCATCTTCAGCACGCACCTGGGAAAGAGGAGAGCAATGCCAGTGTCAGAGCCAGTGCAAGTGTGTTTGGGAGGGGACAGGCACCCCCTAGCCCTGCAGGCTACAAGCAACAGGGCAAGGAGGTGGCAGAGCAGAGGAGAAGGGCCCCTGTCTCACACTGAGGCAGGGCATGAGGAGCAGGGTTCCAGAGGCTGCCCCAGGCAGAGGGAGGTTGCCCTACCTGTTGCAGATGCTGCAGTGGTGGGTGCGAGCTGGCTTGGGGGCAATGCATTTCCTGCAGATGGAGACGCCAGTGAGGTCGTTCTTGGCCTGTGCACAGGTCAGAAGAGATTTGTGCACCTTAAAACCTGCATCTCGCACTCCTGCATCTCCCTCCCCTGTGATCCCCCGCTGCCTTCTCACTCTGCACTACCCAGCCTCGCTTCCCCAATCCAGAGGCTTCCTGCTACAACATCACCAGGCTGTCCTGTGACCATCTGTAGCTGGTCCCCAGCATCCAGCTGGGAGAGGCTGTGCTGCCACTCGGTAACTCACCTGTGGTGGGTGCCCAGGTGAGGTGGTGATGGCCATGTAGTAGTGGAAGACAATCATGATGAGGTTCCAGTGTCCATAGGCAAGATGCCAGCATATCCAGGCTGGTGTGTAGGTCTGCAGGATGAGGGGCAGCAGGCAGATGTACACGATGGCCACAATAGAGCTCGTCAGCCCAATCACCAGAGCCACAAACACCTACAGGAAAGGGACCTGGGTCACTGGAGGGGGTAGCGCCTGCTCCTCGCTGCCTGGGGAGAGGCACAGGCAGGACAGAGCCAGAGGAAACCAATCTGAACCACACAGTGAGGTCTCAGCTCACTTCCTGCCCGGAGCACAGGCAGCCCTGAGCCCATTGCCCCAGAAGCACACTTGCCCCAGCACCATGCGTACCCTGCCGGGTGAGGGGGACTCACCACGCCAAACCACCGGGTGACATGGTCCACCAGCCAGTAGACGGGCTCGAAGAGGGAGTCAAGCACCACATCACCGTTGGTAAAGGAGTTGTAGAGCAGGGAGTGGAGGCAGAGGTGCCCGTAGTGCCACAGCTGCTCCACCTGCCGCACCAGCTTGAAGCGCCGCCGCCGGCCCAGCCGCAGGCACTTGAGGAGCAGGCGCATCACCGCAGCAAACATCCGCTGCCGGCTCCTCATCCCTGCCACACCACGCCTGTGGGGACAGGAGCTTGGCGTGGGCAGGCCACCCTGCTGCCTGGCTGTCCCTTGGGAAGGGTTTCCCCTCCCTGGCACGCTGATGTCGGTAGTGCAGCTCCCTGAACTGACAAGGATGCCGAGCTGGAGAAGCTGAGCCCAGGCTCCCGGAGGCTGCGGTCACTGGGATGTCTCTTTGCACGGAGCAGGGGGCACAGGCCCCTCAGCATCTGGGCTCAGGTGCTCTCTGGTCCCATCTCGTCTTTCTCAGCGGGGAGGGGGCCGGGGGAGCGACACGGAGAGTCTGACTCAGAGGAAACCAGAGAAGGCATGAGCATCCAGGATACTGGGCCATTTGCAGGGATGATCCCAGCTCTTCCTAACAAGTTCAAGAACAGGGGAATCCACATAAGAAACACATGGAAGAGATGGTACAGGATTACCCGCCCTCCCTTAGTCCCTCCCTAACACCAAAAAAGTAGGATGCTACTTCCCTTCACCTCAACTTCTGGACCAAGTTGCAGAGGCCACCCTGTGCCCTTCCCAACCTCACAGCCTCACTCCAAGAGTCTTAACACTTTCTCCTTCTCCTCGCCTGGATCCTTGAACAATGCCACATAGCAGCAAATGAGGGCCCCAGAGACAGCCCCGGGCCGGCACTCCACTGCCTGCTGAGCCCCTTATCCTGCCCAAGTGCTTTGCTGGGTCTGATGAGGAACCCGATCTGGCCCAGCACATGGGAAAACGAGCTGCAGGGCTGGGGCCCCCAGGCCTCTGTGCAGGCAGTACCCATCAATATTAAGCAGCGAGGCTGCCCCAGGGTCCTGCCGAGGCACGTTCTGAACCTGGGCCAAGCACTTGCCTTGGTCTGGTGCCAGGCATTGGTGCCAGAGCTCAGAGTCCCTCCAGCAGGGATTGTCTCTCTGCCTTGCTGAGCCTACCAGCACAGCCCCTGGAGAGTAGCAGGGAGGGTGAGGGCAGAAGCTGCAGCATCCAGATGGGCTACCCAAAGAAGCCAGGGCTCTTCTCCACCCTGCCTGAGGAGCGTGGGGTTGACCCCAAGGTTGGGATCCGCTGGATATGAGGACCCTAGACCCAGCAGCCCATTCCAGGTCACAGGCATGGCTCCTGCCCAGACTTTCTATATCCTGGTACAAGAGAGGTGGGACATGCAGACCTCTGCATCACCCTCTTCTCCACATTTCCCCTTTGGCTTGCCAAGAGCTTTTCCTTGAAACTCAGCAGGTGTAAAGTGGAGCAACAACCTCCTGCCATGCAGCTTCGGGAGACACACATCCCTGTGCTGTCAGTGTGGTAAAAGACAAAACAGTGCAGCCAGAAGCAGGTGTTGAGCCCTTCCCTCCAAAGACACAGTACCTTCCTGCCGCCTAGAGAGGCTTCCTCACCGACAAAGGCAGCAGCTGTTGGGCAGGGAACCCACAGGGGAGGCAGCCAGCCTGCTCCAGAGCAAGACTCACTCTGTCCCCAGGCACCTGCCTACAGACAGCAGAACAACCGAAGAGATGAGGCTCCAGCAGAGCCACGCAACTTTCCCTTGCCCATCCGGGCACTGGGATCCTTCCCACGGCCGTCCCCACAACCCAGCGGGGCACTGAGCCCATAGGAATGGGACAGCAACCACCAGCACAGACAAGACCGGCAACATCACAGCCGACGGGTAGGGAACCTAGGATTTGGCCCCACCCCAGGCACAGACGAGCCCTTCCCCTCCCAGATCCAGGCCCCCAGGCGCAGTCCTGTGGCACCCTCCGGTGGTTCCACAGCGCCCGGCTCCCCCGGTTCAGTAGCACCCAGCGCCACAGCGCCAAGACACTTTCCGGTATTTAGCCCCATCCTCAAAAGCTGCCCACGCCAACAGCCCCACCGCATCCAGCCCGGTAACACCCGGGTCCCCCTGCCCCGCAGCGCCTGGGCCCCTCCGGACCAGCAGCATTCCCCTCACTGCCTCCCATCCCACGTGCAGCCGCCGGATGACAGCCCCCCACTGCCTCCCGGGGCCGCACAAGCACCTCCTGCCCCGCAGCACACGAGGCATCCCACATCGCCTCCCGACCCCCGCGCTCCTCGCCCCAGAGCACCTCTGTACCGCCGCCCAGCCCCAAGACAGCCACAGCCCCTACAAGCCCACAGACTCTCGCAGAGCCCTGACATCCCCGCCCGGCGCCGCCGACCTGGGCCCGCCGCCCGCCGCCCGCCGCCTCCATGCCCGGGCCCCGCCGGCCCACGGGCAGCGCCCGCGCACGGCATGCCGGGAGCGCCCTCTGCCGCCGCTGGACTACAGTCCCCAGCAGGCAGCGTGTCAGGTAGGAGAGAACCAATAACCACGCCGCTTACAGCGAGGAATTGACGCCCGGGACCAATAGAGTCAGGGCTTTCTGAGGAAACCCTGTCGGCAGCGAGCATGGCGCCTCCCGCGCGCTACTGCGTCCCTGGTGAGTGCGGCCCGGGGCGGTCCGGGGCTCCTGGGACTGCGGCTGCTACTGCCCGGGAAGGGGACGCGGTGGCCCAGGAGAGGAGTATGAGACGAGGCAGTGCGGAGGGGCTTGCCCCGGGGATGCCCCGCACTGGGCCCCGAGCGCTGTGCCCGGAGCGGTCTGGGGCCCGGGTCCCTGGAGCAGGACGCCCCGGCAGCCCCTGAGCCCTTGTGTCGCAGGTGAGCGTCTGTGCAGCACGGAGGAGGCCACGGCTGGCAGCGGGACCTACACCCGTCACGGCTTCATCTTCTCCTCGCTGGCCGGCTGCCTGGAGAGGAGGAATGAGGACAGCGAGGTGAGCGCGGCCGCTCCTCCCCGGGGCTGACTGCCGTGTGCCCAGGCTGCACAGTCTCCCTGGAGATTGGACTCCGACGGGATTCGGCTGGTGATCCTGTGCACGAGCTGTGCCTTGTGCTGACTCTAGTGTCTTGCATGGCAGCTTCCCGTGGTGTCGGTGGTGAGAGACAGCGAGTCCCAGCTCCTGCCCAACGTGGGGGCCGTGGTGACATGCAAGGTGGGGCTCTGGAACGCTGCGTTGACAAACTGCACGGCCTCGGTTCTCTCTGTCTCATACTGAGCTTTGTTCCTGCACACACATAAGGTGGGAGAAGTCCCTGGGCTTGTTAGTCCCCTCTGTACAACTCCCACCAGGGCAGGGGCAGCCCAGGGGCTCCCTTGGGTTCCTTACTCACAGAGAAAGTGTATTAGCATGAGGTACACCTGCCTGAGACTGAGGTGGACTTGAGGGGAGGTTTTTCGTTGCTCTCCTTCCATAACTCTTTCTGGGGCAGGGAGCATGCAGGTCAGTGCCACAAGCAGCTTAGAGAAAGAGTGGCACAGACCAGGATTAGTTTCCTTACATTCCTGATGGAGGGACTGGGACTGGGATCACTGCAGGTCTCAGCCTTATTCTAGTGCCTCGATTTGCACAAGTGTAATCTTCCTCGCCTGGCTTGCTGCCAGGTGTCCCACCATTGCTTGGTCACAGGCAGGAGGAGGCCAAAGGAGACCTGAGCTCCCCAGGCAGCCCTGTCCTACCTGCTCCCTGTCCTTTCCCTGCCTGGAGCACTGATTCCCCTTTTCCTACATGCAGGTCTGCAGCATTAATTCCCGCTTTGCCAAGGTGCACATCTTGTATGTTGGCTCCACGCCACTGAAATCCACCTTCCGAGGGACCATACGGTAGGGAAAAGGTTAGGATTCCCCACCCTTCAGGGGGAGGAAGGCTGTTGTGGGTAGTGCAGCTGGCTGTCCTGTGCTGGAGCTCTGCCCTGAGCACTGGGCTGGTGTCCAGCAGGTCCTGGCCAGTGCCCAGGAAGGCCAGGGCAGCTTCTGCCACAGGGCTGTTGAGTCGCCTTTTCTCATTGGCACTCAGATCCCTCCATCTCCTTTTTTAGGAGAGAAGATATCCGAGCCACGGAGAAGGATAAGGTCAGTGAGGCACTGTTAGTAACTTATACACCCGTCACCCTCAGTTTCTGCTCCTGGGGGCCCTGTCCCCCCACTGACAGCACCCTGTATGGCGTTGCTTGCTCTCTCCTGTGCAGGTAGAAGTGTACAAGAGCTTCCGCCCCAGTGACATCGTCCTGGCCAAGGTTGTATCCTTTCCCCTCTGGGACAGTGGGTTGGCTCAAGCTCTCGTGGAAGTCTTTCCCTTAACTCCTGTCCAACCAGATCTCCCTGGGGGATGCACAGTCCAACTACCTGCTGAGCACAGCAGAGAATGAGCTCGGCGTGGTGGTGGCACGAAGTGAGGCAGGTAGGGACAGATACAGGGCCTGGGCTGAAACAGTTCTGCCTTATCCCTGCCTGAGGGGCAACTGATGCAGCTGCTTCCCTCTCCCCATGGAGGAATGCAGGTTTGGGAAGGAGCAACCCTGACAATATATTGTGTCCCCAGGGGTGCAGATGGTGCCCATCAGCTGGTGCGAGATGCAGTGCCCACGGACACACACCAAGGAGTTCCGTAAGGTGGCCCGGGTGCAGCCCCAGTTCCTGCAGACGTAACACCTGAGGGGGGGGGGCAGGGGGCTGCAGTACTGGGGCCTGTGGAGCCAGAGCAGCCCCTGGGCTCCCACCTCCTTCACAGGTCCAGCCAGGGCCCCACTGGCAGGACAGGTTTGCTACTTGTGGATAATAAATTTTTTTTGAGAGCTCCACGCTTTATTCGTTACAACCTATGGAGGGGCCAGGGCTGCCTGTGGCACTTTAATCTGGCTCCTGCAGCAGCACAGGAGAGGGAACAGCTTCCACAGCACTGGGGCCAGGAGGAAGCACATCTTCACTGCTGGGGAAGGGATGGAGTGGCTTTGCTTCAGTGAGGCGGACAGCACGGAGCCCTGGGTTGTGGCTGCACTGTGCTAGGCACTTACCAGGTTGGTTTCCCCACGTGGGAGTCAAGCCTGGAGCAGAGCCTGTCTCAGCACACTGATAACCAGTGTGGGCTGTGGCACGGAACAGCCTGGGGACACCATATCTCATCTCTTCGGGCCACATGTGCGTGTCCTGCCTCTGGGATGAGGGTGTAGCACTCAGAGCCCAAAAACCACGGCATGGCAGGGTGTCACCCTCTCAGGCAGGGATTGCGGAGCTGTGCTTTGCTCCGCTTTGAGCCTCGCACAGCTTCTGCACCATCACATCTGTGCCCGGCAGCGACTGCTGCCTTGTACATGTGCTGGCAGCAGGGAGCCTCACTCGGCCATAGACACATGGACACCTCCTTATTGCGCATTACTCTTTATTGAACTGGAACAAGACAGCTGCTATAGTTGGACAGTTATGCTGACCCTGTGCAAGCCCAGGCTCACGACACCGGCAAGGGGGAGGCCACAGTAACAGGCCATGTACACACACGTGAGGGATGGGACACAACAGCACCTGCTTCACCAGCAGGATGAGGATGAGCATCAGCTGGAGGAAGTATGTGGCAGACACGGGCCTCCAGGCAACAGGCTCTTGCCCTTGTCTGAAGGCAGTATATTTAAAGCAGGGGCTGGCAGAGCTGGGCCCAGAGTTGTGAGTACCACCCTGGGTGCTGTACCACATGCACCAAAACACAACCCTTCCAGTGGCATCCCAGTCACCATGCTGCACACCCATGAGGGGATGGGGTACCCACCTTGGTCGCTGCCTGCACCGCACTTGCCTCACTGCTTCCAGGACTAAATCAAGTGACAAAACTACGGTAAACGGGTGACGAGAGCTGCCAGGGACGCAAAGCAAAGGAGGAGCCTGACATGGCAAGGGATTACTTGGCGTGTCCCCCTGCAGACAGGGTCAGAAGGCTGGGATCATAGCATAGAGAGGTGTGTGGTTACTGCCTGGCAGAGCCTGGAGCACAGGCTTTCACACCAGACCTCCATGTCCAGCCCTCACCCCAGGGCCCCCAGGCTGTCTGCAGAGGGGAGCCTAGTCTGAGGGAATGGGCCTAACCGTGGGGAACAGCTCCAGTTCCACAGCTCCAAGTTCCTACAACTGAGGGGGTGTGAACAGAGGGGTGGGGGGTGGCAGGGGGCTCTACTATGTGCTGGTCTGATGCCTGGCCTCACTTCTTGGCCTTGCCCTGAGCAGCAACGGCCTCCATGGCCTTGCGCACGGTCTCCTCATCCCCTAGGAACTGCATGGGCTTGACAGGTTTCAGATTCTTGTCCAGCTCGTAGACAATGGGGATACCGGTGGGCAGGTTCAGCTCCATGATGGCCTCTTCTGACATGCCTGTGAACACAGCAGTGCCGTCACTCCTGGACCTTCCCACAGGGCCAGCTGGGAAGCAGGGAGGTCCCTGGGATGCCCTTGCAGGGGTGGCTTACCTTCCAGGTGCTTGACAATCCCACGCAGGCTATTGCCATGGGCAGCAATAAGGACTCGTTTGCCCTCTTTGATCTGTGGGACAATTTCCTCATTCCAGAAAGGCAGAGCCCGGGCAATGGTGTCCTTCAAGCTCTCACATGTCGGCAGCTGGTCCTCTGTCAGGTCAGCATAGCGACGATCCTAGGAGAACAACCATGCTCATGCAGCAGCCTAGTGCTCCCCATCCAGTGTGGGAAGACGGCAGCAAGATTTTGTCCCTCCCCCAAATTCTCCACATGAGGACCCACTACATGTCAGCAAAACCAGGCTTGGAAGCAAGAAAGTGCCTTTGAGGTTTGAGGCTGCAATGAGCCACAGTGAGGGCCAGGATCCCTCCTGGGAAAAGTCATACATTGCCTATCCGGGACAAGAAACCAGATCAAATATCCACGAATGGGTCATGGCACTAATGATTAACAGGTCCTCTGCTTTGGACCTGTCTGTGCAATGCCCAGGGGTGCAACTCCACAGGGAGGGAGCAAGATAAACTGAGCCCAAAGCCAACTAGCACCATGCACAACAGTCCCAGGTAGCATAGCAGAGACACAGGAGACCTTACAGAGGAAGCCAGGCCACATGGTAGGTGACTTTTAGGAGATTCCCTGCAAGGCAAAGAGCAATGGGTCTTACCTTTGCAATAGTGCTGTAAAAGGGGTGGTCAGACTGCATGGGAGGTGGAGGGATGTCATAGGAGCGCCTCCAGATCTTGACCTGTGCTTCACCGTGCTTCGCCGCTGTCTCAGCTTTGTTCAAACCCGTGAGAGCCCCATAGTGCCTCTCATTTAGGCGCCAGGTCCGGATAACGGGTAACCACATCTGATCAATGGCATCCAGAACAGTCCAGAGTGTACGAATCGCTCGTTTTTGTACCGAGGTGAAGCAGATGTCGAACTCATAGCCGGCATCTAGAAAATACGGGGAAAGGGGGAGGCGGGGGAAGACCAGGAAGGTGAGTGCCGGGCCTTATGCAACCGGTGAAAGGGCAAGGGCGGCGGCCTCACTGCCCCGGTACCGGTCGCGTCCTCACCGTTACGGACACCGGAGGCGGCCAGGATGCAACCGGTACCGGAGAACCAACGTACTGCGGTACCTACGACTCTCTCAGGAGTACTGAACCCCCGACTCGGCACTAGAGACCCTCCCCCGTCATCCGAGAGCCCCAAACCAGCAGCCTTTAGGCTCGATGCGGCCGCACTAGGCCGCATCCCTTCCCCAACGTCCCTCGCGACCCCTCTCTTGGCCGACACCCCCTCCCTCGTTCACCGATACCTCGGAGGGCCTCGCCGCCGCGCCGCGCCTCTTGCTGCCCGGCGGGGCTGAGGTCGGCGTCGTACCATCCACTGAAGCGGTTCTCGAGGTTCCAGGCGCTCTCGCCGTGGCGGACGAGGACGAGCCGGTACGCGGCGGCCATGGCGGGCTGAGGGACCGGCGCGCACTGCTCCTCACGCCGCTGCCGCGCGCGACTGACGCCCCCACTCGGCCCCGCCCCGTCCCGAGCGCCGCCGGTGGGGGGAGGCGCATGCGCCGAACGAGCGCCAGGCGGAGGCGCACGTACCACATGGCGCGGCCCCGAAGGGCGGTGCGACCTTCAGGGCGTGACGTCACCGTGACGTCACGGCACGCAGTACTACGCAATGCGTGACTCCTCGCCCGTGGCTACGGGCTCGGTCTGAGCGGTTCTACGGGGCCGCGGGTTCGGCACGGGGGGTCTGGTGGATTCTTGCTGGTGGCTGCCCCTGGGCCCTTCAGGTCTGCATCTCAGCTCCGATTTAGCACCACCCCGCTGAGCTTCCCCGACCCCGCTTCTCGCCCGCCCGGCCGGCATGCGGCCTTCCCTGACGGCTGCCCTCACTTAAGATGGCGGCTGGCGCCGGAAGCGGAAAGGGTGTGCTGGGCGCGGCCGCACGTGGAGCCGGGTCCAGCATGGCGCGGAGCGGGAGGCTGCGGTCGGGAGCTGCGGCCAAGCTGAAGCGCTGGCGGAAGGGCCACAGCAGCGACTCCAACCCCGAGACCCGCCAGCATCGCCTGGCTGCCCGCAGCCGCTTCTGCAGCCGGCCGGCGGGTGAGGGCAGGGGCGGGCGGGGCAGTAGGGCACCAGGGCACCAGGGCGGGCAGCTCCTGATCTGTGCCCGGCGCTTCCCGGAGGGGTGCAGGGGCGCGGGGAGCTGCGGGGCGGACCTCGGAGACCTCCGAGAGCTGGGACGGGGGCAGGAGGGAGAGTGGAGCCGCTGACAGTTCCAGGGTGCGGTGGAGGCAGCAAACCGGGGGGGACGACCGAGGCCGCGGCGTAACGAATTAACCTCATCGTGACACCGGGCCTCAGAAACGAAATGGGGCACCGCATGCTGCGGTGCCTGTCGCCCTGCGAGGCTCCCCAAAGGCCATGGCCATACCTCTGAGTGCTGCTGTGGTGTCTGGTGCGGTGAGGAACGTGACAAACTGCCATTCATCGGGCCATATCATAGGGAAGGCAAACCAGTGTGCCAGGCACTGCGAGAGCACTGGCTGCTCCTGGCCAGGGAGATCTTTCTCCTGTAGATCCTGTCTGCAGCCTGGGACTTAGAAGGACATGCAGCATGGGTCCTGGCTGTCTGGTTGACAGGACTTCAGGTGGAAGAAGATAATAGGGCAGAGTACAAGAAGCACCTCAGTGTTAAAGCCTTGGCACAGCAGGACATCTTTGTGTGGACGTGATGCTCTCTTTTGTCAGAGGAGATGACTGGACTGTGCTCTGGTTTCTTTTCACTGTGATGAGGAGCTTTTTACAGTTATTCCTGTGCTTTTGCCCATTGGGGCGAAGCAGCACCTGTATTCCACATGCTGGAGACAAGCTCCAGCCAAGCCAGTCTGGCTGGGAAGGGAGGGGAGCATGGGGGATTTCAGGGTGAATAGTGCAGCAATGTGACTTCACAGTTCTGACACATCTCTCACCCCCACAGAGAAAAGTAACTTGACGGTGGATGCAGTGAAGCTGCACAATGAGCTGCAGTCAGGGTCCCTGCGTCTGGAGCGGGCGAGTGACAGTGCTCAGGTCCGTATGGAGGAGGACAGTGCTGAAGAAGCTGTCACAGAGAAGTCCTCCGGCACCTTCCTGAGCGGGCTGAGCGACTGCACCAACATCACCTTCAGCAAGGTGCAACGCTTCTGGGAATCCAACTCTGCTGCTCACAAAGAGGTGTGGACAGGAGCAGGGCTGGGGAAAGCGGGTGTCTGGTGGGAATGGCCCCCTGGCTATGAGGCTTAGAGATGCTGACCTGCTTTGCTGGCTGCTCACAGATCTGCGCCGTACTGGCGGCTGTGACAGAGGTGATCCGCTCCCGGGGCGGCAAGGAGAGCGAGACGGAGTACTTTGCTGCACTGGTGAGTGCTGGTTGTGTGGAAGAGGCACGAGGAGAGCTGCTCTGGCAGCATGGGTGAGCTCTCAGGAGGGATGGAGAAAGGTGCTGTGCTTGTAGCCAAGCCCTGAGTGTCTTTCTTCAGCAGAGACGGTGTTAGGCTGCTCCTGGGTTTTTTTCCCTCTCCCCAAGGATTAGGGAAGGGCTGGCCTGGTGTAAGCCCCTGTTCCCCATTGCTTACCCATCTTCTGTTCCCAGATGACCACACTGGAGGCAGTGGAGTCCCCCGAGTCATTGTCTGCTGTCGCATACCTGCTTAACCTTGTCCTAAAGCGGTGAGTGGCTGGCAGAGGAGCAGGGAGAGCTACCAGACCCCATCATGGAAAAGGGATTGGAGCTGTCCTTCCTCCCAAGGCTGGGGAAGGGACCCAGCTAGGGTGAGCTGGTGATGCAGTCCCCTGTGTGACTGCAGTTATCTGCTGCTCACCCTCCTGATATGTCCCCTTCTCCTGGCAGGGTCCCAAGCCCTGTTCTTATTAAGAAGTTCTCAGATGCCTCAAAAGCGTTCATGAATATCGTGTCCTCACAGGCTTGCAGCAGCTCCACCTCTGCCCTGCGATGGGTGAGTAGCCAAGAGGCAACCAGCCATGTCAGCTCTGCCCGGGGTCTGCTGACTGCCGGGGTCAAGGATGCTGCTGTAGGGTGGTGCTGGGTGCTCGGCCTTAGGCTCTTGCAGTGAAAGGGAGATGACTCTGTGGGGTGATGCTAATGCTCCTGCTGCTCCCTTGTCAAAGGTCCTCTCTTGCCTGGCCACGCTGCTACGGAAGCAAGACTTGGCAGCCTGGAGCTACCCCATCACTCTGCAGGTCTATCACGGCTTGCTGAGCTTTTGTGTTCATACCAAGCCCAAGGTGAGAGCCCAGTGCTTCTGGCAGGAGATGATGCCGCATTTGGGGTTTGTTTCTGGGGACAGCTGTATCCCCTGGGTCTGTAGTTTCTACTCACCTGGCTTCTTCTTCCCCCAGGTGCGGAAAGCAGCGCAGTACGGCGTGTGCTCTGTCCTGAGGGGCAGCGAGTTCATGTTTGGTGATGCAGCCCCTGAGCATCACCCTGCAGCACCCTCCACTGCCAAGTTCTGTGTGCAGGAGATTGAAAAAGCTGGAGGTGTGGGGCACTGGAGCATGGGGTCTGTAGCTGAATGTGGGGGACTCTGCCACAGTGGGAGAATAAGGACTTGGAGGGAAGAGGGGAGGTTGCAGCACACTGGATTGCTGGGGAGGGTATGAAATATCTTTCTTTAGTGCAGCTATGGTATTTTGAAGCTTCCTCAGCCATTCTGTTGCTTTCCTCTCCCCAGAAGTCTGGGGAGTGTTCGCCCTGGTCCGTGGGTCAGCCCCGCTGCTATCAGGGGGCTTTGTCTTGGGCAGGGCTTTGCCATGGGGTGCCACCAGCTCAGAGGTTGCTCTGCTCCTGTAGGTACCAAGGAGGCCACCACCACCCTGCATGTCCTTGCCCTGCTGCGGGATGTGCTGCCCTGCTTCCCTGCAGCTGTGGTGAAGACCTGCTGTGAGACCTTGCTCCGAGTCATGACCCTCAGCCATGTGGTGAGTGTTCCTGCTCCAGTGATGACAAGGGCAGACCCTTTCCCCATGAGCTGCACTCTGGAAGGGATCAAATGCTCTCAGCTGCCAACTGAGAGCCTGGAAATGCAGGATGTAAATGGAGAAGAGCCCAGGACAGCTGCTGGCCTGACTGCTGTGGAAGGGGGAGGCTGTGCAGATGGGGCACAGTTGCAACAGTGCTGGGCGTTCCAGGGCAGAGCCTGCTTTGGGGTAGAGGGACAGTGGGTTCAAAGCAGAGCCCCCTCTCCTGAGACCATGTCCTTTGCAGCTGGTGACAGCGTGTGCCATGCAAGCCTTCCACAGCCTCTTCAGCGCCCAGGCCAGCGTGGCCTGCCTGCCAGCTGAGCTCAATGCCCAGATCATCACTGTGAGTGTGGGGTACCAGTGTGGGGAGGGACAGAGCTGGCAGTTGCATAGCACCCATCCACCTACCAACCTTCTTTTTCTACAGGCTCTCTACGACTATGTGCCCAGCACGAGTGACCTGCAGCCACTGCTCACCTGGCTGTCCACCATGGAGCGGGCGCACATCAACCTGGGCAGGTGCAAGCAGGGGCCAGGGCTGGGCAAGGGGAGAGGCTGCTGCTTGGTCTCTAATCTGGCCTTTCTTTCCAGGCTGCAGAAGGACCTGTGCTGGGCTCACCTGCCCCGGCTCTTCTCTGCTGCCATGAACTGCTTCCTCTCCCCTCACTCTCAGGTGGTGTCAGCAGCAGCACAGACCCTGGAGGTACCGTGCCTGGGCACCTCTCCCTGCTTGGATGCCCCAGGCCTTGCAGGGGGCTCTGCCTTGGTGCTTGGGGCTAGCCAGGGAGTGGTGTACCCCTCTGTGCCTGCAAGGCTGGGAGTTCCATGGTCCAACAGCTGTCCCATTTTCCCTGTTTGCCCTTGCAGACCCTCCTGAGTGAGTGCATTGCTCCCCACATGGAGGACATGGGTACTGTATCCACATCTGCCCCAGCCCCTGCTGCTCACCTGTGTAAGATGTTCAGGTAAGGAGCAGTGATATGGGAGGGGCTGTCCCCATGGGTCTGGCTGAGCTCTGACCAGCATCTGCCCAGTCCTCAATGGGGTCTGGCAGGCTTGGTGGGCACCCTCAATACTGCCAGTGTGACCGTCTCCTTTCTCCTCCCCAGATCAGTGGAGGAAGGGCTGACATACCGTTTCCATGCAGCATGGGATGAGGTGCTGCGAGTGCTGGAGGTCTTCTTCAAGACTTGTGGGAAGCAATGCCATCCCATCATGAGGAAGGTAAGCGAGGCTGAGAGGGCAGATTCTTCCATAGAGGCAGGTGGGGTGGCTGTGCTACTGTCTGGGCTGTGTGGCCCCTCCTAGCTGTGGAGCAGGGCCATGCTGTTTGCTCTGCCCTGTTGTCCGTGTGGGGCCAGAGCATGCACAGCTCTGGGACACTCGGCACAGGGACATGCAGGGCAGCTGGCATCCCTGGGCGGGCAGAGTGATATGTGCCAGACCTGCCCACATGGTTCTTCTGTCTGCCCTTCTGACTGTCCTGCCCTGTCCCCGCAGTGTCTCCAGTCCTTGTGTGACCTGCGTCTCTCCCCACACTTTCCCTACACTGCTGAAGTGGACCGGGCGGTGGGGGCTGCTGTGAGCACCATGGGTCCCGAAGTGCTGCTGGAAGCTGTGCCCCTGGAGATCGATGGCAAGGAGTGAGTACAGTCATAGGGTAGCAGCTTTGCAGCTGTTATGTTTCTGTTCAGTCCCCATGCAGTGCTGCAGATGTGGTTGCTAAGCCTACCTGTGCCCAGCTTTGAGGCTGGGTGAAAGTGCCCTGTGCCCAGGGGCTGATGGTGGCAGTGCCCCACACCCTCCTGACCCATGCCTTTCCTCCCCAGGGAGACGCTGAATTTCCCCCGCAGCTGGCTTCTGCCGGTGCTGCGGGACAACGTGCAGGGTGCACGGCTTGGCTTCTTCACCAGTTACTTCCTGCCTTTGGCAGCCACCCTGAAAAGCAGAGGTGAGGAGAGCAGAATGGTGGGGGTCTCAGGAGTCCAGGGTGTTCTGTGGGACCAGGGCGGAGCAAGGCTTTGTAATGTCTTCTGCTCTGCTCATCTCATCTTTCTCTTCTGCAGCCCTGGAGTTTACCCAGGCCGGGAAGAGTGTGGAGGCCAAGATCTATGACACGCTGCAGTGGCAGGTAACAAGCAGCGCCTAGGAGCCCTGCCATAGTGTACCCCTGGCTAGGGAGCAGTGACTTGGGCAAAGACTGTGGCCTCCCACCTTTTCCTTTGCCTTCCAGGTCTGGACTCTGCTGCCTGGCTTCTGCACGCACCCCACAGATGTTCTGGGAGCCTTCAAGGGCCTGGCCCGCACCCTGGGCATGGCCATCAGCGAGCGCCCAGACCTCCGCCCCACTGTGTGCCAGGCATTGCGCACCCTCATCCACAAAGGCTGCGAGACAGGTTGGGGGGGAAACAGACCCTCGTGGTGGGTCCCTGTTGCCTGTGGGAGGGGAGATGCTCATCTGTAGCCCCCGTCATTCTTTCCCTAGATGCAGAGCGGGCAGAAGTGGGTCGCTTTGCCAAAAATTTCCTGCCCATCCTGTTCAACGTGTACAGCCAACCTGAGGAGGATGGGGGCACAAGTGCTCAGCGCCGCTCCGTGCTGGACACTGTCCGTGCTTACCTGACCATCACAGATCCTCAGGTGAGGGGCCAGTGGGGTGTTGGGGCAAGCTGTCCTGGCTTGGGCCAGCATCTCCCAACCAGACCCAGTGTAATGGGGCTTTAGTGCATGCCTGATTGAAGAGGACAGGATGAAAGGCTCTGACCAGAGAGCAACCCTTCCTGCCCCCATGGTCTGGGATTTCCCGATCTTGCAGTCACATCTGGCCCATCATGCATGAGCTCTTTGTGAATTTGTCCATGTCTTTTTGGAGTCTTTGATGCTTCTGGTCTCCACAAAGTCCTGTGGCAAGTTGTTTGCCAGGTCGATTGAAAACTCTTATAAAAGCACTCCCTTCAGTCAGTTCTGATCCTGCTCTCTGTGCCTGCCCTGCAGATGGTGTGTGGATTCCTGGAGAAAGCCAATGCAAAGCTGACCAGTCCTGAGAGTTCCGAGTTCACCAGGTAACACCTGGGAGCTGGTGCTAGTGGGTAAAACTCCTGGTGAGCAGCACTAGGGCACTGTCCTGTGTGGGCTGTGCCACCATTGTGCACTTGATATGACTCGCAGCAGGCATCCCAGCTTGGTCAGGCAGTATTAGTGATGCCACAGTTAACCAGCTGTGTGTCCTCTGCTGCAGACTCTCCATCCTGGACCTGGTAGTGGCAATGGCGCCCTATGCTGATGAGCAGTCCCTGGGCTCCCTGTACCGTACCATCCAGCCTTCCCTCCAGGTGAGTTGGTCCCCAGCCCTGACAGGTGCAGAGGCTGCAGTGTGGCACCTTCTGCTTGCTGCCAGCTTGGACCTGCACTCTGGGTACTGAGCAGCTGCCATTGGGGATAGGTCTCTGCTGGGTGGTGTGGGGTGCTGATGTCCCATCAGACACTGGTGAGGGGCTGCCTTGACAAAGGGAGCATGTTGGCTGTCCCTGCAGAGCAAAGAGCGCAGCATGCAGAAGAAGGCGTATCGCGTGCTGGAGGAGGTCTGTGCTGCTCCCCACGCTCCCTGCCAGGCCTTCGTCCGCTCCCACCTCCAGGACCTGCAGGCAGCGCTGCTGGACTCGCTCAAGAGCGCAGCATCCCCAGCCAAGAGGGTGAGAGCAAGGGCTGTGGTGGTGGTGGTCATCAGCCACTGCTGGGAGGAAGGGGATGGAGTGGGCAGCAGGGGTAACCAGGTGTGTGTCCCTGGGTGTACCAGTGCTGGTCTGTTTCTTTCCCTAGCCCCGGCTGAAATGCCTGTTCCACATCGTGAAGCAGCTATCTGCAGAGCATGAGCCTTTTGTCACTGCCCTGGTCCCAGAGGTGAGCATGGTCTCTGGGAGGAACTGGCTGGTTCTGGCTGTGGTAGTGGCAGCAGTGTTGGTAGACACTGACATACCTGTGTTCCTCCAGGTCGTCCTATGCACCAAGGAGGTGTCGGTGGGGGCCCGCAAGAACGCCTTCATGCTGCTCGTAGAGATGGGACATGCTTTCATCCGCTTTGGACCCACCCCTGAAGGTGAGATTCTGTTCTACTTGCTCAGCCCCACGGCCACTCTGGCCCCAGGGAGATCAGACCCATGCCCAGCATCCTGCTGAAATGATCCAGGGATGCTGCTGGACAAAGAGCAAGTCAGGGCCTGAGTCATCCTCTCTTGCAGAGGCTATGCAGCGGTTCCTGCTCCTGATCTATGTGGGGCTCACTGGCTCAGTCACCATGATCAGCTGCACCGTGCTGGCACTGACCCGCCTGTTCTTTGAGTTCAAAGGTGAGCAGGAGCAGGAGGGCTGGGGGGACGAGGCAGAGCCCTCCAGTGAAGGTGGGTGCTGGGAGGAAGCCATCTGTGGCTGAGTCCCACCCTGGTTGCAGATCACCTGGAGTTCAGTGTGGTGGAGCAGCTCCTGCAGAACATCTGCCTGTTGCTGGCCTCTCGCACACGGGATGTGGTCAAGGCAGCCCTGGGATTCCTGAAGGTCACACTGCTGCTGGTGGACACCAAGCTCCTGGCCAAGCATGTCCAGACGATGGTGAGATCATGTACAGGGTGCCTTGAGGAGGGTGGTGGGGAAGAGCTGTGGCTGCCTTGGGCAGACAGGGGCATATCCAGCTGCACTCTGCCTGGGAGCCAAGGAACATCTCAGTGGCTGAGATGGCAGCAAGGGGGCCCCTTTCCTGAATCCTGGCATAGATATGCCAGAAAAGCCCCAGCACTGCCAAGCAGGGAGACCTCCCCACAGCCCTACCTGGGGCAGGCACGGAGAGATGGCAGCAGCGTGAACAAGATAGCCATGCAGATAAAGGTTGGGAGGCTGGGTCCCCAAGGCAGGAGTGCTTTGGTCTTGAGGGTCTCTGTCCTGACAGCTGGAGGCTGTGGGGAACCTTTCAGATGACATGAGACGCCACTTCCGTATGAAGCTGCGAAACCTCTTCATCAAGTTCATCCGCAAGTTCAGGTAAGGCAGGACCTCCTGGGGTGGTGAGGGAGCTCCCTGGGAAGCAGTGCAGGAGAAGATAGATGCTGACTGCTCTCTGTGGGTTTCCTCAGCTTTGAGCTGGTGAAGGGGCTGCTGCCAGCCGAGTACCATAAGGTGCTGGTGAACATCCGCAAGGCGGAATCCCGGAGCCGCAAGCAGCGTGCCCTAAAGAAGGCAGCTGCGGATATGGATGAGGAGGAGGATTCACCACCACCACAGCCCAGAGGAGACAGGTGAAGATGGGCTTGGGGTGAAGAAGAGTGGCCCCCACAGGGGGCTTGGCACTGGATCTGCTCAGCTGGTGCTTCTAGAGATGCTGGAGACATCTCCAGGGCTGCTGTGCATTGTGGGGCAGGCTGCACCCCTGGGCTTATTCCATTTTCCATCATCCTTTCCACCTTTTGACCAGTATGGAGGAGATCCTTGCTGACTCAGAAGATGAGGAGGAGGAAGAAGAGGAACGGCAACGGAGCAAAGAGCGGAGGAAGCAAGCACGGCAGAAGGGCCAGGCATGGCTGAAGGAAGGCGAAGATGATGAGCCCCTCAACTTCCTGGACCCCAATGTGTCCCAGCGGGTGCTGGGTAAGGAGTGGAGCTTCAGATGGGGCTGGGGTGGGATGAATGGGGCAGGGGCTGCTGCAATGCACAGGGGCCCTGGGGGTACAGCTGCCCCCAGAAGTGGATCCTTCTCCAGGCCCTGACCCATTTTTCTGTGAGCAGCCACCAAGCCAGGCCCCAAGCGGTCCAGAGGAGTGAGCCATGATTTCCAGATGTCTGAGGATGGACGCCTGATCATCCATGAAGAGGAGGAGGAGGTGGATGATGATGAAGCCAAAGGTACTGCTTGGGCTGACACGGGCCACTCTAGTCTCTGAGTGGTTTTCATCCTTCCACTGCATATGGGATCTTCAGGGGGATGTGGGTGGAAGTGGCAGGAATTGGTATGGCATTGTGCCACACTGAGTGGTTCTATTCTGGGCTGCTGCCCGGGGAAGCAGTCACCTACACCATTAGGAGGGTGCTGGTTCAGCAGGGGCACCCTGCTACTGCAACCCCCTCCAGGGGCTAGCACAGTACCAGAGCTCTCCCATGCCCTCATCACACACTGACCTTGTCCTGTACCGCAGGAGCAGACGAGGAGATGGCAGATGTGCTGCAAGATGTGGGTCTCCGCAGTGTGAGTATGGGGCTTGTGGTCCTGAGGACATGCTGGGGGAACTCATCCTTGCCAAACCACTGCCTGTGCCATGGCAGCTGCAGCTCTGCCAAAGTGGGGACACTGGGCAATTGCCAGCTGCTTGGAGGTGTGCAGGAAGTTGTCTGGGATAGGGATGTGCTGTCTGGAAGGTCTCTGGAAGGTCTCTCCTTCCGTGGGAGGAAGCAGGAGGTTGGGGTTCGATGGGAGGGCAAAACTGTAAGGACAGGCCAGCTTCACAGTTCCTGCTGCCCTTTTCTGCAGAAGAAAAGTCAGAAGCGTCGGTTCAGAGAGGAGCCAGATGATGAGGAAGCTGAGGCCGGAACCTATTCTCAGTACAGAGGTAAGTCCTCTGCCTGTGCCCAGTCTGGGGCTCCCCAGAGGGCCAGTACCCATCTTGCTGTGCTGCTTCAGGGCAGCTGGAGCAAAGATCACAGGATCACAGGCTGGGTCAGACTGGAAGGGATCATAGTGTGTCATCTGGTCCAACCTCCCTGCTCAAACAGTGTCATCCCAGAGCACATGGCACATGATTGCATGCAGATAGTTCCTCAATATCTCCATTGTGGGAGACTCCAGAATGCCTCTCTAGGCAGTCTATTCCAGTGCATGGTCTCCCACGCAGCAAATAAGTTCTTCTCATGTTCAGGTGGAACTTTCTGTGCATCGTTTTCTTCCATTGCCTCTTGTCCTATTGCCCAACAGCACCGAACAGAGCCTGGCTCCATCCTCTGGACACCCTCCCTTCAGATACTTACAGGCATTAATGAGGTCCCCTTTTAGGTGCCTCTTTTCCAGGCTGAACAGGCCCAGCTCTCAGCCTTTTCCTCATAGGGTAGATGCTCCAGTCCCTTAATCATTCACTGGATCAGCTCCATGAGCTCCATGTCTCTCTTGTACTGAGGAGCCCAGAACTTGACACAACATTCCAGGTGCATCCTCATTAGGGCTGAGTTAGAAGAGCAGGATCCCATTCCTTGACCTCCTGGCAATGCTCTTCCTAATGCACCCCAGGACATCACTGGCCTTCTTGGCCATGAGGGCACTGCTGGTTCACGAACAGCTTGTCTGCCGTGACAAGTCCTTCTCCGCAGAGCTAATTTCCAGCAGTTGGCCCCCAGTCTGAACTGGTGCCTGGGGTTATTCCTCCCCAGGTGCATTTGTCTTTGTGAATTTAAGACAGTTCTCTGCACATCTCTCCAGAGATTTTGCTTGTGGGAAATGGCCACCCCTGTGCTGTCCTGACACCCAAGAGCTGGAGACAAAAACAGGAACAGCTTCCACAGCCTAGAACTAGGCAGGGGGAGTCCTAAGACCCCCTTGCAACACACATTCTCTTTTCCAGCTGGAGGCTCTGGGATACATCGGCAGCTGAACAAGGAGCCAGCCTTTGGTGCAGAGTACAGATCCAAGGTGAGGGATCCATGGGGTTGCAGGGTTTGGGTGAGGGGATGCTTGGACTTTGCTGGGGCGGGAAGCACCATTTGTGTTGGGAGTCCAGTCCAGTAGCACCAAGGCTGGAGGGGATTTCTGCTCCAAGAGGAGCTGCTAAACACTCAGTATCTCTGAACACTGCCAGCCCATTTCGAATTTCCTGTCCTGTCCTTGCCATGGACAGTTCCTGCTCACTGCTCAAAGCAGGCGTCTTGCTCAAAGCATCATCTTAATGGGAAATCAGCTCGCAGGGCAGTGTGCTCAGTGGGCACCCCACTGCAACAGAGTCTTTGGGATAGCCTGGTGGCAGGGTTTCACTGGAATGAGATGCACACATCTTCCCTGATGCTGCATCTTCTCCCATGTCTCTGTCTCCCACAGAAAGGTAAAGGTGATGTGAAGAAGAAGGGCCAACTCGACCCCTATGCCTACATCCCCCTGAACAGAGCTAAACTCAACAGAAGGTGAGGCTAACCAGGAAGGGCACGGGGGTGGGAACGGCTTTGATCCTGCTTTTTGTTAGGGTTTTTTGGTGGGTTGGGGAGCTCCCTGTCATCTGCTGTGCCACATCTTGTGGAGTCTGGAGCAGCATCCCCGTGCGCTGGGTGTGCCCAGTGCCTGCACCAACCCAGCTTCTGCTCCTTGCTCCTTCCAGGAAGAAGGCAAAAATGCAGGGCCAGTTCAAAGGCCTGATGAAGGGAGCCCAGCGTGGGGCCAAGGCTGGCCGCAGGAACCGTCTGAAGTCCCAACGCTCCTGAGGAGACTCGACCTGCCCCTACCCAAGGACACAGCATCCTGTGAGTGGAACAGCTGGGGGTCCTCTTGAAGGTGACCTCCATTTGTTTGAGACTCCCTGGGAAGCGACTTCGATGTGTTATGGACTGATGGCCCTTCTGTGCCCGGAGAAAGATAATGGGTTGCCTCGTTACAGGCATGAGTGTGTGTGTGTGTGTGTGTGTGTGAGAGCAAGTAATATGTAAAGAATTCTCTATGTTGATAAATATCCTCTGTTCTTACCCAGCCCAGATTCCTCCTCTCCTTCTCTTCAGAGCTTGCATAACTGTGCTTTGCCTCCTGTCCATGTGCCGTGGGTCCTTCTGCCTCTGTAGGGCTGCATCCTGCAGGGCTCACACGAGCATCAACCTGGACCTGGAGCCAGAGTCCTCTGTTCTGCATTGGGCTTGCCTGGAGGCTGCCAGGAGCAGCCTGAGCACAGAGCAGTGGGGCACATATGAAGTAGGGCTGAGGCGTGGAGCTGGCCATAGAACAAAGCCAGAGAGGATGAAGTTCTTACAACCAACTTTCTTTAACAAACTCCTTCTTGGCAAGCTCTTCTGTCCATGGCCAGAGAATCCGTGCCGTGTGGAAAGTGTCTGCTGTTTGGCCACTGGACACTTTTCCTATATCCATTTGGACACTTTTCCCATGTCAGCCATGCCTGATGGCAGGGCAAGAACAGTTTGCTGCAAATTTCTCCAAAGTGGCTGGGAAACTGCTACAGTAAACCTCTGTGCGTTGCTCTGACCACTTCCTGCCAGATAGACCAGAGCAGCACAAGTAATCCTGGACCTTTTTAGCTGCTCAGCCCTATCACATTGCTCTGAGCATCTGGTTTTGCCCAGCTACTTTTATGCTGTGCCCAAAAGATGGTATTTGTCCAAAGCTGAAGAGAGCAGAGCTGAGGGTAGTGGATACAGGTCCCATTGCTCACACTGCAAAGAACATGTGTTGGTGAATGTAGCTGGCTTTCCCTTCCTCTTCTGTATTAAAAAGCCTTCAGCCCTTTGTAATTTCCTATTGTGGCAGGTTTCATGCCGGAATTGCAACGCTTCTCAGTTCTCTAATAAGCTAAAGGGATTGTGCTTGTTCAGCCTCTTACTGCAGACTTCTTTCCTTCTGAAGGCTGCAAATCCAGGTTTGTAGCTTTCTTATGTGCTTGGGTTTTTTTCTTTCCAAGATCCTTTTAAAAGCCTGGATGGAGGGATGGAGGAGGAGCTCTTGTACTGATAGTGGTCCTGCCTTGTCAGGAATGCTGTTCCCTTCGTGCTTTCCCACCCAAGGCTCTCTCTGGGACCCTTGAGCCCCAGGGCCGTGTTGAGGTGCTGCTGTTCATCCTGCCAGAAGGGAGCTCACAGCCTAGCCTACGGGACAGGCTTCTCCAGCAGCACCTTGTGACCAGGAGCTACACTCATCTTCCTCTGCTGCCTGCAGCCTGGGCCTGATGCTCTCCCCACCCCTGAGAGCAGGACAGGGGGAAACAGGCAGCAGTCACCTTCTGAGACACCAACACCTGTAACCTGTGGCTCTAGGCCCAGCAGAGCTATCTGTCTTCCTGCTTCCCCTTCTCTCCTTGGAGACAGGGCCTGGAGAAGGCTGTAGATAATTTATTTAGGAGCTCCAGCTTACTCAGTGTATTGTTCTTCATTTGCATGTTGTTGCTTAAATTAGTGCATGCCTGCATGGAACAGAAGAGTTTTATTAGCACGGGGGATAGTGTTTGCCTGAGTGGGTATCGAGAGAACAGATTCTTCTGCAACAACATCTTGTTAATCAGCTAATTAATCATGTAATGCAATGAAAACCCTCGGTGAGGAGATGTAATCTTGCCTGAGAAGGCCACCTGTGAGTCAAGCCTGCTCCCCACCAGCAGCTGCCCCTGACAGGGAGCAGAGCTGTGTCTTGGGGGCCCTCAGGAGTCTGACCACAGCTCTCTGATATGGGGCAGGGTGAGGGGTGGTGTGGGTCCTGCCTCCTGCAGCTACCTGCCACAAATATTTTGCAGTTATCCATGAAGAAGCACAAGTTGAGGACCTGGAGAGATGATTGGCTTTTGCTGCTCAAGCTGGGAGATAGCTTGAAGGATATTTCTTTACCCAGCAGGCTCTTAAACCATTCAACTTGGTCCCACAGTACCACTATTAAGCTACATTTGCTCATGAAATTGTCACAAAGGGTTCCTAACCCTTGCAGATGCTTGAGACTGGCAGAACTAATGGGTTGCCTCCTGTGCTGGCTGGGTATCCCCTGGACTGGCTGGGGCAGTTGCAAATGCCCACCCTCATTCTTAAAGCTTAAAATGAGGGACAGATGTGCCCCATGGGGCTGTGCCCACCCAACATCCAGATGGACCACCACTTCCTCCAAGCACACTGCAGCGCCTTTCAGGGTTTCCTGTTCAGAGTCAGGATTCCTCACACATAGTGCAGGGATGGGAAAACCCTCCTGGGGACAGCAGTGTTAAGAGGAGTTTTGGTGTTTAAGCTGGAATGATTGGCAGCAAGATAATTAAGTGTGGAGGTTTAAAATGCCATGGGACCACTCCAGCTGAAATCTAGTCAATTACAAAAATACTACATTAATTCCTAGTCCCCTCAGCACTCCAATCTAGAGTTTCAATTGTTTCTAAGTTGTCTGTCTTTCTGTAGTTGCTACTTGAGCACTGCAGGTGCAGCAAGTGTGCAGGGCCACAGGGACCCTTAGTGTGAGCAATCCAGGTGGTTTCACCCATGAAGGGGAAAAAAAGGGAATAAAACTGCTTTTCCAGTGTCTACGTTCTCTAATTTGTCCTTGATGGAGAGCAGCGATAAGAAATACTGAAGCCAAGATGGGAGTTGCAGCTTATGGCGGCGTAACTCGTGGTTTTTGGAGCATTTGGTGCGGTTTTGCAGGCTCGGGGTCCATCAGCCGCAGTGTGAGTTTCCTTGCAATGAAACGGTTCGGCTCCCGCGGTGCTGCTGCGGGCCGAGGCTCGGGGTACCGGGGTGCTCAGCCCCGCCGGGGGCGGTGCAGAAGGCCTGCGCCGCCGGCCTACAACTCCCAGCACGCCGCGCGCCGCACGGCTGGCCGTTCCCCCACGCCCGCCCCCTCCTGCGCGCGGCTCGGCCGTTGCCCTTTCGAACCGGCCAATAGCGGCGGGGCGGCTCCGGTCGTAGCCAATGGCGTCGCGCAGCGCGACGGGGCGGGGCCGAGGGGGGTGGCGCGGCGGGCCAATGGGCAGGCGGAGCGGCAGGTATGAGATGGCGGCGGGAGCACCGGCGTCCGGCGGCAGCAGGTAGGAGCGGGATCCCGGGTACCCCCTCGCTCCGTCCCGGGCCGGCGGCGTGCCCTCTTCGGCCCCTCGCCGCCGTTTTACTCGTCAGACACCCCGCACCGGCCGGTGGGCAGGCGCTGGCCTGTGCGCCTCGGCCCGCCCATTGCGGCGCTGCCCGTGTGAGCCGCGCCGTCGCCGTCCCCGCTGCCGCGCCGCCGGCCGGCGCTCCGGCACCTTAACGGATCTGTCGGGCTCAGTGTTCCGGCGGCTCCGGAGCTCGGCCGAGCCGCCGCGCAGTGCCGGGATCGCGGTAGGGCCCCGTGTCCCCGCGGTGCCCGTGTCCCCGCGGGCTGGGCAGCGGGAGAGCGCTCCCCGCAGCATCCCGGTTCTGCATTGCGGGGAAGCGCCGCCCGCTCCTCCGCAAGGGGAGAGATCCCGCTCCAGCCGCCCGCCCTGGGCAGGGGGTGTTCCCGGGGGCGTGACAAGGCGTCGTGCCCACCGTGTAGCTCTGCCCGGCCCTGCTGCGGCGGCGGCCCCGCCGGGCTGCGGCCGGGCTGGCTCGCTCCTCTTACACCGCAGAGCCGGCGCCGAGCGCTTGGCAGTTGCGGGGTTCGGTAGGGTGATGGCACTATATAGACTTGCTTCGCATCCAGCTCTCCTTCTCCTTTGCTTTGTCCGCGCTACGCGCGTTATTCTGGCTCTCCAGACACACAAGCGATGTCAGCTTCACGTCATTCACCTTTAGCAAACGCTTCTGTATGCATCACCATTGTGTTACTGCTGCAATAAAATAGCAAGGGCTGCATGAGCACCTCGCTAGAACAGTGTTGTCGGACGACTGTTAAAAGGCTGCAGTATATTTTTTTCCCTCTCTATTTTTTTTTTTTTTCCTGTGTGTGCGGTGTGTAGCTGAAACTGAGTATCCTTTGAATGGTGTGGATAAATACATACAGTTGAGGGCTGATGCCTCATACCCGGCCTGATTCACAGTTGGTGCCATCCTGTTCTCTGCTGAGTGGGACCCATCCCGATGGCACTTGCTCTGCTTACCTGGGGGCACTGCTGTGGTGCCTGGGTTGGGGCAGAGCATTGGCCTGGAAGGAGGGATGAAGAGGTGGTGCTCATTGCTGTGTGTTTGGGCAGGAGGTGCTTAAAATGCTGGACCTGGTAAAGGGATGAGTATGCCCAGTGCAGCTGATACTTAAAATGCTCTTTTGGATAAATCATTTTTAACTTGGCCTGGATCAGCCTAAGTGACTAAATTTGTTTTTTCTATGTTGGCAGTTGTCTATAGGATGTATTCCCCCTCTCTTTATCCCCCACCCCTCCACAAGCGATTATGTTAATGCAAAGCTTGAAGTACAAGTTTTTCTCCAGCACTGCCTGTCACCCGCAGGTAGCGCTAGAAAATCGATCTCTTGCTTTGCTGGTCTATCACCACACAGACCACAAAGCTGGCTTTTTTCGTGCTTTTGCCCCTGTTTCCTCTCATCTGGAGAGAAGTGCAAGTTAGCTAGTAAAGCTTGCGTGCTGTGCATGTGGTATAATAGCATGCTGAGTTAAAGACTGGAATTAAAAGCTGGTTGTCTTAAACTCCTTACCAAATGTTACTGAACACAACAAAAGATGATTTGTGTGGGTCTCTCTCTTCTGTTTGTGGTCTCTCTTACTTCTGCCTGGTTCTTCATAACTGAGAATTAAGATTGCAGTGTGCCAGAGTGCTCAATTTCAAAAGAGAAACATCTGTCTGTTTAATGAAAGCATTTAATGTACGACTCAAGCAGTGCCTAAACGCTTTGTGAGGCACTCATGTTGACCATTTGATATGGCAGGGGTGGGATGAGTGGAACGGAAGAAGCCATGGGTCTGGAAGAAGCTGGAAAAAGCCATAAGGCATCTTGCTAAAGCGGCTTGACAGAGTGGCACTGCACAACTGGACAGCAAGAGCTCACATCGTAAACAGGTTATGAAAGGAGACACAGTTACCATCTGTGATTTACTGGCAATAGGAAAATGGTCACTGTAAACACGACTTAATGGCAAAAAATCAAAGTGACTTGCTGAGGGTCACACAGAAAAAATGATTGATTTCAGAGTTAAAGCCAAGTCTGAACACATGGCTACTTTTCTCTGAAGATTGCCTGGGAGCTGGGGACAATCTTATTCAAACATTCCATTTTCCACAGCCCTCATGAGAATCTTTGAGACCTAGACTTGAGTTTGACCCCCTATTCAGTCCAAGTCCTGTGAGGTATGCATCTGAACCAAACTCAAGGCCATGTTGTATTTGCAGTATTTTTGTATGTTTGCATGTAACACCCTGTCCTGTTCCCATCCAGAGTGGGATGGGCCTTGACAACAGGATCCTTGTTCTGCTACACTTCAGTTTATTGTCTGTTTGCATGAAGGGGGAGCATTGCTTCCCACATAGCCCAAAGCAGCGTCTGGGTCTCCTTGTCAGCCTGGTCGCTGCCTTGTTGCTGTGTGCACATTTACATGCCTATGAAAATGTCACAGAGCTTCGTTATCACTCCTTTAAAAGTGCCTGGGCACTCAGTTCAGTCTGAAACTGAAGCGCTGAGTGCTAGACACTGCTGGGAAATCAAATGCCTTGTCCTAAAGGTCAGAAGTCCTCAGCGTGTGTTGGTTTAGTAAGTGGCATGAACAGATGGGAAGGAGATGGGACAGCGTAGAAATGTTGGCTAATATCAAATGGTTGCAGTGAAGTCAAGTCCATTTTGGAAATACCGTCCCTCTGTATGTTGGCTTGGGCTCCTGGTTACCGCTGAGGCCTTATATTTTCCAGTTGTTTTGAACCTAGCTCTTTCTGTAGGATCTCGTTTTCATTTGCCCTTTAGCTGCAGGCAGGAGCAGGGAGCTGAGGCCCTTCCCTTGCCCTACGCTCTTCTGGGTGCAAGTACAGCCCTGCTGTGCTGCTGCCGTGCAGGCTGTTACAAAATCTGCACTGTGATCCTAGGGGCTGATACCATGGGTTCCTGTGTTCCCAAGTCACAGGGGTCTTGGAGTCAGCATGGCCAGAGAAATGGGAGGAAATGTGGCTGCTTGGTGCAATAAATTTGGCTGATGTTTTTCAGAGCTTCACAGGGCTGGTGTGTGTGTCCCTGGCCTCTCATCCTGGTAATGCATTACACTTACTGTGGTGTCTGACAAGAGCATTGGGCCCTCTGCTCCAAAGTGCAAGACCATCATTCCTTGACTCCTGGCCTTTCTCACCTCTACACTAGGTAATTGCAGTTAAGCTATCTAGAGTTTCCTTATAAATTTTATTTTCAGAAACTCTAGATAGCAGGGAATGTGATAAGCTGCTTAATAATTGCCTGCCAGCTGGCTTACAAGAACTTTTAATGTGTTTGCTTTTGGCCTATAAAGCTCTAATAATTTGGAGTCCAGCCAAAACATCCTTTATTCTTGAGCGGTAATGTGGCAGCTCTGATTTTCAGAGGCAGGAATTTCTCAGGGGAAATGGCATTAGTTTTCCTTTTTGTTTTTCTGGAGCTCATACTCAAGTTTGAAACATAGCTTTATGGTTTGGGACTTCCATATGGGCATTCCTACAGCCGTGCTTGCAATCTGTCATATAGCAGGAGACAAGCATGCTGTGGCTCTCTGTGCCTTGGAGAGCAGGAAGCCTTTTAGGGAACATCCTCACAAGCTCTCAGGGGTTCCTGGAACTCTCCTCACGCACATGCCACTCTGCATTCTCTTGAGCAGCCCCTGGAGCAGCATATAAATATATCAGTTTCCTGGGCTCTGCAGTGAAACACAGTTGATCCAGACAGAGATGAACTGTCAGGCAGGATGTGAAGAGAAGCTGTATCTCACCAGAGTGGCATAAAGTGACACTATAGGTTATTGTCATATGAGTTCTGGTATCTGTGTACGATATTCCAGTTTTTGACATCCTAGCCTGACCAGATCCCCTTCAAAAGCCCTATGCCCCCACACTGCTCAGTTTGGTGAGTTAATTGGGCTGCTTTGTGCATCTCTGTCTTGCTGGTACCACATGCTGTGCTGCTCTGTGGCAGGCCCAGCCTGTTTATTTGTGTGCCTCGGCAGCCCTGACCAGATGTCACCAGCTTATTTAAATGCTGGCATGCATCCAGGTGTTCCTCATCACAATTCCAGCTTGTAAGAGTTTACACATCTGGAACAAGGGATGTGGCCTCTGACATACTCAGTGGTGTCTGCAGAGGATTGCTGATGAGGAGGGATTTGATGTGCTGTCATCCTTTGCAAACACCACAGTGATACAAAACACAGATGCAAGGATGCAGCTTGGACGCCGCACCTCTGGAGCGTTGTGGAATTACAGAAGTGTAGTGAACAAAACTAAGAGCTGTGGTTCCTGGGTACCTTCATCCTCTGTGTTTGCCAGGCTGTGACTACAAAACCTCATCAACAGTACTGTGGGGAGCTGGCTGTGGGTCCTGACCCGAGTCTCAATATCCTGTCAGTCCAGAAAAAGCAACTGCAGTCAAGCAAATATGTGAGTGCTGCAGCACTGTACTCAAATTGTGGTGCTTTGCTCAAGCACCAGTCTACCAACTGATGGTGGGATGGGATTCCCAAATGTGTTCTGGGCACCAGCTGGTGCTACCAATTTTGGGTATCATCCTGTGGGAGGGCTGGAGGAAAACGTCTGTCCTGCCTTGCTGGGTTGGTCTGAGTTCCCAGATTGGTTGCTACAATAGCTTGTTAACTTTGCTGTGTTGTTTTTGTGTAATTGCTTGGTGTTTCATGTCAGAAGTAAACCTGATTGTTATGGTTTGCTGTCTATAGATGGTAGTTCTGCTCTGTCCTGGACACTAGCTTGGAGCTACTGGACTGAGAAGCATCTAGAAGGTGTATCTTTGCTGGTCTCTGAACTCCATTTCATCCTGCTTCTGAAGGATGCCCTAGGGCTCTTACCTTCAAGAGTAAGGGTGACAATCAGAGGTGCATGCAGCAATTTTGGAGTGCTAGAGGCCAAGGAGGTATAGGTAGGACTGGGCCATACCTCTTATTGACTTCTAGTACATTCAACATGGGGAAGTAGAGAGGATAAACACATTTTGAAATGAGAAGAGCAAGGGAATGCTATCATTATTGGCAACTGGAAAGTACCCACTAGCACACTGGGGATACGGTAGACATGTGGTTGGTGGGAAATGGCTATGGGGCTTCCTCAGGTTGTGTCCCACCCTGCGGCGAGGGTCTGGATGTGCCACACAGTGCCCTGTGGCACTGCCAAGCTTCTCCAGCTCCCTGGCACTTCTGGCTTGTTGTCTCTGCTTCACCAGCAGCTCCTAGCCAGTGCATGAAGCTCAGCTCTTGCCTCCTCAGCCCCATGTTCCAGCCATCCCTGCCTGATAGCTTTCAAACCAGCTTCTTTGTGCTCAGTCCCATGTCACCCCTCACACAGAAGCTGGATTTCTTCTAAATGTCTGCAGTATGACCTGATTATTTTTCCTGTCCTTCCTCGCCCTCCTTTTTAATAATGTCTACAGAAAAGCTGGCAGAGTTCAGTTATATCAGTCATGCTGACTGATAGTGCTGCCTCTTCTCTTGGGATTCCTTCTCTTTTCTGTCCCTCCAGCATTCATTTCAGATTTAGCTATCAGCCCTCTAAAGACAGGGTATTGCCTTTGTTCTGTTTGTACAGCACGGAGCACAGCGGAGTCCCCAGCTGTGACCGAGGTTCCCAGTGCCACAGTGATAAAAGTGAGGAGATCAGTAACGAGAAGAGGCAGCTGCTGCCATCTAAAAAGATTCCGTTTCGGTGCTGGTTTCAGTGAAATCAGGATTGGATCTAAGGCTCTTCTATTGCTGCTCCCAGTAGGAGTTGATATTAAAATAGAGACACAAATGCATTGACAGTCATGAGAATCAGAGCAGCATTCCTATTTAACACTGTTCGACTGTGTTATTCTGATCTTAAGGCAGACATACGCGCTTGCAGATCTTTAATGTAAAATTACTGGATTTCTCATGATAGCTGCCTTTCTGCATTTTTTACAGTGTCTTGGGTAGTTGGCTGAGCTGTCACAGAGCATGGGAGCATCCAGACCTGTGGTGGTGGCACTGGAAAGGAGACTTGATGAGGAGCAACGCAGTGAACGTGCAGTTCCTCTCTAAGGCACCCCTTGGTTCTTTCCCTCCTAGCACTAGAAGGCATCTGGATGCTCTGATGTTGTGATGGCTGATTGAAGTACTGCTTGATTGACTTTAAAATATTCCAGTGGCTATTATTAAAAATATCACAAAGAATTCACTCAGGTCAAACTTGAGAAATTTCATGCTGAAATGCAAATTTCTTGATGTTTCACATATATCAAGCTGTCTCGCTACTGCTGTTTTCTTTGACGCTGGTAATATATTGCATTTTCATATTCTTCCAAAGCACGGACCCCCACCCCTCCCAACCCTTTTATCTTTTCAGATAGGTCCATCTCCTCCAGGTTCTCATCACAGATGTGTAGCCAGTGTTGACAAGATCTACTCTGAGTCCTTTACTGACACAGAATTTGCACTCATAGATGATAGCAGTGACATGGATAACCAATATACCTGATTTCCAAAAGGCGGCCAGGAGTTGCATTAGTTCCAGGTTGTTGAGCACGGGCTACCATCACATAACACCAGCTTTCTTAGCCAGCTCCTTGCTGTTTAAATTGTATATTATTATCTGGTTCTCATAGCCAAAAGGCTGAATCACTCTGTGTAAGCTATTTAAATGTGAAGAAAGCAAAGCAAAAATTAAAAAGACAGTGTTATCTCATAAGGCTTACTTGTGTCGAGGCTAAAGACAGTGGGCAGGGATTGGCATCCACTGTGCTGTGCACTGTGTACTCATCACAAAAGGACTCTGCCCCTGAAGACCTTATGAGTATAACCCTGGGCAAAAATTACTGCGTGTTTTTCTTGACATTTTTCAGAGGCAAATCAGTCATCCTATGAAGAGTTAGGGTGCCAAGTCTGAGGCCTGAATGTGATCCTTGTTACGCCATCTTACAAGAATGTCAGTCTGAAATACAGCCCTCAAAGCAACTTTAACTGTGAAGTCACTTCTAATGTCTCTGCAGCCCATTCCCATTAGACTACTTTTTTTTTTTTCTTTTTTAATCTAGGAAATAATTTGTCTTCTAGTCCTTTTGTACTTAAAATGATTCCATATAATTCCACTATGGTTCTTTCATCTCTGCAAAATCTGGGATGGCTCCTATCTGGCTCTGGAAATACTGTCTTCAGACATCCTCATTAATTGATTCCTTACTCTGGCACAACATAGGAAACAATGCTACTTCTCCCTCCCTGGGGAAATCCGAGCCTGTACGCATCTGTCCCATGTCCCTTTGTGCTTAGCCAGGCAGAGAATTGTTCATGTTTTGTGTTCTTCAGCACTGCCTGCTTATCACCCTGCTCTTAGTATTTGGTAGCAGCCTGGCTCTTTCTTATAGTCTAAAGATTTTGTTATTATAGAAGGAGATTTTCTTCTATTATCTGCCTTATTTTCCAAAGCTCTTTAATCCTTTTTCTCCTGTATGGTAAAACTTGTCTACTGTGGTGTGTCTGAAGCATTAGGGCCTTAGCGATGACATAAAAAGTGTGTAAAAAGGCACTGAGATGGATTTCGCCCACTGAATTACTGAATTTTGCCCACACATCAGGCTCCTCTGAAATCTTTATCTTTCAGTGTATCCACTTTCCCAGCAAGACAAACATAGCTGATGCCTTGCCCCAAAGGTAACTCTTCCTTTACGTTCTTTCTCGCCTCCTGTTCTGCTTATGCTCTATTTCATGTTTCTTGAACCTTTCTTCTGTCACATGTGTGGACTTAGAGCAATATCAAATTTGTGAAAGCCACTAAACCCGCTCCATCTCACCTATCCAAATGCAGGCTTGTTGCCACGTGAGCTAATCTGCCTGCTTGCACAGCTCTTGCACCACAGGTTTGATCGCCAGGTTTTGGCAGTTAAAGTCTCATTTTTGTCCTAGTTTCCAAGGCATTTCCCTGGCCTGGATCTAGTTACCTTAGGGATTAATTGATCCATCATGATTTTGACCTCCTGCACCATCCACTCCCCATGAAATGATGGGGCTGTCATGCCTGAAGCAAAAACCTTGTGTGTGACAGACAGCTTTCTTTGTGACTTGGCTGGGATCACAGGCTTCGCCTCTGAAGGATACTAGAATGGCAAGAATCTCAGCACAATATAGGGCCCATTTTTTTTAATCTGCTGTCTTAATCACAACCCTATTAGAACAAGGTTTTATTATTCATTGGGATTTGATTATATTCATGAGACTGGAGAGGAAGCTATTTATTCCTTTTTTTAATTGTCTTTTGACGTGTCGTAAAGCAATCTGAGATCACAGCATATAGAAAATATAACTCTGTAATTGCAAGCAGGGCAAAAAAAAGGCAATAAACTCCATGAATACATGTTTGTCTCCCCTTTGCTGCTGTTATATAAACTGTGAGTGTAGGTAGAGTACATGCATCTCTCTTTTTTAACATGAAAACAGCAGATGGGGCACATGGCTCTTTCTGAAGGTTATGGTGTGTGCAGCAGTGACGATTGGCAGGGTTATTGTGTGTAAAGCCAGTGGGGGCTTTATCTTTGCTCAGAAATAGGGGTTTGCTTCACATTTCCATTTTGATTAGCAATAATGATACAAAGGCAAATTTTCCGTGCAAGGAAGAGCTGCTAATAAAGTGACCTTTCAAAATTAAGTAGCTCATTGAAGTGCCATATCACAATAAGCGTATACAAGGCTGGTCCCAGCTGCAGCAGGCAGAGCAAACTGGACGGGAATCCAGAGAAACGTGGAACGGGAATCCTGAAGTGGATGAACAGCACATGGCGGCACAGTAGCGGTAGCGAAGAGCAATGGCCAGGTGCCGTTTCCAGCTCTGAGGGGCCGATCTACTTGCTTTGTCTTTGAAAGGATCTGGAAGTGTGAAAGGCGGGCGTAGAGAGTGTTTCTAGCAAGGTTTCTGGGCACAGGGTTGTGCAGTTAAGGGACTTGGCTATTGTCCTGCCAGTGCCGTAACATCGGTTGTGCTTGGATGCTGTTGGGAATGTGTTTGCATGGCTTTACTCATGGTAAACACAGGGTAGACTTGGAACTATTTTGTGGATTCCTCTTGGATACAGGTGGAAAGCACTTAATACCACGCTGGTCCTAATTCAAAACCGTGGTTTCTATGTAGGAATTATTTGCAGTTAAACTCCAGCTACGCAGCCTTTGGCAAGAGACATGAATCAATTTGTCCATCTTTTCTTTTCTGTTTTGTCCCTGTGTGAAGGCTGATGCCCAGTGTGTGCCAAGGGGGCCTTTCAGACCCAATAATGCGCCCTTGTGTCTCGTAGCATGCGTGGAATTTGCATAGGCTGTGCTGGGACAGGCAGGTTTCTTTTGTTGCTGGAAACAAGGAGCAAGTTCTTTTCCCTGTCTCTGCTTCCTAATGCCTCTTCAAAAGCTCTCAGCACTCATGTAAGAAATTTACTTTTTTCTATTTATTTTTGCATTAAATGTTGTTAGACTTTGTGCGACTTGTAACGCAGGCTGTGCAGAAGAGTCATATCAGTCACTGCTAGTTGACAAAATGGTTTAATTTTCTTTCTGTGAATCTAGATATCTAATTGTCAGAGGGAAGAGATAATCTGTGATGCTTGATGTAACTGCTGCAAAGTATTTGCATATCTTCTCTGTGGGGAAACAAAACTGCTAGTGAGTGAATAACAGTGCACGGATCATTGCAGGCAGGGTCACTGGGCCTATACACTTGCTATTAACCCTTCTCAGGATCTGTATTGCCACAGAATGAGTTGTCATGGGTTTCAGGCAAAGGGCTTGCTCCACATTATGGGCAGAGCTGGCACTTGTTTGTGCATTGTAGCCCTATGCAATGAAATGCGAATATGATCAGATCAATTGGCAGTTGCTTTTTGGCAGCTGATACCGAATTGTTGCATTTTGGTCTTGATTTATTGCAGATAACAAACTGCAGAAAAACAGGCTGGGATGTGCTCAGCAAAATATGGCCCCCATTTGGAGTCGGCAGTGTGCTCGCTAGGCCACTGAGCCAGGCAGCTGGGAGCCTTTAATAGCTTTCTAAAATTTTAGATGACCTGGCAGATTGCCTTGCAGTCTGCCTTGCAGACCTTCTTCCTCTCCATCCTCTTGAAGGCGTCTTTGGCATCCGTGGAGAGCAGTGGCAAGGGGAGGGGGGTTGGTATGGATTCTCACGATGCAAGAGTTGCTGAGAACCTCGTTTCCTCTTGTTTCAGCAAGTAGCTTTCTTCTCGTGGAGCCTGAGTCCCAGCTTCTGTTCTCTTATTCTCATCACGCATCCTGGAAATCCTGGAGATAGTCTTTCAGGTCAAAAACGTGCAGCAGTAGCTCAGATAACTGTTGGGTTCACAGATAATGTGCAGAGGTGGGCTGGAGTTCAGGTGACTTTGCCAATATGTGCTTGGATGTCCTCCTGCCGTGAGCAACTGTCAGTTTACATCGGAACAGAAGTTGCTGAGGTGTCTGAACTAGTAGTGAAGGGTTCTGTTGCTTGAGCCAGTGGAGGTGAGGTTCAGTGGGCTGCAAACGCTTTCGGTGGCAGCTGTGTTGTGCAGTGAGCAGGGATGCCCAGCATGATCTGAACACGGTGGTATGGCCTCCACCCTTCAGCAGTGAGGAGAGGAAGATCACGGTGCTCCAAGCTTCTGTAGAAAAGCCTGTTTTGAAGGGAGAGCCTTTATGGGCTCGGGGGTGTTCAGCAGAGCACTTGCGACCCCCCACACCGCATATAAGGGACTGACATGAACCCTGGTACATAAGCACAGCATCCCTATTAACTGTGCACTCGGCAGCTGCTCTTGGAAAATGGTGTCCAGTGAGAGCTCACAGCTGAGGATGGATGTAGAAAGCGTGGAAAGGAAAGTATTACATAAGAGTTAAAGAATGATTAAAGGATTACGGAATATCACAGGGTGCACACACACAGTATGTGCCAGCTGAATGGGTAGGCATCCTCCTCCCAGAGCCCTGGAAGAACTGGCACACCCATTCCCTTTATAGCTGAGTATGAAATCAGGACAGTAGCTCATGACTGGAAAATAATGATACTAATCCTCACTTTTAGATAAAAGAGTGGTGGGAGAAGCAAGCTGGGCAACTCTAGCTTGTGGGCTTGACTTCAGAAACATGAAAATGTTTGAAACAGTGGTGGGAAGATGGTAATGGAAGACCTAGGAGTAGATGGAAATTGGGATAAAATTTAAGGATGAGCATTAGGAGTGCTGATTAACATGAGATACCTCTTTGATAACTCTTTGATTTGACTTTCAACATGGTAGATGTACCTATCCTCTGGTAGGGTTATGTACCTGTTCTAGATAACCCTTTAGCAGAGCAGTGTCTCGGGTGCATCCCTTTTCCCATGCCACATGGGAGGCTCTGAAATGCAAAAAGTAGGTGTCAGTAACGAAGAGGGAGGTCAGATAAAGGATATGAAGGGATGAAAGAGAGGTAAGAACTGGATGAGCTGAAAAGGGATGATCAGGTGAAAAGTTAGCAGGGGTTCCTCAAGGACTGATCTTGCCTGGTGGATGACAATGAGTTCTCACTTGCTCCAGACTCAGAGTGCAGAGCTGGCAGAGAGCAGTAACCAAAGGGTTGGCAGCACATCACCTGGGAGCATTTGACCACACCCATAGCAAAACTGAGGGTTCAGTGTTATTGCACATTTATGACCTCAAAAACAAAGTCCCAGGACATGGGAATTATCTTTTTTTTTATAGAAAGGTAGATATGATAGAATGGCAATAGGAACTGATGAGTGTAAGCTGGCCATGAAGAAATTTAGCTTGTTTTTCAGGCTTTCAGGCCACTGGGAGTGAATTTCTGGGGAGGAAGGGAGATAAAACCAGACTTATTTATAACTTAAAGCAATAAGTTAATGTGAAATATTGGGTGTCATGTCTGCCAGAGCTAGTAGGATATAGATATAGTGAAACAAGTAGTAGAGATGTAGATGTAGTGAAAATTTTCATTGGATGTTGCCATGTCATCATCACGCTGTGGAGTGCTAGTCTTAGGCTGTGTTGTACAAACAGTCCAGAAATTATTTCTGCTCCATAGGGAAATGTAACTGTGCTGTGCTGAACATTCACCAAAGTCAGACAGTGCTGTTGGTATAGACTGGTAGCTCCTGTGTCAGCAGATGTCTCCTTCAGGGCAGACCGGCTGGCTGTAAAAACCAAAGTGATGAGGAGTTACTGTATTTTTTTTTTCCTCTTTCCCTTTTTTCAGTGATGCCATCTGCAATTTTGTCATCTGCAATGACTCCTCCCTCCGTAGCCAGCCGATCATCTTCAATCCTGACTTCTTTGTGGAAAAGCTGCGCCATGAAAAACCAGAGGTGTTCACAGAGCTGGTTGTCAGCAACATTACCAGGCTAATTGATTTGCCTGGGGCGGAGCTGGCCCAGCTAATGGGAGAGGAGGACCCCAAGCTGCCTGGGGCAAACAGCACTGCCTCTGGATTTTTTCGTTCTCTGATGTCTCTGAAGCGCAAGGGTGAGTATGGATGGCATGAAATCTGCCACCTTTAGAGTGATGCTGTCATCATTTGTTACACTTAGTTTACAAAACTTTCAGCCTGTAGTTTTGAGCTTGCGTGGAATGCTTAATACTATGGTTTTGGAATCTCTGGGGATGCCACTTCTAGAAAGGAGCAAAATAGGCCAGGAAAATGATCCTGGGAGTGCCCTACACTTTGAGAATACCCTTCTTCTGGGATTATTGCTGTGGTGTATGTCAGGTTGGCTTCAGTGGGTCAGCTGCCCACTGTGCAGCTCACAAATCAGTAAACATCTTCCATCCAAATGGCAGTGCTGCTCTGATCTGCATCCCAACCCAGTGAGTCAGTGACAAAGCTCTCCAGACTGATTGATGAAGCCCAGTTTCAACTCTGAGAGGTGACACATCTCTTTCTCTCTTAGACAAGCATTCCACCGGAGTTTTCTTCTTCTAAACTGACTATTCTTATCTTCTCTCAAGTTCAGCTGTCTGGGTTGTGAAACATTAACCCCAGGCCCTTCTCAGAATTCTTTTAAGTGTGGTTGTGTTCAGATCCTTTCCTCTTCAATGGCTGGCATTTACCACTCTATTTTGTTGAAACTAAAAGGGTGTTCTAGGTGTGTGCATGTCTTCTCCCACCTTTGCCCACACACAAGGGGAGCCTGGTTCTCCTGATAAATTCAATTCATCTTACTCATCTAGACAGAAGCAGCATCCATCACATTCCTCCTCAGCTGTGGTTTCCCAGCTTAGACTGGCTGGCTGCTGGCAGAGAAGCTGTGAGCTACCTTCACATGTTGGCAGTCTGAGGGTAAGCACTTCTGATAAGTCTTCCCCTTCCTTTGAGCAGTTCTGCTGTTGTGAGTATCTTGGAGAAGGGAACTACTGCTATGGCATAGTTAGACTATGGCATTTTTGTGTCTTCAGCCATTATATAATTTCTCTTAAGTGTTTCTGATTCTATCAAGCCTATTCCTCCATTGTGTTTCATAAGGACGAGCTCTGCAGCCCCACTGATCAGGCAGAATTTTCTGGTGCTGGTTTCAGCCCTCCACTTTTGTCTCCCCCAGCAAGAACCCTGGTACACACACTCACTCTAGAAAAAGAAAAGACTGCAAATCAAGTCTTTTAGCATCCTTAGATAAGAATTGCTTAATATTGCCATGACTTACTTTGCTGCTCCATAATAACAGGTCTTCGTGCTGCCCCTAAACTGCAGTTAGACTGTGTTCATACCTGTTACTGCTCCTGCCTCTTCCCAGACAGTAGCAGGACACCTTAAATTCAAGCACTTGCCACTTGACAACCAGAAGTGAGTGAGTAACCAAACTGAAAGTGTTTTCTTAGTGTGTCTGGAAATGCCCATGTTCTTGTCAAAACCTTCCAGCAGGAGCTGGTGAACCTTCTCTAGCTCAATTTTTTTATTAAATTATCTGTACTCTGCTGGAGCACTGCTCTTATCAGACCTGACGTCTCATGCTAACTTTTTTCCCCAAGAGCTCTGCCTTTCCCCATTCAGATGTCTCCATGGCCGTGTGTCACTACAGCTAGCAGATGTTTCCAAGTCTGCTGGCTGCACTCCCAGGCTGCAATGGCAGTGTCTCCCAGCACTGACAGGCACTGTCTGTGAACTCCTTGGCCAAACTCTGAGAAAAAGAAGTTTGTGCCTACAGAGAAAATCAGTTTCATGTACTGTGTGTTTCATCTTGGAGCCATCATTTGTTTTTCTTCATGTTATAGACCAGCTAGAACAAACAAGTTTTATTTCTTCAAAGCCAGAGGCCAAGGACCATAGAGCTCAGAGCTGCTCAAACTGCAAATACTTACAACTTCTTTGAGCATCAGGAAACTCAATCTCATGCTGCTGCTTAGTTTCAGAAGCAATCGTACAATAACATCTAAGCCTTTGTAATGCAGCTTCTATTCTCCAGACACGTCTTTCAAGTTTCTTTGAGAATCAAATTCTCATTCAGATACCAGCTTCTGACTTCAAAACTAAATCGAATTTGTCAGGCCCTGCATGTCTCAAGAAGATGTATTTTCCTCTTCTATTCCTGGCCACTATCGATTCTATCTGTTGAATGTCTAATGAGTTTAGTTTTCTTCAAGGACAAGAATCTTTTGCCGATCATTCTCTCCCTTTGCACTCAAATCTTTCAGATCTTTCGTGTGGATCAAGAGCTCACGTTGTCCTCCTTTCTCTTGCAAGACTGAAGCATGCGCTTTATCAGAGTGAGGTCAGAAAGATCCTGATTTAACAGGAGACTGGAGTTCCTGGTGGCTCACTATGTATTTCAGAAGTCCTGGAAGAAAGCAGAACATTCTTCAGGCGGAATAAATTTAGTTACACAGGAAGGCTGCTAGAGAAGTGCATAGGGTTAACCAGGCCTCTCCCACATGCTGTGAGCATCAACACCACAGAGCAGTAAGATCTGTAGTACAAGAGACCAAAAGCTAGTAAAATGAAAATGAGATATGAGGGAAAAAAAAAAAAAAGGGCAAGAGAAAGCTTGTGGGGGAGATAACTTTTATCAGACCAGCCAATGCACTGCTTGGATTGCTGGGCTATCAGCTGTAGCAGTAAGGAGAGAAACTTCAGTATAAATGCTGCAAATGTCCAGCCTGCCCTCAGAAGTGACCCATGTTCCTGGCAGTCTGGTCATGGAGAAGGGAGGAATATTCTTTTCTTACATCTGTTGTCTCTTTGAAGCCTAAGTGCAGGGGCAGGACAAACCGGCTCTGTACCTGGTCCCAGTTCTCAGTCCCAGTCAGCATGTTGTGGTACAGTCTATGCAGCATCTTGTCTCCAGTCCAAACCTATATGCATCTGAGGGAAGAAGTGTGGTGCCCAGAGTTCTGGTTGCTGCCAGTGAAGCCTCTGGGAGTTGTCTTCACTTTTTCAGGGACAGATCATACTGTCTGTGTGTGTTTGACAGAAAAATCCATTCACTAGCAAGGTTGCATTTATTAGAAAACACTGTCCTGCTGGATAATCACTGTCTCCCCTGGGAAGTCCCTCTCTGGATGAGAAGAATATTCTACATTGGTTCAACAAATGCCCTTCAGTTAAATGGAGTTCTCATCTAGTGTTTCCTTCCCTGCAGGGATCTCCTTCCTTTCAGCTCAATTGCTTCCATCTTTTGGGACTATATCCTGTGTTATTTACAGGAGTTCTGGAGCTGGCAACTCATGCCCAATCTCAACTCCATGAGGTGGAAGCAGACGCCAAGAGTGAGAGGAGCCCAGCTCATTGCTTTGCTACTCTCCTTCTACCTTGTTCAGATTTCATACTTTACTCAGACCAGGGCAACTGACATGGAAGAGAAAATCACTAGGATGAGGAAATTCCATGTTTTACCCACACCTGAAAAGGAAGCTAGTGTGAACCAGTCAGATTATGGCTGCTCTGTCCAGTAGTGCTTATTTTCCTCTCCCATAAACTCAGAGCTGCAACACTTCTTTCTGCTCCACTTCATGTCGAGCCACAGTGAGGTTTAATCTGGATGTTTCTTCCACGGTCTGGAGTGTGCCTCTGTCCAGGCTCTTATATCTGCCCTTCCCACTTTGCTCTTTTCATAAGGTCTAGGCTTGCAGATTCTACGCCATCTAAAACTGAAGCATCTGTTGTTGTTTTTTCTTCAAGGACTAGAGAATATTTGCTTTAGCTGATAAAAGCTGTAATTAAACTGAGGTAAGAACCAGGATGATGATGCCCATGTGAGTACAGCATGGTGAGATGAAGTGACTTACTTGGGAGTGTTTGTGATATCTCACATCAGTGAGCGTCCTTGTGGCCTTCACCCTTAACATTTTGGGGCACTGGTCTTTGCATGTTGAAATCCTGTTCTTTGGGGAACATTAATTTCTGTGGCTGTTGGGTTCTGAGCTGCCTGAACATGTTGTCTTCTGCTCTGCAGAGAAAGGAGTGGTGTTTGGCTCACCGCTGACAGAAGAAGGCATTGCACAGGTTTCCCAGCTAATTGAGTATCTGCACAAAAGTAAGTGGCTCTGTTTGCTGTCTTTCTATGCCAGTGGGTATCTTTGTGGCTCACCTCAGGTCTCTGGTGCAGACAGGGTGATAAGCTCTGAGCTCTCCAGCAGCAGGAGTTTGGGACTGCGCTGGGCAACTGTCCCCCAGAATTGCCTAGCAGATATGCTGGTCTGTTTCCTTCTGTACAACGACTTTTTCCACAGATGGGAGCCAGCTTGAAGTCATGTCTCTGAATGCAGTTCACCGAGGTTTGCTGTCAAGCTCTGGAAAGAGGAGGGAACTACTTTAGTAAGAAGGTGGGAATCAGCCTCTGATTACTCAGTGTCTTTTTTCTCCCCTGTGCCAAGCAGATCTAAGAGCAGAAGGCTTGTTTCGAGTGCCAGGCAACAGCATCAGGCAACAGATCCTAAAGGATGCTCTGAACAGTGGTACAGATATTGACCTGGACTCTGGGGAGTTTCATTCCAATGATGTGGCCACCCTACTTAAGATGTTCCTGGGTGAATTACCAGAGCCGCTGCTGACACACAAGCACTTCCATGCCCATCTCAAAATTGCAGGTGAGTGGGCAGCAAGAGGCAGTGATGGGCAGAAGGACTGGAATTGGCCTCATAGAAAGCATGCTGGGCTGTGAAGTGTATTCCTTAAAGGCAGGATAAGAAGGAATCTTCCTGCCATCTTAGCCTGGTGATAGAAAGACTGGAGCTGAAAATCTTAACGAATCAGACCTAGTCTGTCTAGACCATTCTTCTCTCAGACAACATAGGGGTAAAACCCACAGTGATAACCTGGGTCTCCACCTGTTTTATGTCTGGGGTTCTGAGCAAGCTGTGGTTTCTATGTTTTTAATAACTGTTATTGAACTACCTTATGTGAACTTCCTCCATCTTGCCTTCAAGCCATCACAGCTCTTAGCAGCTCTGTTGTTCTGTGGGAGGAGTAGCATAGATTAACACATCAAGTGGGGAGCTTGGAAGCTGGGGGGAAGAGAGATGGAGGGCCAAGAACTGTGCAGGGGTTTGTAGGAGATCTGCATATGAAGAGGGAAGGGTAAGCAGTTGCAACAGACTGCTCTGAGGGAAGGTAATGTGTGTCCTTCATTTTCTGCCTTGTGATTTGGCAGACTTGACACTGTTTGATGAGAAGGGGAATAAGACCAGCACTCCAGACAAAGAGCGCCAAATTGAAGCCCTCCAGCTGCTGTTTTTGATCCTTCCCGCTCCCAACCGCAGTCTGCTCAAACTGCTGCTGGACTTGCTCTACCAGACCGCCAAGAAGCAGGACAAGAACAAGATGTCTGCCCACAATCTTGCCCTCATGTTTGCACCCCACATCCTATGGCCCAGAAATGTGAGCATTGCCTCAGTGTCTGTGGGTGGGATATTGCAAGGTAAAAAGCAAAGGCTTGGCAGGGGAAAAACCAAGATGAGAAGGTTAAGTATTGACACAATGATGTGAGGATTGGAGGCTGTCCTCCTGGCATGACTCAGTTGCAGTGTTCAGCCCAAACCTGCCATGGATCTTATTTGCAGCTTACACATGTTCTTTTTCAGTAAAATTGAAAGCACAGCACAGTCATGCTTCTTAGAATGGCAGCTCCAGAAAAACCTTGCAGATGTCTCTGCAAGGTTTCTTGTGCTGCTGGTGAACTGTTTGGCCACAGAGTTACCTCATTCTCCTCTCAGAGCAACTCTGGCTCTGTGAGCTCTGCTTGTTGGCGTGTTATGAGCCCTGCCTGCCTGTCACCTCAGAGTAGGTCTCCTGCTGTGGTGCTGTGTGTGTCTGTGTCCCAGAAGAGACCCTCCTCCTCCCCTTCTAATGGATGCACCTTTGGCTGTGTCCCCTTGTCAGGTGACAGCAAATGACCTTCAGGAAAATATCACCAAGCTAAACAATGGAGTGACCTTCATGATCAAACATTCTCAGAAGCTCTTCAAGGTAAGGGTGCTTTGGGGTCTTGCTGTCCTGCCTCCATCACCAGGAGACTGAATGTCCCTTGTCAGACAGATCCTGTGTGTTGAGTATATATTCTGTGGGCTCTCTTCTGTGGTAGGAGAAGAAGAATTTCTATAAGAAACGGTTTCTTTAGTGACAAGGGAGGAGATCTTTGCTGGGCAGGCAGCCCTGGAGGTGGCCCTGCCAGGGCAGGTCAGCAGCACGGTGCAGTGTAACACTCCCCTCTGCTGGACACCAGCACCTGCTGCCCGGCAGGAAACCTGGCTCCCGAGGGCAGGTACACACCGGGCTGCACTCAGGTTCTGGCAGGATAAGGAAATGGAAGGGATTTGTCCTGCCTGAGTGCTGCCAAAAGCAGAATACCTGATGCAGGGGGCTGTTTTGTTGTGAACTTCTCTGCAAATGGTCATCAGCCCACTGCTCTTACAGGCACTGTCCAGCTCTGAGCAGGATGCTGTGGTAGAACAGTCAGGAGTGTGGGGCTTTCAGCAGATTCCTGCAAGGAAATGTTTCTACCACAGGCATTCTCTTGACTTCTCAGGACCTTCCTGGTCACTGGAGGCATCTGCTCGCTGCGGAGTCCTCCTGTGGAGAGTTCCCCTTCTACTGTCTTTGTCAGGCCCCAGTTTGGCCAGTTCAGAGCTGGGGGAATTACTAAGAGCAGGGTTCCACAGGAACTTTTTCCTACTCTGAGTTTTCCACTTGTGCTGAATGTTTGCATGTCAAGGATACTGTGAACAGGGAGTGCATTGGGGACATGAAATTCCATGGCTTTGTTTGCCCAAAATGGCTGAGTCTTGATACAAATGCCTTGTGTGGTGTGGTTGAAAAGCAGCTCTTGCTGGAGCCAATGTTGCCCCAAGACCAAAGATGCTAAAGGTATATTTGGCCTGTTCTCTGCTCATTGTAACAGGCTCCGGTGTACATCCGGGAGTGTGCCAGGCTGCACTATCTGGGATCCAGAGCCCACACATCAAAGGTAAGGCCAGAAAATGCAGCGCCTGCCCTCCATGAAAGGGCAGAGGCTGTGATGCTATGAAGGGATCTTTGTGAGTGGTAGAAAAACCAAGTAATGAAAGAGGATCTGTCTGAGGGCAGGAGCAAGGGAAGCATATGGTGTTGTAGTGCAGGCGGCTGCATTAGGGGAATTGGACAGAGTTGAAGCATCTGTTAATCAAAAGCACTGGGAAGGAAAGCTACGAGCCCCTGTTTAGCAGCAAACCTGCTCCCTGTGCCCAGTACATGCAGCACCTGCTCCTTCACAGGGCTGTGCCTTCCAGACAGACATGCCTGCTGCCATGGCCAGGATGCTTGGCAGAAGTGCTGAGATAAAGGCTACTTGCTGCCACTGGGACAACATTTGTGTCTTGCCAGCAAATGCTTCCCTGCCTCATATAGCTGCAGAAGAGGGAAGATGCATTGCAAGGAGCTGCACTGACCCTTCTCAAGCCTGGAAGGGCTTCTGCAGCTGGCATCTGGGAGGGGAGGGAAGAAGCAATGGGGTCACCTTTGTATTGCTGTCACCTCTTCCTGGCACAGGGCCTGCTGATGCAGTGCTGCTGCAGAGGGGTAGGGAAAACACAGCCCTGTGCATTCACTGGATTTGAGGCAGCTCATGAGACTCTTCCTAGGCTGGCTCAGATGGGTGGCTCCTTGGGATTAAAGCATGACAAGCGACTGCTGTCTCCACTTTCCCAGGACGACCTGGATTTGCTGACGTCTTCTGGCTCCAAGGAACTGCAGCCCCTCAAGTCTCAGAAGCGAAGCCGGCTGGACTCTTGCCATCAGGAGGAGACCCAGCAGCGCACGGAGGAGGCACTGAAGGAGCTCTTCCGCCACGTCCACAATATGCCTGACTCTGCAAAGAAGAAGAAGCTTATCCGGCAGGTAATGTGGGGAGGAAAGCTATCTTGGGGTGTGCTTGTCAGCACAATCCTGGGCACAGGGCTAAAGGCAGGGCCTTCTTGAGAGCTGCTCCTAATCCTGGGCAGGCTGAGGAAAGTGGGCTCTGGGCTGTGTAAGGGGCAGAGCTGTAAGAAGGCAGGAGGAGGAGGTGGTCCTGGATGTTGCTGTACCAAAGCAGTGCTTTTGAGCTCTGTTTTTCAAGCTAAGGACTTGCTAGCCAGCAGTTTCCCAGTCCTGATCATGGCCTTGTTGAGCTTCCTCCCTCAGAAAGAGACAAGTTTCTTCCCCTGTTGCCTGCAGGGAGTGGACAAACTGGTCTCCTCTTGGCCCCAGACAACTTGCTGCACCAGACAGACTGGTCAATATGGTCAGCCCCAGTCGTGGCTGCCAGCCTCCAGCTGCTGCCCAGCCTTCTTTCTCTTCCCAACATCTGCTGCCTTTGGTTAATCTGGTAGCCAGCACAAAGCAGCTTTGCACCCAAACTCCCTTTCGTCCTGGGTGGAAGGTGTGACCTTCCTGTGTTTTCTTCATCCTGCAGCTCTGAGCTGCTCCTCCATGCTAGGGGGTGAAGGAGATAAACTGAGTTCTGGGACAGCAGGTAGAGCAGCACACAGCAGTAAGGGACGGGTGTAACTGTGCTAACGCACTGTCCTCGTCTTTCCTCCTAGTTTAATAAGCATCCAACAGCTCTGACTCCTGGCTCCGATGTTCCCGCATCCCCAGCACCGCGCCGCACCCGCTCACGCTCCTTCAGCGGCCTCATTAAGGTAAAAGCAGCCTCTGACCCTTGCTCTCCACTGTGAGTTTCTGATGTTGCTTTCTGCTTCTGCCTTGCCCTGCCTTGAATGAGATCCTCAAAGGGTAGGCACTCTTCAAAGTACTGCCTGCCAAACAACACAGATCCACTGGGGCAGAAAAGGCAGCACAGTGACAATAAGCCATGTTAGTATAAAGTGTAATTATCTTGAAACACATGGCTGTAGCATCTATGCATCTTTCTGGAGAATTGATTTCTTCCTGAGATGAGATGAGGATTGACAGGGAGCTGGTCACATAGTCTAGCATGTTAGCACGGGTTTTCGCACGTTGTGGGCTGCCCTACAGCAGCATGTACCTGCTTCTGACAGGCTGGGCTCCCAAACCCTTTACAAGCAGCCAAGCTCAGCCTAGTGGTGTGATATTTTGGGTGGTTCTGCTTTGCAATCTTTGTCCCAGCTTGGCTTCCTTTTTTTCTTTTCCACCAGCATCCAACTGCTTACCAGCAATGCATCCTGCTCCTTCCCTTTCTTTTTTACTTTGCATTCTAAGCACTAGCCAACAGCCCTTTCTTCTTACAACAGCGGAAAGTTTTGGGAACTCCAGTTATCCTGGAGAGGAAGAGCAGGGATGCCACACCAGAGCCTGTGCGAGTCAGCAAAGAGAATGTCCAACTGGTAAGAGCTGCTCCCAGCTGAAGCTGCTGGTGAGGAAGTGTGTGAGGGGAGTTTGAGCACAACTTCAGTGATCCCTGGGGAGCTGTTCTCTGCCCAAGAGAAGGTTTCCAAGTTTCTTTTGTATGATAAAATAAGGTCCTGAAAAGCTGCTCTAAGGAGAGCAGAGCAGATGGCAAGGGCAGCATCAGAGCAGGGGTGACAGCATGGGGCCTCTACTCCAGTCTTGTCTCACTGGCTTTGTCCTGCCCTGGGGCATTGTCTTGTGCCCCCTTCCCTCTCTCTTATCCTCCTCCACAAGTTGTACAAAGCCTGCTGCCTGTATGCAGTAGGGTTGTCCCATGGCCCAGACAAACCAAGAGTGGATTTGGGCCATAGATGCTCTTTGGTGGTACAGGCTGCTCCCAGGGAAGGCTATGGATGCCAGCTCATCCACCAGCTCTCTACTCCTATTGCCCTCTCTTGTCCAGTTACAGAAATGTGGCTCTCCAGCTCACATGTCCCAGGCGAAGCTGAAGTCTTTGGAAGGCCAGAAAGAGGTGAGACACTTCCCCTTACCCCCCATTCCTCTTCCCACGGGGAACCTGGTGTGCTGAAACCTGCTGAGGTGACAGCAAACATTCCAGGCTCTGTGACAGCTGTGGTCCCCCAGCTCGTAGCAGTCTGCTCCGTGCCGAGCTGCAGGCAGGTGACGTGCTGGAAGCCAGACCCTGAAGGGTCTGACAGCCCTTCTACCTGTGACTTGGCAGGCTGGCTGTTGCAGGAAGCAGAGGGAAGCTGGCAGCACAGGGTAGTGCTAACAGCCTGTCAGGGTGGCAGTGGGACAAGAGGTTGGTGCAGCCCAAGACCAACTGCTGTGTTTGCTCCTGTCTGCTCACTGCCTCGTCTAGAGCTTTAGCAAAAGGTGTTGGAGGCCGACAACAGGGAAGGGTCCTTGCAGGGGGAGAAAGTCAACCTTTCTTGCATGGTATTCTGTGTCTCAAGCATTCAGTTGCTCTCATTCTCTGCTACAGGAATCCTGTCGACGCATGCGAGCCCGTCTGCTTTCCAAGGATTCATCATCCCTCTGAATCACCTCGCACCAACACATGGGTGGGGACTGCCCAGCCTCGCAAGCTGTGAATAGAAAATGTGCTGTGCTGAGAGGGGAGTGCTGCAGGCTCACGGCAACCCTCACCAACACAGCAGCGCTCTTGAAACTGGACCTTTGCAAGGATTGCAGGGATTTGTTTCTTTCTGTATATAAATTATATTTCATTCTACTATGGGGAAAACCACTATCTAACCAAAACTTGTGCAGCATGTCTGACCTGCTGGCTCTGGGAAGAGCTGGAGTGCTTGCTTACAAGGAGAGCCCTGTTCATTGCAGGGCCCTGTGTGCACTCCCAGCTTTCTCTGTAATGTTGCTAGGCTGTATTTTTTTGCTTTTCTGCTCTGAGTTTTTAACACACATTGGCTTGTTTTTGCTTCCTCCCCCCTGTTAGCAGTGAGAATGATGGGCTGCAACCTTTACCCACATCCTGACAGCTAAGCTTGCCTCCAGTCCTCCTCTGGAGGCATGGCCTTCTCTGCTTCTTCTTGGCTCCATTTTGCTCTGCTGTTTCCGAAGGGCTGGAGTGCGCAAACAGTACAGAGCACGGGATGGGCCTGGAAGGAGAGGCTCTGCACGCCATCTTTTCAGGTGGAGCCAGGGGAAAGCAGTTTCCCCAACAAACTCATCCCTTCATTTCAGCTTGAGCTGGAGGCAGTATTTGCTCACTGCCTTCATGTTTCAGTGGCATAGCTCTGAACAAGGAGTGTCTTGGCTTTGTGTTCACCCAGGGAGGCTTAAGCTGAGCAGAGCAGGAGGCTGGCAAAGGCTGTCTGGGGCAGAACAGCCTAGTCTTTGGAAGTTAGGGTGCCTGGAGCAGGCAGAGTCTTGTGGCTGTCTGTGAAACAGAAAAACAGTGTGAGAGGTGAGAGAGGGCTCCAGCCATTTGTGAGCTGCTGCAAATAGTGCCAAAGGCTTTGTCTCAAGATATCTGGATGGCTGGTAAGGCAACCGGCTGATTAGTCGTTAAACTGGGGGAAAGGGCTGAAGCTGGGTTCAGCTCTTTGGTCTGAGCTGCAGAAATGAGATGAAACCTTCTAGATATGGGATAAACCCCAATCACAGCTGGCCAGTGTCAGCAGCCTCGTTAAGCCAAAGTGCTCCAGTAAGCCAGTCTTGCCAAGAACCTGTCTGCAAGCACTCTGAGGTAGGATACACACAGGATCACTGCTGTGAAATAAAGATTTAATCAGCTGAGGGACCATCTAAACACTTCTCAGCCCTTCTCAGCAAAGCAAATAATCTCTGGAATCCAATTATATTTGTCTTCTAATCTTTAAGAACCAGCAGCCAGCAGGAGTTAGAGCTCTGTTCTTGACAGCTTTCTAAAACAACTGGTGGCAGGAGGTGTGAATACTGGGATATGAGCAGGGAGTTCAGTCTGACTGGCTGGAGCTGTCAGAACAGGGCATTGGAGCCCTTTGCAGCTAAGCTGGAATTTGTCACGTTTTTTAATTGTGATTTTTTTTTNCAGGCATGCCTGACCCCAGTCTGACCCCAAGTTGGAGCCTTGAAAATATATGGGGTAGTGGGACTGTAGATGTGTGAGCTGGGAGTTGCTGGTGTTAGGAGCCTCTGTCACAGCTAAGAGCAAGCTGTGGTTCTTCAGGGACAGGACTGATGATGATGCTGTGAGGGAGGGCAGAGGTTGTTTACTGTGGTAGTAGTATGTGCTTTTTGGATGTGTCTGTAATCGTTCCCTCCAGAGGCTGAAGCTGTCTATGTGCTTTTCTCCGAAAGGCACCGTGTGTTTTTCTGACTGCACTTCTGCCCTGTCTCTGCAGCCTGCTGTTAGCAGAGACTTGGGAATCTCAGCTCTGCCTCTGAGCAGAGATGAGGCACAGACAAAGGTCAAGTGGCAGCACAGGGAGAGCTGGGTCTGCTTCTGCTGTCTCTGCTCTTACTTGCATTGGGGGCAATTGCTGGGTGAAGCATTTGTTCACTCCTCCTCTCCCCATTGTCCCCACGTGGCACATTTCATATCTCTCTGTATGAGTGTCTGCTTGGCAAGGCAGGCTATTTCCTGAAACTAAATACACTGCTCTCATACAGATGAGAGGAGTGTAACTCTCCGCTGTCTCCCCTTACTGATGGCTCTAGCTCAGGGGTTCTGTCTGGCTTCTGACACAGCTGAGATTTGTTCAGCTCTAAAAAAAGTTACCTATGGAGCATTGTCCAGGCCTTCTGCATATGTCAGATGCCTTACCTGCCAAGAGGGTGGGTGCTATCTCCAGGGCAGTGCCGGGAGAGGTTCAGTGGTCTGGGCTTTAGTCTGTGGTGCTGGGCTTGCCATGCTGAGAATGGTGGCGGCTGACAGATTTGGCCCCTAGGGCCTTGGCTGTTGCAGTCCCAATGCATTCACACTGTCTCCCAGGCACGGGAGAGTTTTAGTCATGCTTGGATGTGTCTCGTTTGTCTGCCCTGTGCAATGACTCATAAGGATGCTTCTTCCCAGAGCGGCTGCTAACTGTTCCCAGAGTCTATCGTTTCCGAAGTATTTTTAATCTTTGTCTTTATTTATATATGCTATGTAAGTACTGTTGCAGACTGTTGCCTTTCTGTGTGTTCATGTGAAAACACCACATTAAATGCTTTTATTTTTAGTGGTTTTGCTTGGTGACTTAAGCAATTTCATTGGGACAACAAGGACTCCAAACCACCTTCAAAAGGAAGGAAATGTCTGCTTAGAAGCCCAGAGCTAATACTCTTAAGTGTGGGGGTGCTTGGTGAGGTGTTGCCCACCTGCAGGGATGGTACTGGCCTCCCATGGCACTAGGGCTCGAAAGCCTCTGGGATGCTTGCAAGATACAGGATGCCCAGACAGGCTGTCTTTCCCTTGGAGATAAGAAGTTGGACCTCTTCTTTTCCTGTCTTCCCCCTGCTGTCATCCAGGGTGATGGGAAATCAGGTTTACAAAGAACACTTTATATAAATAATGGATCAAATGAATAAATTTTTCTCTGTAGGGCCATTCTTCTCTTGCCACTCTTGGCTGCCGAGAGAGGATGCTTTCTGCTTGCATTTTCTTTTCCTCCTTCTTAATAATGGCGTCTCAGATTTTATGCAGATTATTTCTCTGTGAAGTTCTTCCACGTTTGAAATGCCCTGGGCTTGCCTGCCATAGCTCAGACACTCATTAACATCCTTGCCATGCAATTGAAAAACAAGCAGGAGAAGGAGCAGCACGGCATGTTTGAAAGCAGCGCTGCCTTCCTGCGGGCTGAGCCCTGAGCGAGCCCCCATCTCCTCCGTGGCTGCAGTTGGGTGTCATGGGAATGGTGAGCCCCATCTCCCTGGAGCTCAGGGAGCAGGAGCTCTGACGGGCCTCTGTGCACTTCAAAGCGGGCATGAGAGTCTGGAGAGACATTTCTCTTCTTGAACATGTTGAACAAAGGAATGCAAAAACTCACAACAGCTATCTTCAATACTGCAAACCCAAATATCGCCCCCCAATAAGCTGTGATTCAAAGTGACAGCTTTATCTGGCTTACATAATTTAAAAAATGAATAGTTTTTGGCTTCTGAAGCCACAATCCAAGCACTTATGCTTGACTGCAGGTGAAAGGGCGGGAGCCACTGGGACCCAACACTGGGTGAAAGTATATATTTAAAGGGGGATCACTCTTCTCAGTGTGTTTGCTTTGGCCTGTTGGTATGTACACACAGCAGTGGAGTTACAAAGCAAACAAGCAGTGCTCACCTTCATTAAACAGTTTTTATCTCAAATTGCACAGCACAGACTTGCAAATAAGTTCTTCAGAGTGTCGCTGCTATCTAAATCAATTTTTGCAAGTTGTCTTGATTTTTTTTTAAACTGCTCTGCCCTGGTTTGGAGTTGAAATAAGATATTTTCTCTCTCTTAAATTATCATGTTTGTCTGGGAGCTGTCATGTTGCTGCTGCATCTCACTGCCTAGGGCAACAATGTAGACAAAAAACATGACTACTGCTAGCGATAGATATTGGCACCAGCCAGACCAGTTATCAGGCTTTACAATCTCATTGGCTTGGATTAACTAATATTTTTTCATGGAGTGAATAAATTACCATGTTTAGTTCTGTTTGCTCATCTCTCCAGTGAGGGTTTTGTGTTGAAGCTCATAAACTGTTCAGGCGTGTAGATGCCAAGATCTCCGTGCTGGGTCCCACTCTGACCTTCCACTTGTGCTGTGAACCGGAATGGGATCTCAACTGGCACCTCCTCTCTGGCCCCATCCTGCTCCAGCCCACATTTGTTCCTGGGAAGTGCCCACACATGAGGAATGTGATGGGGGTGTTTTGGGGCTCCTGTGCAAGGAGCTGCTTTCCTCAGACATGCATCACAGGGTGAGGTTTGGATACTTCCCAGCACCAGCCTTCAATTTTAGTCTGGGTCAGAGGAAGACAAGTTTTTCTTTCTCTGCTGAAGTCAGAGCTGGAGTGGTCATTTCTGTGGCCCCCTCCCCAGTTCCTCCCAAGCTAAACCAGCCTCCCCTGCCTTGCTGTTGGGGAAGATTTACAAATCCACCACCCAGGCCTCCCATGCAGTGCCTTATGTGATACTGAGGTCGTCTCCTTTTCCACCAGAAAGAATTGTGTCCCACTTGATCCTTCTGCCTTTGGCTGAAACTCCTGTGTCACTGGGAATTGTGATGAATAGAGGTGCCAACCTGCCTTGGCCATCGTGGCTTGGTGTGTGCCTAGGTCTTTGATATGGGGGTGTCTGTGTTGACCTGTGATTGTTTCAAAGTTTGTTTCTTCCAACCTTTTTGCTTACGAAGCTTGAGCCTTGCTTCCCTGTGGAGCAGGATCTCGGCAACCTCTTGCACAAAAGCCTCTGGCTCCATTGTGCCTCTCCCAGGCCGTTCTGCAGCGGCAGCACAAGAGGGGGCTGGCAGCACACGCTGCAGGACAGGACCCCCTGCCCGCCCCGCAGCACTGGGGGCCCCGCGCCAGATGTGCTGGGGGCAGGCTTGGAGATGCCTGGTTCTTCCTCCCTGGCTACATCTGGCTGATGGAGGAGGTGGGAAGCTGGGACTATAAATAAAGTGAACAAGAACATAAAGAGCACTGAGAAGGCTGGGGAAGGATGTCCTCAAAATCAAAAATCGGCTCTGCAGCTAGCCCCTAGCATGGTCCTCTAGCTTTAAGGAGAGTCCCTGCCTGCATACAAGGCCAAGCAGAGCTGTCACAAGGCAAGCTGAACCCTTTCCATCTCCTTTTCAAGTTAATTTTGGCTACTGGTGTCCTCTTGCCGTTCTTCAGAGCCAGACCATGGTAGCCAATCCTTCAGGCTCATGTCTCTGGGGCTTGTGCTCCTTCCTGCAGAACTTGCACCGTGAAAGTTTCTCTTCTATGATGTGGAAATTTGGGTGATGGAGGCCAAGGGGAGCTGAAAGGAGTTCCCTTGTCCCACGTTGAGCAGAATCTGACTTTCATTCTATAGTAGCTTGTGACTCTGTAAGGGCTGGGGAAGGAGGAGCAAGGACACAGTGACACACGCTCACGGCTTTGGGACTGACAAGGCACAGAAAGGCCATCTGCAACTGTGGAAGCACAATGAGCCCAAGCGAGCACGCAGCTTACTGATCACATCGCAGCATGAGACTGGCTGCCAGCTAGCCATAAATATGGAGCAGAGGCATGCTCGTCTGCACCCAGGGCATCTTCATCAACAAAATCAGGACAGAGCCTCTGCCTCCCTCATCCATCAGGCTGAGGCACTCCTTATTTCTCAGGCTAGATGTTTTCCCACTGCAGGGATGTCAGTGCAATGGGGGTGAAAGGACTTGGTGGGAACAAGCCCTGTTCCTCTAACAACAGAACACGGTGTCTCTGCTTACCTCGTGGCCAAGGTCATCAGCTGAATCCTGAAAACCCACCTGCTCTTTCTGGGAGGCAGGGTTTTATGGCAGAGGAGCTGCAGTTTATGGCACCATGGAGAAATATGTTGGATGCGCTTGGCAACAGCAAATGGAAAGTTAGTCTATTAAACAGTAAATTATCCCTCCAATGCATCTTCATTGAGGAGGGTTAATGAGTGGCTGCAGGCAAAGTGAGTGAGAAAGAGTGTGTGTGTGTATGCACAGTGCGGATGTGGAACAATTGCTACATCTGGGGACCCCAGAGCCCCTGATCCAACAATAGCATGTGGAAGGCGCTTCACAGACACCTCCTCGAGTGTGGTTTATTCAAACCAGCTTGCACTGCACCGCAGAGCTCCCAGGCGGTTGGTGTGTCCAGCCGTGCTAGGAACAGCATCTCTTCATCTGCATCTGGGCTGCTTGGTGCAAATGTTTTCCTTGTGGGCTAGAGCTGGTTTTGGGAACCCAGGCTGCAGGGCTCAGCCCCTCTGCTCAGCCGTGCCACAAAGCAGGGATGCTGTGCCTTTCAGACTGTCCCCCTCCTGCTGTTCCATAATTGTTCAAGGCAGTGAGACAGACTGGGTTCCCCCTGCCTGGATGGTCCCTGTTGTGTTAGGCTGGGACCAAATCCACCTGCTTGGGAGTTTTGGCATCTCCTGCATTGTCTCAGAGCAGTCAATGGATGCTGTTTTCATTCGGTCCCAGTGGTGAAGGTGGCCAGGCAGTAGAGCTGCCCAGCTGCTGCAGTCAGTGGGGCTGCATCCGCAGAGCAATGCTGGTCGTGTTTGCAGGGTGATGGTGGTGATGTTCACAGAGCAACACTGGCAATGTCTGTTGGGTGATGCTGGCTGTGCTCACAGGGCAGTGCTGGCAGTTTGCAAGGCAATGCTGGCCACATTCACAGGGTGATGCTCTTGCTGTTTGTGATGGGAAGGCTCGTCCCTGGAAAGACAGAGGAGAGAGTGCATACCAGCCCTGCCTGCTGCTGCTGTTGCTAACCAGGCAAGATTTACCGTGATCCCAGTGGCCCCAGCTGCCCACACCACTCTATAATAGACCCATCAAGGGCATTGTTGTGCTGCAGGAGCCCAACAGGTACCTAATGGGGCTGACATGCCGGTCCGCTCCCACAGAGGCTGACAATACCTCACTCTCCCAAGCTGAGTGTGTCTGGCAGGACAAAGGCAGCCTGGCCTCCCAGCATGAGCCAAGCTGGCCAGGCATGACAGATGTGGCACGGCACAGCCTGGCAGCCCACCCTGCACAAAATCTCTGGGGGATGCTAAGAAGTTGAAGGGTACAGCCACTCTGCTCCCAACACATCTCCAGCTGTGTCTTATGGCCACTGCTCCCCCGACAGGTGTTTCTGGTGGGAGGAAGGGTTCAAAGCACAGCCCCAGTGCAAGGGATGACAGATCCTGCTGCTGGCAATGCTCCTCTGCAGGGAGGTTGGAGAAGGCACCATGCATGCATGCTTGTGTTGGGTTTGCATGGCAAGGCTTTGGTAGTAGGGGGACTTCTGTGAGAAGCTGCTAGAAGCTTCCTCCATGTCCGATGGAGCTGGTGCCACTCAGCTTCAAGATGGACTGACCACTGCCCAAGGCTGAGCCCATCAGTGATGGTGGTAGCAGCTCTGGGATAACATCCTTAAGAAATGGAAAAGTTTCTGCACAGCACCAGCAGCAGCTGTACAGAAGAAAGAATATGTGAGGAACAGCTCGGCAGACACAAAGGTCAGTGAAAGAAGAGGGGGAGAATGTGTTCCAGGCACCAGAGCAGAGATTCTCCTGCAGCCTGTGATGAAGCCCGGGGTGAGGCAGGATGTACTCCTGCAGCCCATGGAGGTCCACAGCGAAGCAGAGATTCACCTGCAGCCTGTGAAGGACCCCACACCAGAGCAGGTGGATGCCCAAGGGAGGAATGTGAGAAGTCCCCCTCCTGAGGAGAGAGAAACAGCAGAGACTAAGTGCAATGAACTGACCTCAGCTCTCATTCCCCATCTCCTTGTGTCACTGGTAGGGAGGAGACAGAGGAAACTGGGAGTGAAGTTGAGCCCAGGAAGAAGAGAGGGATGGGGAAACTTGTTTTTAAGATTAGGTTTTATTTCTTATTATCCTACTCTGATCTGATTAGTAATAAATTTAACCAATTTCCCCAAGTCAAGTCTGTTTTGCCTGTGTTGGTAAATGGTTATCTCTGTCTGGTCTTATCTTGGTCTATGAGCTTTTCATTATATTTTCTCTCCCCTGGCCAGCTGACGAGGGGAGGGACAGAGTGGCTTTGGGGGGCACCTGGTGTCCAGCCACAGCCAACCCACCCTACTGCCTGTGTTTTAAACACTTCTGCTCTGCAGCAATGCCTGATCCCACCCTGAGAAAGTGCTGTGGACAAGTGATAGCCACAGCACTGCTTCAAAGCATGGCACAAATGGGCTAGGGTGTGCTGCCTCCCCTCAGTGTGCCCGGGTGCAGGGTACAGCACACTGCCTTGAAGCCCAGGCATGCTGGAAGGTGCTATCAGGCCACCCAGTGCCAGCCCAGGCCACGGGAGAGCTAACCGGGGCAAGCTGTGACCCATCCTGGGTGGGAGGAGATGCCTGGATGCTGCCCTGGGGGGCTCAGCTTAAAATTGGCAGCAATTTTTTGTTTGAAGCTTTGTAGCTGCTTCGCATCTCTTTGCACGACAGGTCTGGCGCGTACCCTGGAACCCTTCCCCGGATCTTCCCATGAAAACTCCTACAAAAAAAGCTTCTGCTTCATTTTAACCAAACCCAGAGCCCATCAGACAATCCAGATGGTCTCTCTCTCTATCAAGCAGTTTGGCCCAAATCCCGGTGGCAGACGGCAGGACCAGGCCTCTCCTGATAAAGAAGTTTGGGGTTTATTTTTCTCCCTGCTCCTCATCCATATTCAGAGGAACCCTGGGCTTTTCCCAGGCAGCTGTTGTTCTCTGAGGCCCACCCCATCAGAGTGCCTGGGTGACTCGGGATCACCCAAATGTACCAGGGGCTGAGGTGTGGGAGGAGGGTCTTGGTACACAGCCTGGCACCCCCACTGCTGTCCTGGCTCACCCCGCCCTTGTTGTGTTGGCAGCCCTGGAAGGATGTTGTTTTTGCAACTGGAGCAGATGCTGAGGGGTCAGCCAGGGCTGGCAGCCCAGCTCAGTGGGATGCCCCTTGATGCTGGGGCATGGGGCACTGGCTGTGTGGCAGGTGGAGGCAAACAGCTCACAGAGAACAGCAGGAGCTGAGGTACCTACAGGAGAAAATGTGGATGCTGGCCTGAAATGGGATTTTCAGCTTTCCAATCCTGCACTCCCACTGGAACCAGGACGGATGATGGTGGGCTCCAGGCAAGCCCTGCCGGCTGCTCCTTTTGCAGAGACCACAGCCCCGTGTAAGTGACTGGGTGTTGCTGCAGCTGGACGCAGAGATGTAGGGAGCTTGCTTTTTCTGCAGATCACAAGGGTTTGCCTGAGGCAAGTGCCTGCAAAACGGAGGAAACAAGATCCCTTTCTCCCTCCCGCCTTCCTGCTAGCACTAGAGGTAAAGGGCAGGTTAGGAAGACCTGGTTCTGCTCTGCCAGCCAAGGGGTGAAGGGGAGTTTGTGAGGGAGGGTGATCACAAGCGTCACACTGATAGCAGCCTTTTGGGGACACCAAGCCATTCTGAAAAAACCTTCACCCCCCCAAAATTCAGCCAAAGTCTACAGTTCAGACTCCTTCAGGTGTCATTGCCACTGAGGTCTCCCTGGGAGCCCCAGGAGAGGCTGCAGGGCCACCTCTGCAGAAGCTGTGCCAGCAAGGGGTCAGCTCCCAGAGTCCTGGGAAGCAGCTCATCTTCCTTGCTGTCAGGGCTGCTGGGTAGCAACGAGGAACAAACCCCTTTCATCCATCTCAGGCACAGCTTCCTCCTGGGATTGGGGCCAGAGGAAGGAGATGTCACGAAAATGCAGACAGATGATGGGAGCCGGCATTTGGGATGGAAAAGGGCTGCTGATCTGGGCCAAGCTGGTGCAACCCTGCGTGCATGTGAGGTGGCTTTCGCTGGAGCAGGACTCTATGCAGACACCTCCCTCTTACCCTGGATAAGGAGCATGCAGAGATGCACAGAGGGCATTGATTTAAGAGGGACTCTGGCCCCTAGGACCTGCCACCATCCCTAAAAATATCCACCATGCCCTTTTGGATGGGGAAATGGGTGTGCACTGAGGTGTCCATGCTCACACACCACCCCTCCTACTGTGGTACAGTGCAACAGGCTGCCATCTCCCCTCCTTCCATGGGTTGCTTCTCTGAGGAGGACATTTGTAGCAGTTGCTGCCAGAAGCCAGGGCTGTGTTGGGCACATCAAAATGCCCAACATATTTTTGTTTTTTTTTAAGGACTCAGCTCTTGGAGCCATGGGGTTACAAGTGTTTCAGGTGACCAGCCTTCCTGGATACACCTCCTGCCTTGCATATGCAGATCTCAGGGAAGAAAATGGAAGGCAATAAAACGAATGCAATGTTTGCGTTTCTGAAATGTCAACTGGTTAGGGCCAAGCTTACAAGATTTCTTGCCTTCACTTCCTTTTGCATTGAAATAGGTGTATTTTGCCTTGTTCTTCCCTGTAGGTTAGCCAAAAAGACATTTTGGTTACTTTCTTTTTAAGGATGTTCCTCTGGAATGGAAAAGAACATAGCTTATGCCACAGCCAGGACTTCAAGATTTGCTGTTTGTGTGCGCGGCAAAGCACAAAGCAGAGCTTCCACCCAAGTCCCCTCTGCACGCTGGGGTGCTGAGCCGTGGAATTCCCATTCACGGACCAGGCATCATCCCGACTGACTAGCGCCAGCTTGTCTTGCGGTCCCCGTGGACTGCCAGGTCCCTGTGCCTCACCTGGACTCTGTGGATGATGGGATGGGGCTTCGGGCTGCCAGGTGGGAGACAGGCCAAGGCTGCCTTAAGTATACCGAGGGATGAGAAAGCTTTTGGCACCCCCGAGGAGACATAGGAATGCTCTGCCTGCGACCGCCCGGCTCGGAGGCTCTTTCTCCCCGCCACCCGGCAACCCGCAGCCTCTCCCGGGGAAGTCGGGTGCTCCGCGAACCAACCCCGCTGTCCCGGGTGGGGGGACCGAGCCAAAGCCCACCTTCCGGCACGGTCGGGGCGGTGCAGAGCCCCGACGGCTCCGACGACCGGGGTGCCGGTGCCCTGCCCGCCCAGGACCGCTGCTACCTCCGCTGCCGCGGGCACAGGGGGCGCGGGGAGGGGCGCGGGAGGCGGCGGGGGGGCC
>VZRF01011810.1:124111-231453 GCA_013396875.1 Vireo altiloquus
GCTGTGCCGGGGCCGCGCCGCCGCCTGCCCGCCGCTGTGCGCCTGCAGCGGCACCACGGTGGACTGCCACGGCTCGGCCCTGCGCACCGTGCCCCGGAGCATCCCCCGCGGCACCGAGCGCCTGTGAGTACCGCCGGGCTTTGTCCGCCGCCGGCGGGCGTGCGGCGGGCCGGGGTACGGGAGCCCTGCGGGGCGCCGGGGCCGGGGGCTTGTCCTAGGGTGCGTGTCCAAAAGCGCGTGGGGAGCGAGTGCCCCGAGGGGCCGCGTGGGCAAGAACCCCGCGGGGGGAGCGGAACGCGCTCGGGAGCCTGTCGGGAGTGTGTGCGGGAGCCCGTCAGGGGACGCGTGTGCAAGAGGCTGTCCGTGGCGGGGGTGTGCAGCAGCCTGTCTGGGAGGTGTGCAAGTGCCCACTGTGTCTGTTAAGGGCAGTATGTGTGCAAATGCCCGTGGGACCACGGTCGGCCGCCCAGAAGGTGCGTGTGCAAGAACCTGGTGAGGTGGGTGATGTGCGGTGTCCCGCTACGCCCCGGGGTTGTGTGTCGGTAAGTTCCCGTCCGGGGGATATGTGTGCAAGAGCCTGTTGGGTGAGTTTACGTGCATCATCCCCTTCCTGAGGGGGGTGCAATAGCCCGTCGAGGTGGAGAGCAGTGTGTGTGTGTGTGAGAGCCTGCTGGGGCAGGGTGTGTGTGTGACCCTTTATCTGTGTGAGGGTCGTGCAAGGGCTCCGGCATGTCCAAGAACCAGCGTGTGCCAGTCTTTGTGCAAGCATGCGGAGCGAGTTGGGATTAGAGCTGTGCCCGAGGGAGTGGGCTGCTCCGGGGGGGCATTTGCGCTGGGGCAGCCCAGAGTGGACTGCGCCTGTTGGTCCACGAGCCGCAGAGCACCCCCCGGCAGGTGTGTGGCCACCCCTGCCGGGACTTGTTAAAGGGTAGCTACACAGCCAGAGAGGTTCTCTGAGGGCTCCTGTCACCCCAGGCCTCCACCTGTGCTGGGCACCCCTTTGTCCCCAGGAAGCTCTCCTGGGAGTGCTGCTCATCGTGCTAGGGTCAGGTCCCATTCCCCCAGCTTCACTTGAGACTCGCCCACGGTGTGACCAGCCTTTAGCCGTGCTGATCACCCATCGTGAGCCAGGCAGCTCATCCATCCTCTCCAGTCCCCTGTGCCTGCACCTCACTGCTCATCAAATCCCTTGCCACGTCCTCAGGGGTGCAGGCAGGTGTCCCTGGCTCTCCTAGCTGGCCCCCCCTAGGGAACGCTTTTGTCTCACAGTCATGGTCCAACCGGCTGTGTGGGTGCTGTGTCACCTGCTGAGCTCCCCGAGCAGGAGGGTTGCCTCTGCTGCTGTGCCTGGCTGGGCAGGTCTCCCTGCCTGGGGTTTCTGGGGCTGCACAGGGTCCCCACGCAGAGAGAGCAGCATGAGCTGAATGTGCCCAGCCTGCTGCTGGGAGCAGGTTCCTGGTGTGCAGGAACCCTGTCTGGGCAGGAGAGCAGGGCTGTCCCCAGCCTGTCCCCTCTACTCAGTAGCAGCAGGGGCCCCATCTCAGTAGCTGGAGGAGAGCATAGTAGCACAGTAGCTGTCTGGCCCTGGCCCTGGGGCCAGGCTGCTCCCACATCCCCCTTGCAGTGCAGGGAAGTGTTGAGCTGCTGCCTCCTTGGGCAGCAGAGCTGCAGGATATGTTCTAGGACAGCCACACAGGGGGCTCCTGGCCCTGTGCTGTGCTGTTTGCAGCTCCTGGGCTGTGACCGTGCCCTTTGCCTGCAGATGGGCAGAGACCCCGCAGGCAAGGACTGCATGCAGGGACTGCAGACAGCCTGGCAGCTGCCAGGGCTGCACCCAGCATGCAGCATCAAGAGCTCTGCAGGATACCACTTTAGAGGAGTTTTCTTTTCTCCCACCATAATTATCCTCATACAAATGATTATTACCCAGCACAGCAACCAGGCTGCTGTGAGTTGCCATCCCATAGACCCAGTTTATGAGGTCTAAGACAGGATCCCCCCTTTCCTCTGTGCCCAGGGCAAGGGGAAGGTTTATGCACAGCCTTCACTAGCCCTTTCTGCTTCTCAGGGAGCTTAATGGGGTCCTTGGCATCAGCTCTCCATACACCTGGGTTCAGGGTCCTGGGGGAATGTTGGCATCGAGTCCCCCCCTCTGCCCATTGGGCAGGTGCTCAGCACTGCTCAAATGAGGCAATGCTGGAGTGAGCTAATGGAAGATGGCCTTGCTGGGTGTCTCACTCCTGCCCTGGCAGGGCATCTCTCCCCCTCTGGTGGCAAGTCCTGCTTGCTGCCTGTCCTTCTGCCTCCACTGACCTGGTCCTCCATGTCTGTTGCCATTCAGCAGCATTGGGTTTTCTGGATTTTAATGCAGCTGGTGATGCCGGATCTTCTGGCTGGACTGAGCTAGACGTGCTTGCTCTCTCATGGGTGTTGTCTGCTGGATAACTATTTCCTGCTGTTTTGCACACCCTTGCAGGTGCTTGAGGGTGTCTGTGCAGAGCAGGTCTATCTCCTAGCAGTGAAATCCTGCTGTAACAGCTCATAAGTGAGTTTCAATTCCCCGTAAGCAGGCTGCAACCTTGCAGTCTCCAACTTCTCAGTGTTTGATGGGGCAAGGTCAGCTAGCAGCCACAGGGGAATCTGCAGCAGGATCTGTGCTCGGGACTTATCCTCTCCAGGGGCCAACTCTCTGTGGGAAGTCATCAACCTCTTACCAGTGCCTTTCACTGCCTGCCTCTTTTCCCACGCCCTGAGATGCACTGCATCAGTGATGCCAACCTCACCATGCATGCCACAGTGCCAATGAGCAGTGGTGTCCCTTCTGCTGAGTTTCTTGTCTGTTGTGTGCCAGTGTGGTGTTTGGAGGCTCCAGGCTTTCTCCAGCCTCCCACCTGGCTGAGCCCCATGGTGGCATGGGTCAAGCCCCTGGACAGGGCAGCACTGCTGCTGCGGCCATGCCTGCATCACCCTGTGGCAAGGTTTGAGCTCCGTTGCTTTTGAAATACACCCTTTTCCTTTGAAGAAGAGGGAATTACTTGCCTTGCAGGGTCACTGCAACTTTGGAGAATCATGGGCTGGGGAAAAATTGTCTTGTCTTCTGCTTCACAGTTTGCCCTGTGATATCTTCCTGGTGGATGCCATGCTGCTGGTAGAGAGTAAGGGCTGCAGACATGTCTAGGATGGACCGTGAGTGATGGTTGCATGGGGGGGACCCCTCTTCCCTTGTGCCAGGGCACAGCACATTGCTCCCAAAGTGCCTTTTAGTCTGCAACCCACCATAAATGGGGGTTGTGCACCTGCCCTCTGACTGGATTGGGGCTGAGCAAGGAGGGAAGCAGCAAAGTCTCTGGGCACTTTGCACTGTTGCCTGTGCTCCTGCCTACACCTCTGGCAAGCACAACAGAGGACTGAAGGCTTTGTAGGCAGAATGGGGTGATAATTCTCCAGCACTACAGTGTTATCTGGTTCTAGGAGTCCCTCAGGCCTCAGTTACCAGAGCAGAGTTGTGGGAGAAGGTCACACTTCCCTTCCCCATTTGCTTGCTTTTCTTTCTTCCTTCCTTTGAAAGTGTCCCTGAAGAGCAGGCTGCCCTGTTGGGGAGATGGATCTCTCTCCCCATGCCAACAGGATCAGTGCAAATTTACCACTGTCAAATGGCAGCTTCCAGCCCAGCTCTTTGCTTGTAGGGGATGAATTTACTGTGATGGCGTCGCACTCTCTCCTGCTATTGAAGTTTTTGGCTGACAGCTGAGAATTGCCCCACTTGCCCCTTTTGCCTCCTCTCCCATGAGCTGAACATGCCCCATTTCACTGTGGGCTGTGTAGTGTCCCTCCCCCCTTGTGGGAGGCAGCAGAGCTGGGTTTGGGGGTCCCCATCACTGCATCCCTCTTGGCTCTGGCTTTTCCCTTCCAGGGTCCCTGGCCTCAGCATTTCATGGGGCTTCTGTTTGCCTGGTTCCCAAAGTTTGGGGTTTGCCTGTGCTGAAATGGGAGCCATGCTGTCCATAGCCAGCCTGCCATCCCTCTGTCTGCATTTGTGGAGGGAAGGGGTGCAGAGCTACAGGCTTTGGGTGTGAGAGCACCATGCCAGGGTGGCTGCACCTGAAGCACACTTGCATACTGCCCATCCATCCCCTGCCAAAATTCCAGCAGCAAGCTCTCGTTCAGAGCATGTTTAATCCTCTCACCTGCATCTATCTCTTACCAGTTAATCAAAATGTCTTGCAGCAACCAGGCTGGTGTATTGCAGCAGCACTCCTGCATTCCACACTGGTTGCTGGGCTGCTTTGCCTTTCAGGGGCTTCGGGGAATGCTCGTTCTTTGGAAGCACCTTGAGGAAGTCAACTTCTCCCTTCCCTGAAGTGCCCAGGCAAGTTCTCAGTGAGCAGTCTGGTTGCAGAGGGTCTGTGCAGGCTCTGCAGAGCTCTGGGGCAGGATGTAGGACCTTTGTCCAGCCAGGGTAGTGCTTGGCTGGCCCTGGAGCCCTCAGCTCTCAGGAGAGCCAGTGCTGGGCACTAGGAGGATGCAGGCTGGCTTGGGAAGGTAGCCTGCCCAGCCCACTGCAGTGGCTTCCTTGGGAGCCTTCCTGGACAGAGGAAATTTGCAATTCTATTCCAATTTCTCCCTTCAGCTACGTCCAAGGCAGATGCTGTCTATATATTGCCATGGTAACGCTGCGTTCTCACTCTCTATGGAATTGCATGCTGGAAAAATATTAGTTTAAAAAACTATGTCGTGTTTGTATTGACTGAAGTCGAGGCTGATAGTGGAGGATGTATTGTCCCCTGGTTGGGAAAAGTCACCAGTAACAGGCAATAAAGCCAGGCAGATTGGCCTCTGGTGACCACTTCTCACCCCACACGGCAATTGCTTCTCTATAAACCCTTCCCTGGCTCTGTTTTATTGCATCCTTTAAAACAGATATTTTTGCCTTAAATGTGCTGCCACTTTGATCCTCCAGAGTGATGCATTGTGCTAACAGCAATTTCTTGCTGCTGAGGTGGGAGCAAGTAAGGGGAATTGTTTCCAGATATAATTGTGGGTCTCTCACGTGTGCCTTCAAATGCTGTTTCTGCTGTGCCCAGAGCCTGCAGCCCCAGGGTGAGCTGGGCATGGTGGCCACGGTGCCAGTGCAGGGCAGCACGCACAGAAACAGTCCAGTTACAGAAACAGACTCGTTACAGGATGTGCATTTGCTTTGAGTTTCATTCTCCCCTTCTTCATTGTTTCCTATCAAAACTCTGGCTGGCAGAAGAGTGAGGCAGGTATAAAAGGCAAAGGATGCACAAGGGACCCCCACAGGGCAGCAGAACCTGCAGCCTGGGGGAACAGAAGGGATTTGGGATACCACCAAGGTGATGTGGGCAGGGAAAGGGTGTCCTCTCCAGGGAAAGGTGTACAAGCCCATGACCTCCCATTGAAGAGGGGCTTTTCCTGTATCCTTGCACTGATTTGCTTGCTAGCAACCTGGTCTAGGAGAGTACTGGAGCAGGACATGCATGTGGGCAAGCAAGGGAGCCTTGCTTTGTCTTGCTTCTGAGTCTTTCATGGTTCCCTGCCCACTCCAGAGGTACTTAGTGCTGCGGACGTGTCCTCTTGATCTTTTTTGCTACTGAAATAACCTTTCATAAAACCTGAGAGGCAAGGAGATGCTTCTGTGCGTGTTTTGCTGAAAAGCAGTAAAAAACACAGTTGTATGTTAGCAAATGGCCTCATCCCAAGGGACATCAGACCCAGATCACTGCTCTCTGGCAGGCTTCCAGTGTGAGTAGCTCCAAGGCCAGCTCTGGCAGCTGGCCCCTGTCCCCACTCGAGGGACAGTCAGGGACAGCAGTGGCAGGAATGATGAGGGGAGCAGAGGTTTTCCTGCTGTACAGCACCAGGATGCAATTAGCAATGTGAGCAGAAAAGATAGTTTGCAGCCGGGTCCTTGGGGTTGTGGCACTGCTGGAAGTGAGAAGGAAATGAGGTGGGATGGAGGGGACCTCTCCATGGTGTTGGTGTGGGCTTGGTCCAAGGAGGTCCCCTCAGGAATCATCTCAGATCTCCCTGCTACATTCAGGCTGAGGCTGTGCTGACTGTCTGCTTCCCTGACATGCATTTTGGATGCACTCGCTGCTCAAAATAGCAGAGGCAAGTGTCCTATGGGGGAGAGAGGCTGCTAGAGGAGGAAGATCAGAAAAAGGGAAGATAAATTTTTAAAGTGATGCAGCCAAGGAGCAGCCCTGGGCATCAAGACTGAGAGAGATGCAAGCTCCTGGCTCTGGATATATCTTGGTCAGAGGAAGCCCTACATCCCAAATGGGATGCTTCAGGAGACCCGCCTGCCCTGGGATTGAGGAGGTACCTATAACTGAGCAGTTGTGGTTCGCTTGACCTCCCATCCCTGCTGTGAGCAGCTCCAGGAGGGATGAGCCAAAGAGGTTTTGCTGAGGAAGATGCAAAGTGGAACTGAATCTGATGAGTGGTAGGATGAAGCCTGAGGGCTGGGCAGCCTCCCTTGCCCAGGGAAGCAGAGGAGCTACAGAGCAGCTCTTCACGAGGCTACTCAGCACAGCATAAAATGCCAAATTTTTTGGGTATCCAGGAAAATCTGTTCTCTTGGCTGAGCCTCAGTTTCCACAATTGTGAATCAGAAATGACCTGCTGCCTGTACTCTCTCCCACTGGGGTTCAGGGAGGTTATTTATTTATTTTTAACCTGAAGGTAATACACCACAATGCTGCGTGAGTGTAAAGCATTCCCTGACTGCGAGCAGCTAATGGCTGTGGCATGAAAACCCCAGAGAGAAGTTAGGAGAACAGAAAGCCTTCCGGATCCTCACTGTTACGTGCATGATCGATGCTGTTTGTAATGCTTAAAGATCTGTCGTGATGCTAACCTGCTGTAGTATCTCGTAAAAGCTTACAGAGCCTCCTGTGCTCTGGGGCCAGCTCTGTGCTTGGGGCTGGGCTCCCCTTTGGCTAAGGGCAGAGACTCTGAGATGAGCCCAAATGGCACTTTTGGGGTTCTGCCTGTTGGGCACCTGCAGGCACCTGGTAGGGATAGTGCTGGTAAGGCTTTAACCCTGTGAATGAAGGGTCCCTAAAGGGACTTCGGTGTAGCCCTTGGGCACCTTTGCTCTTCTTGAGGGGTCTGGTCAGAACAGGGATGGGACGGGAAAGGAGAAAAAGGTGCTGAGCCCCCTGTGCAGCTGTGTCAGCCCAGGACATGTGTGACCAGTGTCCCCTCCCTGAGCAGTGGGCAGCAGCACGCTGTAACTCCCTTGTACCTTGGAGGGGATGGAATTAACGCCCAGCCATGCCCATATGGGCTCCAGGGAGCTGGTGAATATGGTGCCAGTGCGGGAGGGGACCAGCTCTCCCAGGACTGGGAAGGGCTCTGCCCCACCTTTCCTTGTTTGAGCAACTCAGTGAGCCTGTGCTGGGGCTCAGTTACATTCCAGCAGCTGGGTGAAATCTTGAGAAGACTTGAAAAATGCAATAAAAGTGTAGGATGAAAGGTTGCAGCTGCTCTGTCCCCCAGTGCTGAGCACAGGGGTCAGTCTGGAGTCTAAGCCTCATTCATGTTCCCATTAGCAGTCTGCGTGATGGGACATGAGCTGCTTATGACAGTTTCAGATGCCACCAGGCTGGGAGAGATGGAAGAGGGCTGGAGAATGGGCTGAGATTTCAGAGTGGGCTTGGTGAACAGGAGAAATGAGCTGACAGAAAGGAAGGTGTTGCCTGGGGACTCGAGGAAAGTGTTTGGTGGGAGGGAATCACCAACAGCACAGATGTGGAATGGGAGCAGGAACAGAGCGGGTCCTGCCCCTGCAAGTCAGAGAGGTCCTGAGGGAGAGCTGTGCCCTTGGGACTGGGGGATTGGTGGGGGGAAGTGGGCTGGGAAAGAGGCTTTCACGGGCAAGGGAGCAGCCAGGTCTCTGCACCATGGTGGCCCGGGCAGGCAGAGATGGGTTCATCTGCTGTGAGAGAGGCTCAGGTGAGAGTTTTGGGAATGTCCTTGAGGCAGGAGCAGTGACATGCTGGAATAAGGCACAGGATAGTGTCAGTCCTTGTCCTTGGAGGAGCAGTGTGTGCATCAGCCTGGATCGATGGAGGGTGGCAGAGGTACTGCTGTGGGGTGCATGACCTTCCAGCCTTCATTTCTCTGCTTCCCTGATTATTATCTGGCACTGCTGGCTCCAGCTGGGGTCAGGGCTCTGGGATGAGGGCTATGGAGCTGCTGGGAGGGGAGCCATGCCCTTGGGACTGGTGCTCTGAGGCAAGGGCAGGAACGGCAGAGCAGTGAAGTCCTTCGAGGGAGGGACACATCTCATGGACAATACAAGTGCCAGCCTCACCGGGCACTAGGGCAGGATGAGGCAGCAGGCACCACAGGAGCATGGATCCGTCTCCACCAGCCCCTGCAGTCACTGCCCAGAGCTGATGGGCTGGGGTACATTTTGCCACTGGTGGGTGCAAATGCAGGAATTCATCTCACAGACTTTCCCTCTGCATTCTTAAAAGCAGGATTCCGGGAAGCAGAGCAGTTAGGATTTCTGCCTCAGCAGGAGAGCAGAGCTGAGCTGAGCCACAAGGACAGGAGTCACATGTGTGCTGAATAGCTGATGCCTTGCAATGGAGTAGGGATACTGGGATTGCGCTGTCTGCTCCTTCCCGCTCCTGATAAATCAGTGCCCAGGGAAATATCATTCATGTTGGCTGTATTTAATAAATTAACTCTCAGCATTTGTGCTCTCTGAGGTTGTTACTGAGTTAGTGTAGCTCCAAACCCTGCAAAGGGAAAAGACACATTGAACCCCCCTGGGAACGGATAAGCCATCCAAAGCTAGAAACCAAATATAAACCCAGACTATGCAAATCCAGTCTAACGAACCCTGCTGCAGCACAGACATCCCATCTGGGAGTGGGATGATCCACAAGCAATGTAGCAAAGGGACTGATTGTTTTAATGACTTTCCTCTTCCCAGGGAGAAATGAGAGGAGGTTTTCTGAAACTTGAGGATTGCAAAGGAAAATTCGGCGCCACTCCAGCAGCAGTGTGAGATTTCGGCTGCTGGGGGGGGGCAGAGGAAGGCAGCCTGAATGAACTTGAGGATGCTTTCTGGTGTTAAATCCTTTGAATTAGCGAGGAAAGAGCATGCCCTGTGTTTCTGCTTTCAAGTCACAGTCCAGAAATAAAACCAATCTGCTGGGCAGATCCCCAGACACATCAGTCCTTATTGAAGCTCTGCTGTGTGGAGCAGGGCAGAGTGTTTTGCTTCACTAGGAAAGGGCATGAAGGCAGTGGGTGAGCAGCTGAGCAGCAGGGATCCGGCTTTCTGGGCACTGCAGACTGTAATTTATCTCCATGAGAAACTGAAGGGGGTTCAGAGGGGAAAAAAATGTCACAAAGTTAAATGGCAGTGTTGCCTCGGCATCCTTACAAGTAAGCTTTACCTGCTGTTCGTTCCCATCTTGGTTGCAAAGGCCATCATTTACCTGAACAAAGGCATGGAGGGATGCTGGGAGCAGTTGTCAGGGAGCACACAAACCCAGTCCCTGAGGGAGTGGGACTGTCAAGGGGCCCTGAGACACAGTCCCACTTGGGGATTGCCACCAGCCCCACTGCTGAAGCACCCCAAGGATGCTCAGTGAGCATGCAGAGAGCAGAGGCTGGGGTGGGGCATGGGCAGCAGTCCTGCCTGTGCCTTCTGGTGCTGTAGTCTTTGGGCTGCACTGTCCCAGAAGATGCCCGGGAGAGATGGCAGAGCCTGGTTTTGGCATGTGCAGGGACTGGCCATTTCCAGTCCACGGCTCTTTGGTGTTTTTGCATATCTCCGTGTGCTTTGCCTGTGCTCTGCCTCTGGGATGCTGGTGCTCTGAGGACAGAACCACCTTGGGCTTTGCAGGCTGAGGTGTCAGGTTGGGCAGTTCTAAATCAAGCCTCTCTGCTCTATATCTCTGCAGTACAGGAGATGTCTCAACTCCCAGTTACACGGTGTAGCCAAAGTAATGTTAGGTGTGTTTAAAGGAAGGTGCCATGGGAGTCCTGCTGGGAACCCTCCCTCACCAGGAACTCGAATGGGTGCCATTACCTCCAACGTGGCCCTGGGGGTCTTCCAGGCAATCTTCTTTGCCAAGGAACGTTCAGGGCATTTGCAGAAAACCAGTCCTGAAGCTGTGATTTCTCCCTGCCCTTAGCTCACTCCAGGGCTGTGGTCCATCGGGAGGTGATCACACAACTGCACATACCAAACGACCCCCTTTGTGGTGACAAATGTCCCTTCCTGCCTGGGACTTAGGGCCTGACTGACCATGGCTTTTGCTCCCACTGAGAGGGTCAGGACCTTCTGGTTTGGAGGCCCATCCCCGGTAGCCTGCTGTGCTCTCTGCGTGCTGGCCATCCTGAGAGCCGGGGGAGTCGTGGGGCTGCAGAGCCCGAGTGTGGGTTTCAGTTTAATCACTGGGGCTGAGGAACCTCTATTCATTCCCGCTTGCATTCATCTGTGTCCTAGTAACGGTGCTCTCCCAACCTCCTTCCCGACACAGGCACACACGGCTGGATAATGGCAGGAGCCCGGCAATCTCGGCGCTGAATAGCGCTGTAATTACGAGGCTATAATGGCGAGCTGGAACTCATTAGCCATTATCAGCCGTTTCAGCAGGACAATGACAGCACCCCGGGGTGCGCGGCTGCACCGGCTGCACCCGGTGGCCCTACACGCTGCTCGGCGGCCCCGAGGCCAGCCCGCCGCTGACCTTGGCCCCTCGCACGGCTGCAGAGCCCGGTGGAGGGAAGCTTTGGCTCTGGATGGGAATGATGGACTGTGTATTCAGCCAGTCGTGTGACACGAGGCATTCCTGCTCCCCTGGTCCCGCTGTCAGGGCTCAGGAGGTTACAGACTCCCCGTGGTCATGCCCAAGCACCCCAACCTGCTCCACGGTGGCACTCTCCTGACTCTTTCCTTTCCTGGCTCCAGCAGCTCATGTTTTACTTGACTGCCTTCTCCTCCTGTAGATTGTTTTCCTCTTGATTTCGGTGTTTGTGTTCAATGCAGGCAGTGGGTCTCCAGCATGGGAGCCCTCCCTGTGTTTGCGTAGGCATCCTCTGAACCCCGCACATGCCTTGGGCAGGCTGGCCTCATGGGCAAGAAGCAAACACTGCCATGCTTTGTGATGCCAGTCAGGGAGACTCTCTCCTGCAATAGGGGGCTGCACCGAGATTCCCAGCTCTGCAGACCATGGGTCCCAGGGCGGATAGCCCTGCTTTTCAGTCACATCCTGTAATGCGGAAAGGCACTGCAAAGCTGAGTGCGAGGTGCAAATCTCTGCAGCTCCTGGCTTGATGTATTTTAAAGCAGGATAATCCTAGCAGGAGCATGCTGGAGGGCATGGCTGAGGAGAGCTCGGGGAGCAGAAGCCCTGCCATATGTGTGTCCAGCAGTGGGACACATGTTGTCCTGGTGCTCAGCAGAGCCTGGGCAGGACCAAAGCTGTGAGGTGGGTGTAGGTACCCCGCATTTCCACCAGCAGGATGAGCAAGGAGGGGCAGCATTTCCTTTGTGGCTGGATTGCCTGTCCCTGTGCTCACCCTGGGCTTTTGAATGAGAGAGTGGTGCCAGAAAGCAGCCTTGTCCTGTGGAAGTGCCTCTTGGCAGGTGAAACTTGAGTGTGGCTTATTCTCCAGGTAGAAGGTTCGACATGGCTGTGCACTGAATCGGTTGTGATGCAAGGGTAATGGCAGGAGCCATTATCATGTAATGTCACTTACACATTTAAGTGTCCTGCAGCTGGGTGTTCGGAGGGGGATCCTGCTGTTCTGGGGACTTTTGTTTGTTTCTTGTTACCCCTGCCTTCTCTAAACAACTCTGTGTGTTTGGGATGACCCCACCACGAGTTAGCTGCATTTGCAGACACGCATCCCAGGGGGGCATCTGCCATGGGAACAGAGAGGAGCTGGACAGCCCCTGCCTCTTGTTGCCTTATGGTCCATGAAGGATGCCAGCTTACACACCCGTGGCCAGCCAGACTTCTGTATGCCCAGCAGTGCTGGCCATTGAGGATGAGGGTCCTCTCTGGAGGCAGGGGCCACTCCTGGTGAGGGAATTGCACCAGCCACTACAGTCCTTTGGGCCCTGCCTGCCGTTTTTGGGGAGGCACCGGGGGGCCCAGTGCCTGGCCACCTCCCTGAGTGCTTCCGTGCTAATTTCTTCCTCTTTTCTCTGCAGGGAGCTCAATGGCAACAATATAACGCGAATCAACAAGAACGACTTTGCTGGGCTGAAGCAGCTCCGTGTCCTGTGAGTTCCTGATGAGGGGCCAGCTGCCCCCACGTTGGTGGATATTGTGATTGGCTTGTGGCCCCTCCTAGGGCTGCTAGAGTTGCTCAGCCCTTTTCTGTGGGCTTCAGCCAGCAGGGCTGGAGGATATTGTGTTGGGCTGAGAGTGGTGGACTTCTGACTGGGAGAGAGTGGGAAGAATCTGGGTTGTGTTGAGGGGATAGTGGGGGTGAGATGCCCTGGGTCAAAAGAAGTAATGGGGGTACTGGGGACCACTTTTCCAGAAAGCTGACCCCTTCTCTCTGCAGGCAGCTGATGGAAAACCAGATCAGCGTGGTGGAGCGTGGGGCATTCGATGACATGAAGGAGCTTGAGCGGCTGTGAGTGCCTGGTCATGGGGGGGATTGGTGCAGGGCTGCTGGATTTAGTTTCAGAGAGCAACCTTTCCTTTTTTCCTTAAACCCTAATGTATTGGTGCTGCCTCACTTCAAACAGCTTCTCTTCTGCATGGCAGTGGTATTTTAGAGTGTGGGAAGCAAACCTATTTCTGTTTCTATAGATCTTAGATCTTTCTGATGCTTTTGAGGTGAGGAGCAGGTTAAACACAGATGACTTTTGCTGTATCAGCTGTGTCCTGTGTGTTAGCGAGGGAGCTGTAAGTTCTGGTCCAGTACTCAGTAAAATAGCTCAGCAGTTTAAAAATCCCAAGCTGCTTGAGCAAATCTGAGGAGCTGAGTGAGCAGCAGGTTAAGAGCGCAGTTAAGCAGCAGTCAGCAGTTAACAGCTTGGAGTCCTCTCTGCATGTAATTAAAACATTGTGAGTAGGTGTGTTAGTGCCCCATCGGTTGTCCCTGCCTGGGACTGTGGTGATCAGGATGGGGGTGTCCTTGCCAGGTGGGATGCTCTGCTCTCTTGGCCTCTCTGAACGAGCCAAAGCACTCACCTGTGCCTAATGCACCCAGCTGGCTTGCAGGTGGGGTCATTGCTTTGTCCCCCAAACCCTGACCCTTTCTTCTTTCCCTGCAGACGGCTGAACCGCAACCAGCTGCACACTCTGCCGGAGCTTCTCTTCCAGAACAACCAGGCACTGTCACGGCTGTAAGCACCCTCTGTGATTGCTGGGCTCCCCTGCCCAGCAGTGGTGTGGGCTTGCTTGGGGGATTGCCATGGGGTTTGGAGGGGCACTGATGTCCCAGGAGGGTGCTGCTCCTTGGGGGTTCTGCTGGTGGTTGCTGGTATGTTGTCCCAATGAAGGCTCGGCACGTGGCAGAGGAATGTACTCTGTTTGTGTGACCTGAGCATGCAGCAAGGTGGGAAATGGGCTGTGACTTGCAGAAGACCTGAGACTGGCAGTGTTAAAGATGTCCTTGTAACACATGGGGATGTGGGATGAGGTGCTGGCAGTCTGGGCTGGGTCTGGCATTGCAGAGTTGGGCTGTGCCTGCACAGCATCAGTTGCAGAGGTGCTGTGAGCCCCTCAGCCTCCTCTCTGGGTGTGGATCACGGGCACTGGAGCAGGGTTCCCTTACACTAGCCTACGTTTTCATGAAAGGAGGGTGAAAAAGGGTGTCCCTAAGGGGATCACATCCTGTCCAGAGACCTCTGTGGGGCACAGAGAGCCCCACAGCCCGGCTCAAGAGCTGTCTGTAGGTGTCTGCAGAAGGAGGGGTAAGTCCTGCCCAGGGCAGACGCAGCCCTTCATGCCTGCTGCCCCCTCCCTGCATTGCTCTACCCGTCCCCATCCCTGCCTGTCCCTCTGCACCTGCAGAAACAACTTCAGGGACTGTCTCTGACTGTGCAAGCCCCAGCTCCACAGATCTTTCTGTTCCTCCTCCCTCTGTGCAGCAGCAGGCTGCCTGGGGAGGGTTTTGATAAATATTCTCTTTTCCATATTGGCTTTCCCTTGCCTGGGGCTGTTTTGCTCAGGCAATGGTGCTTTCAGCAGTGCCAGCATTGTTCAAACAAAGTGTTTACAGGCTCTCAGCTATGTCAGGCACCACATACATTGGGAAGGGTGCTGTGAGGAGGAGAGGGTGCGTGCCAGACTGGAGCTGGGTGCTCTCCATCACTCAGAGAAGCAGCTTATACCCTGTGGATTGGGATGGTAGTAGCTGGGACACAAGCTTTCTGATTTCTGCATCTTGTATCTCCATTGATCAGCTGTGACATGAGCATGCCAGGTCTGTGCTGGGGCAGGGAGGAATGGATGAAATAACTAAATGGGCTGAGGCATTCCCAGGACAGGCATGGCCATGTTTGGGCCAGGCAGCCCTGCCTGTGCAGGCAGGCTGTGGCTGAGCCATTTTTGTCCAACAGTGCCAGGGAGTTAGTCCCAGAGTCCAGCCTGAGGCATATAATGAAGGGTTAAACTGCCGTGTGGGTTGCCAGCACGAGATGTGTGAAGTGGTGGACAGGTGCCAAAGATGGGCCTAGGTAATGGCAGCTGATAGCGCAGGCGTTCAATTAATTATCAAATGGCATTTGTTGAGCTCAGCTGTGCCATATCGTGGCGCCAGCAAAGGCCCATCCTCCTCCAGCCGCCCATTGCATAACAGAAACACGGGCAAGAGAATTATTGTACAAATATTAATGTTTCCTTTTTAATCTTCTCTAGATTTTAATACCAGGCTCTTTCAACAGGCAAACAGTAACAATTCATTGTGGAGATGCAGAAGAGCAGCTTGTGTGTCTCCTACACATACAGTGTCTCCCTACACAGCCGCCTGGCTTGTAGGAGCCAGGACCATGCCAGGGTGTGCATGGGGCTGTAGGTACCACTGTGGGTTTAAGAGGGCTGTGCAAGGTGCTCCTTGCAGCCACCTCATCGTGTTCAGGTGCATTTCAGCCTCTTCCTGTTGTTTTACTGCTTCCTGCAATTTGGTGGTTATTTCAAACCTATTCCCTCCCACCCTGTCGTGCAGTTGTTTTCTGGCCGTTTCTGCCATGGCAAACTGCCTGGATAGCACCTGGAGCTTTTCTTGTTCAATCTGGGGCTGCATGCACAGGCTCAGATTTTGCAGCTCCTCAACTATAGCTGATGCCCTGTCTTGGGCAGCTTTGATGCATGCTTGCAGCAGAGGGTGCCTGTGATGAGCTGTGGGACTGGGGACAGGGGACACACTGAGACACCTGCCAGCCTCCTCTGCAGCATGTTGCCCCACACAAATTAATGAGGGTAGGAGTGCAGCACTGAGGTCTGCCTGGAGGGCACATCAGGAGCCAGTGTTCTGGGAGACCCTCGAGTTCTGCATTTGTGCAACAGAGCTCTGTGTGCCAGAGGACCTGCTGCTCTCTCTCCTTGAAGCTGCCTGTTGCTGAGGTGCTCAGGGATGTTTTGGGGGGATGGTGGGGCAGGGGGTGCCCTGAATGGCTTGTCTAGGCACACATGCTGGCTTAGCAGGAGGTGGGATCTGGACCAGTGCTAGTCCAGCCAGTGCAGGAGGTCATAAGGACACTCTTAAATTGCTGCAAACCCGGGTCAGGCTACAGCAATATGAGTCAGTGGGGAACAGGTTTAAACTAAATTGAAATCAGCTCTCCTTGAAAGAAACTGGAGCCTCCCCACTGGGCTTTGCCCTTGTTTAACTGCTGAAATGGATCTGGGGTGGCCCCACTGCTGAGGACCCCCTCCCTGCCCAGAAACAGGCTGGGACCTGTGCTGGTCTAAGAAAAGAAGGCTCTTACCAGCACTATTTTCTTGAAAATCCTGATCTCCAGACCACTTCCAGCAGACAGGCTTCCCCTTGACCTGTCAACTGCAGCCACCCATGGCATGGTTCTTGAGTTCTGGAGTTCCTGCTAGGTCCTCATGTCCTCACACCATTGTACTCGCAGGTCTTGAATTTGCAAAAACTGACTGAACGAGTCAGGCTGAGATCTGTTTAGCTGGGAAATGAGGCTGTCAGGTGGCTGTTGAAGCAGAAAGCCAGTGGTGGATGCAGGAGCTGCTAGGGGTTGCTTCGATGGGCCTTTGGGTGCCGGCCTGGATGCTCCAGCCTCTTCTAGACATAGTCTTGATGCATCTTTTTCAGCACATCAGTAACACAGAAGATGAAGGCAAGGCTGTTGAATTAGGGGTATGTGATACCCATAGAGCAGTTTCTTACTGTACCTTTCCCACTGAACATGACGAAAATTTTTCAGGAGCACAAGAAGAGTCCCTCATGTTCAGGTCAGGATGGAGAGGTCTTTGTCCACCTCCTGAGTGTCAGAATCCACGTTGGTGGTACTTTGTGGTCTCCCAGCCCGGCTCGAGCTACAATTAGTTACACGGAACTTGGCTGTAAAGAGCATTTGTGCATTGGGATAATGGAAAGGGTTGGAGTTAAACCTGATCCGTCGGGGCTTAAATAAACTGGGGAATGGCAGGAAAGGGCCAACGGAAAGCAAACCTCAAATGAGGGCATGGGGGAGGTGAGACGCCTGGAGAGGAATGTTTTCCCCTTGGAATTTGGGAATATTGAGCTGACGCCTGCCCAGAGCCCATTTCGGTCTGAGATAGTGTGGGGGGGTCCTTGGCAGTGGGGCCAGGAGGCAGGGGGACTCCCCGCATGGCCTCCTTTATTTATGTCCCCCGCAATGAGCGGGTAACTCATTAAGCAGTCCTGGTGGCTGGAAATGGTGCTGATCTGAGGTTTCACTGCAGAGCGCCTGACCTCTGTGACCCATTCTCAAACTGGGTTTAATTAAACTGTCAGCACTGGACGGAAGAACAAAGCTTTGTGGACTCAGTGGGGGAAAGCCAGGGTCCCCCAGCAGCTCACTGGGGAAGAGCACATCTCCTGCGAAGTGGAGAGCTGATAAAAAGATGGATCTTTCCTTTCATTGAGGATTACCCAGGCAAGAAGGTGACCTCTTCTATTGCAGTGCCCAGTGTTGGTCCCCAGTGCACCGCAGCTGTACACATCTTGGCTCAGCAGCAATGCTCCAGTACAGCCCTGATGCACGCCAGGAGCCAAGGGGATGCTGGTAGACCTTTCTTCACCAACTCTTCCAAGCTGGCAGGAGTTGGGTTTCTTTTGGGTTTCCCAACAGCTCCCAACAGAAAAAGCAAGCAGTTTCTCTCTGCTCCCTTGTGGGAAGAATAGGAGAAGGACGAGAAAGGAGTTTTGTAGCACTCTCTCCCTTGTCTGCTCACCTCCCCTTAAAACCTCCTCCTGAAGCTGTTTCTAAGCCCCTCTGGAGGTTCTGGATGGGGGATGCGAGGAGGAGAAAGGAGTCTGGAATGGCTGTAGCAGCAGGGTGAGGACAGAAATGCTGCAGGCGCATCATCAGGGAGGCAAAGACGTGGGCTGTTGAAATGTGCTAAAGGCAGCCAGGATGGCTATAAATAAATAGTTTTCTCCAAGGGAAGCTGAGCTGATGCGGGGGAAGAGAGGAGCAATGGGTGCTTGGCAGCGAGGAGCTCTGGGGAGTTGCTCCTGCAGAGGAGTCACAGTCCTGGACGGATGTATCCCCATGGGAGTGGCTGCCCAGTGGCTTCCCTCAACAAAAGCTGCAGGAGCTGCTCCTTGCTCAGACAGTGGGAGCTGAGAGAGGGTGAGCAGAGACTAGGGAGAAAAAAGTCTTGTCTCCAGAAGGAGGGAGATTTAGGACACGGGCCACAGACTGTCAGTTTCTGTCGGACCCATGCCAGCAAAAATGGTGAAGGAGATGGTGTCACATCTTAGCTGGCAGCCAAGCCCAGGGGGAAGGGCTGCCGCGCTGCTCTCAGTCTGTAAGGGCAGGGGCTCCCTGGAAACAGCATTAACATCTCAATCAGGGCTGGTGACTTTCTGAGCCGGGGACATGTGAAATGTTGTAGGAGCTGGGGGGATTGTCACGCTCCTGTGAGACTCTTCTCCTGCAGCCAGAGCCTGCAGAGGAATAGCGATGCTCTACGACTGCCTCTGTCTGCGAGCTGACAGAGGGACCAGGGGCTGGTTCAGCCCCACCCTGGACCCAGGGATGTTTAAAGATCTGGGTGATGATGGAGTTTTGAGCTGAGTGACAGAGAGCAACACATCTGGGTGTGTTGCCTGGGTAGGAGAGATGATATTATGTCGAGCTTTGGGACAGGTTCCTCGCACCAGCCCTAATTGCCTTTCGAAAAGCAGGCAGAGAAAAATGGAGGGCTGCTAAATAACTTGAGAAAATGCAAATGACATCCTTCAAGAAGGAGAGGATCACAACCACGCCAGAGGAAGCTGTGAGCTGAGTAGTAGCAAAACAGGGTGACAAGTGAAAAAGGAGCTGTCAGAGAAAGGAATAACAAAACAGGCCCCGCTCGGATGGGGCTGGCTGCGCGTGGGAGGTGTTGCTTGCGAGACTGTGCTAGTGACCGTTCCTCTTCGGGCTGCAGCAGGAAAACCCCAGATAGGGAAGGCAGAGATGGAGAAAAAAAGAGTGCTTGGTGAGGGCTGGATAAAGGAGCCGTCCTGTTCCCCCCACAGTGGGTAGTCATGCTGGTGCCAGGTGGGAGGTGTGGGTGCCAGGTGGGGATGCTCTCTAGGGAATGTGTGTGCCACAGCTCTGCTCCCTCCCAGTGCAGGGGGACTTGCCTGAGCCCTGTTTTCAATTTAGTGGGGGATGTTTGGAGCCTGCCTGCCTGCCTGCCTGTTGGCTCGCTGGAAATGTTGTCACTGTGGTGGGCTGGCTCTGGCTGTGCCCTGGCTCTCCCCTGCCAGACACCTGCCCCCGCCTCCCACGGTCACTCCTGTTGGGGCTTTGGTTGAGGTTCACTTCCTCCAGCAAGGTTTTGTGCTGGTTCTGGAGCTCGGCAAGTGCCCTGGAGCCTGCAGCCGCTGCGTGGGAAGGAGCCTGTGGGCACCGCATTGTGTTTTTATCTTCCCATCCTGGAGCAGGGTTGCTTTGGCTCCCTGGGCACGTGCCCCTTTGCTCTTTCCACAGAGGTGTATGTGCTGATGTTCTGTGCAGAGGTCCGCAGTCCAAGAGCAAAGTGCTAAGGTCAGAGCAGAGAGCTGCTTTCCCAGAGGAAACCTTCCTGCTTCCCCTTCCCCAGCATCCTTCATTTTGTCTCAGCTCCCCCTCTGGCAGCATCCCCCTCCCCTTGCCGGGTGAGGGCCAAGCGTCCCCGCTGTCACCATGCCCATGTTTTGGACTCCGGGTGCCGTACCCCATCGCGCTCCCCGACAAAGCTCCTTCTGTTGAGGACAGAGCAGGGCTGGGGGGGCCAGGCTGGGATGTGTCCCCCCGAATACCAATGAGGAGGGGCAGCGTGTTTACCCCTGTGGCTGGGGGGAGGGGGGATCTGCGGGGTCTGTATGCTGCAAGACACCCCCCACACCAGCCGGTGGGAGGGGGAAGGGGAAGGGAGGCCTCTCTGCAGCCCCCGGGAACAAAGAGTCAGTGTGGCTTGTGACAGCTCTAAGGAAACGCAGGGAAACAAATGTGCCACTAATAGGTGGGGAGGTTACCTAGGCAAGGATGCTGCCAGGCAGGCGGGCGGCCAGCCCCCTCCCCGGCAGGCTGCCAGGCGCTGAGGGACTGCTCCTGGCACCCCCAGCCTTGGCGGGGCTCAGAGGGCTACAGAAGGGCCAAGCTGAGGCAGGCTGGCACATCCTTGTGCTGCTGGCCTGTGGGGACAGCATCCTTACAGATACTTCTGGTGTTTTGTGCTGGGTGAGCCTGCTGGGAAGGAGTACCCTAGGGCAGGGAGCTGCTCACTGCCTACTGCTCTCCCCCTTCTTCCTCCGTCATTAATGTGCCACAGATCTCAGCTTTTTGGGGTGTAGGGGGCAGTAAGGCTCCCTGGGGGATCCTGAGTGCAGACAACCTCAAAGCCTCACAAATTAAACACATTTTTAAGATCTCTTTATATTTAAGCACTTCTGTAAGCAGTTCGGGATTTGACCCACAGTCTCCAGAGGCACAGGAGAGCTGGGGTGAGGGTGGCAACCATGCCCCAACCTGTAGATGAGCAGCCTCCCCCTTTGCTTCCCACCAGCCTGGGCCCCGTCCCAGCAGGGTGGTGGTGCAACCCCTGCGCAGGGACGACCCAGCTCTGTTCAGTGCCATTATCCTGCCAGCGAGCCAGGCGTGGGCATTGCCAGACGGCTGCCTGGAGATAATCTGCCCTATTCCCTCCATGCACCCCGTTGTGCTCCTGGCTCACGGCTGGCTCCAGTTTTCTGGCTGTTGAGACGCTTCCAAGGTTTCCCTTGGCAATGCACAGGGTCAAGCCCCATTCCTGGGGCTCTCTCCTTGAGCCACTGGTTCTGCTGGGCTCACCCTCGGTCTTGCTTTGGGCGCAGGCTTTGGATTTGGCCTTTGTAATGTTATTAAAGCAAAGGAGGCTGAGTCTCTGGTGAGGAGCATCTTCCAGCCCCCTGCCCCTCTCAGCAAAGTCCCCTCCTCCACATGGCATCATGCAGAGCATCCCTGTCCAGCCTCCCAGTGGTGCACTGGCAAATGGGAATTTGCAACCCATGGGAAAAAGCAATGAAAAATCAAGTCTTCCTAAAGCTGAGCAGCAGTGCTAATTACACAGCTATTAAAACACGGGAATTATTTATTCCCTCCCTTCCTCACAGCTCATTGCCTGCATTGTCCCACATTCAGCCTTTGGCCACCTTTGGTCCCCTGAAAGAGTTAAAAGAGCACTTGGAGGAGCTGATCCCTTTGTCCATACATTTTGAGCACAGAATAAAGGCATTTCCTTCCTCCTGTTTTCACAGCTCAAATAGTAGAAGGGTTCAAAGTAATATTAAAGAATCGTGAGCAGAATTAGCCTCTGGTAATTTGAGTTCCAGAATGTGGAAGAAAAAAGTCTTATGCGGTGATTTGAGGCTAAGTTATAACTCGGTACCGCTGCACATGTATCCCACAGACGTGTGAATGTGCAGAGCCAGGTAATTAACCTGTGACTGCTGGTTTATCCTCCTGCGGGTGGGTGCTGGAACCTCTCATCTCTCGTGCTGGGGCTGCCATGAAAACAAGCTATTGGCAGTTTCCAGCACTGCTTCCAACAGGGTGCCTGTGCCGTGTTCTTTCTCTTCTGCTCCCAAGGGACCTGTGGTGCTTTTGGCATTGATGCTGGACCACACAGCCTGCAGCCCCAACACCAGCAGTTGGGCTTGGTGGGCTCCAACTTCTTGCCCAAGCAGGCTGCCTGGAGCACTGGAATGCTTTATCCAGTGCTGTAGGTGGGTAAAGTTCCTCATGCTAAAGTGCCATAAGGGCCAAGCAGGTGAGTGTAAGTGGCAAAGATGCCCCTTCGCACACCTGGAGGGTTTCCCAGTGCATCAGGGCTCCAAGGCATTGCTGAGGGGATGCTGTGCCCTGCCTGCAGGGATGGGCTGAGGCTGTCCTGGTTTGGTGAGGCCATTTCCCTGTGTGTGCTGATTGACATCCACATGCAAGGGAGCCCTGCTGGCAGTTTGCTGGGGGTGGGTTTGGGGAGGTGGGGATTCATTTTCCAGATTCTCATTGTATTTAATTCATTATCATCTCAGGCTTATCCTCACTTAACCAGCGAGGTGCAGATGTCTGTGGTTGGGACTCCCACTGCCCTGTCAGAGCTAAGCAGAGCATGGATTAGGGGTCTTACCAGCTGCCTTCCCTGGCCCCTCCATGGTTGTTGCACCCCCCTTTGCCCAGAGAGACTTTCATCCTCATTTGTGTCTGTATTTCCCTTCAGGATAGGAAAAGCTGGATTAATTTTTACTGCTCCCAAGGGAGCTGTTGGTAACTGAAGACATCCTGCTGTCTTGTTTTCTCTAAACTGGGAGGCAGGAAATGGCAGGGATGGTTTAAAATGGTTTAGAATGGTTTCCTCACCCATCCTTGTCCCTGTCTGTGCCTCACTGCCCCTCCAGTGGGAGATGGCATTTGAGGCAGAGCTGCTTGAAGAGAAATAAAGTGGCATAGACTTTTTGCAGGCCCTGGGGCTGGAGAAGTTTCCCTGGGAGGTGCAGCTTGACCATCCTCTTGAGTGTTTGAGAAATGGTAATTTTCGGATTCTACAAAGAAGGAGTGAGAGGTGTTAGCTATGTTGCACGGAGAGAGTATTAACTGTGGAAAGCACAGGAACAGCTCTCAAAAAGTGTTTCCCATCCTGGAGCTGGGAACTTCACCCCCAGACACCTCCCATGGCAGAACTGGGAAAGGGACCTGGGAATTCTGACCCTGTGTCTCCACACACTTTCCCATCCCTGGTATGACAGTCAAAGGGACTTTTGTCTATTTAGATAGATGGATGGGTGCTTCATTCCCTCCACTTTACCCCACTTAGGGTGCTTTCTCCCAGGGGGCACCTTTGTCCAGTCACTATGTGACACAGACTTGCAGTGGCAAAAGGGGCCTGGAGATGAGAGTTGGAGTTGACCCCACCCTGGCACCCTTTTGGGATGTTTGCCTGGGATCTGGTGATTCTTCTTGCCATGGACCAGCACATACCCAGCAAAACATGCAGATGTGTGGTCCGAGGCAAGAATGGTGGAAATGCAAAAGGTTGTGGGTTGGGGGATACGTATTCAACCCCAGTGATACTCCATGGCAGCTCCTTTCCATTGCACAGCCAGGCTATTACTGCTCAGCAATTAACGCTGGCACTATTAATTACTAATCACAGAGATATAGTTGGGGCCATGAAGCAGGAGTGGGGATCTGTGCTTGTGGGGTAAACAGGAGTGAGTGAGGAGCAAGCAAGGGGGCTGGCTGCATTCCCAGGACTCGGCAGTGTTTCCAGCTCTTGCTGTCTGACCGGAGGCATTTCCACCTCCCGGTGTTGTCGTCCTGCTCCAGCTCGCTTGTTCTCCTCCCCACGGGCTCAGCATGTTGCTCATTCCTGCATCCTACGATTTCACAGCATCCCCGCAGCCGGGTGCTAATGAGATTAGACCCAAGCTTTAAGATGTCTCTCTCTATCCTTTGCCATCCAATTACACAGCCCGCATGGTATCTGATTGCCTGCGAGAGGGGAGGACTGGGGCTGGCTGGGATGGGAGGATGCAGCTGGTCTTCCTGGGTATCAGCCCCACCGTGCTGAGTGGTTTTCTTCTCTTTTCTTTTTTTTTCTTTTTTTTTTTTTTTTTCATTCTCCCCTTGGCTTTGAGCTGCTTCGTTTGGCTTTTTCATCGCTTCTCGATGTGGCGGCTGGGCAGAATTTGTTTAAATTAACTGCTTGAATGGCAGCGTTTGTGTGTGTTGGTGGGGGGGAGCGCAGACAGCACCAGAATGGATGAGGGGGATTAAAGGTGCCTAATGGGTTCCAGATGGGCATCCTGGACTGGAAAACACCCCCACAACCCCAACCCCAGCCAGGGGCCGCTGGTAAGGAGCTTGGGGCTGGGAGCCGGGATGCTACAGTGGGTGGCTCCCTGGTTCTGCTGCAGCAGGGATGCTGCCCGGAGCATGAGCCCATGGGACTGGGATGCCCTGAGGCTCCCTGGATGCTGTGACTGCCCAGCCGTGCCTGGGATGAGCAGGCAGATGCACCACAGGAAGCACCTTTCCTGGCTGGCCTGCAGCGTGGGGTTCAACAGGCTCACTCTCCCTGCTGCACGCTCTGGGGATGTGGGGCTGGGGATAACCACTTTGTGCGTGAGTCCAGTTTTCAGAGATGCCTCAGTTCAATCATTAGCTGACATTGCAAATACAGCCCACTGGGGCAGCACCACTGGCGCAGCAGTTTCTGCTCTGCAGTCTTGGTTGCAATGAGGAATGATAATATTTAGTCTTTGTTGCCCCCCACCCGGGCTCTAGAGTAGCTTGGGGCGCTTACTCAGTCCAACATCCCCACCACTGCAGATGTCAGCATATTTTTTTGTATTTACAGATGGAAAACTTGAGTCACAGAGACAGGAACTAAATTGCCTATGTGGGCCTGCCAGTTGCATTTCCCAGGTCTGTAGGGGTTAGAGACATGGTGACAGCCCTGCCCATCTCTCCAAGGGCTGTGCCTCCCAACGATGGCCAGATTTCTCCTCCGGACCTGCTACATGGTGCCAGGGCTATGTGTTTGCAGCCTGTCTGATTGAGCCTTGATTGGAAGCATGTCAGTGCAAAATGAGATAAAGAGTGGGGAAGTGAAGGGCTGCTGGGGATTGGTGTCACTGGCAGGGACCTCAAGGTCATTGCTTTTGAGTTTTATTAATGGCTGAGAGCAGGAGGAGGACACAAGCTGTGAGACAGTCATCTGCTGGGAATATCACCTGTGCTGTAGGTCAGCACATCATTTTGTGGGAGATTTTAGCTTTTTAAGGGGAGCAGGGCTACAGAAGAGGCCAGGTTTAATGGAAATGAACATCACATAAAACCTTTTGCAACTGAAAGTTGGCAAAATCCTGGTCCTGGTGAGAACGAGCCCACTCACACTGAAACAGCTTTTTGTGAAGGCAGTGGTTTGCTCTGGTGTTTCCTGCTCTATCCAAGCAGATGGCTGAGGCAGGGAATGAGGCAAGGCTCAGGAGGGAGACCCACAGCCACACTCCCCATCCATGAGGGAGGTGGCAGAGGAGGGTCCTGGCTGGGTGTCACAGGGATGCATAGGGTGGTTGGGAAGTGCTGGCTGACCTCCATCACCTGCTGACCCTCGACCAACACTCTGTTGGCCAGCCCTCCCAGCCCATCCTTGGCCCCACATTCCCCCACCCGGCTCTTGTTTCCTTCCACAAATATTGAGAAAATAAATAGCACAGCCAAAAAGGGACATCCCTGCATCCCTCCACACACAGCTGCCTCCCCAGGGAGTCACACAGGTGGTGACCCTGCATTCCTCAGTCTGAGGGTTAACTGAGAGAAAGCAAATATTGGCTTCTCCTGGGGCTGCTCCAGCCTGTGCCTGTGGCCAGGCCTGTCTCTTACCTAAGGAAAGGGACTCGTGGGGCAGTCAGGTCCCCATCTCTGACAGGGGCAGTTGCGCAAACGTGGCTCTTCACCTGGGTAGCTCAAATTCCCCATTGTGGCCTTGAGCCTGCTCCTTAGGACAGGATCTTCATCCTCCTTGACTCTCTTCATCCTGGTCTTGTCTCTTAGCAACTGCCCCTGCCCAGGACCTGGGCTCTGTAGGGAGGGATGTGACACTTTCTGTGCATCAATCACTTTGTCACCTCCAGAGTGAGGGTGAGGTCATTAACCCCCAAGCACCGTGAGTGACGATAGAGCATCCCTGCCACACCTCCCCCCGGTGGCAGCCGCTGCTCTGCCTCCAGCTTGACACCGATCCCCGCTACAATAACGATACGGGTGGCAATCAGGGAGGAATTAAAGGATAATTAATGCCAATCCACATGGAAAATTGCTCTCGTCAAACAAACCTGATATCATTTTTTTTGATGAGCTGACAAATTGGGTTGATAAGTAGCGACTGTGCTGACATGATATACCGAGACTTCTGCAAGTCATTTTACTCTTGCCTGGAGGATATTGCCATGAAAACATTAATATTCTGCAAAAATCTGTGTAGCATTTCTGACAGCGTGCTTCACTGGTAGAAATCCCTGGGGGAATTGCAGTGGTCACCTCTCTGGCAGGGTGCAGTGGGGGTCTGATGGTAATGAACTGATGTTCACCATCTCTGCAGAGCTGCGGTGGTCTTGGAATCTGTGGTGGCAATACTGATTTTTGCCAATCATCCCCCACAATGTCCTGGTCTCTTGTTGCCTCCTCTTTCTGCCTTGCACCAGCTGAGGGTGAGCTGAGTGGTGTGGGTGATGTAGCTTGGGAGGAAACCACCTGCACAGTCACAGAACTCAGTCTGGGAGGAAATGTGAGCCAGTAGGTGAAAGGAGCAGCGCTGGCGCTGCTGGCGGGATGCCGGTCTAGCGGGATGCTCCGCCTGAAACACCTGCACTGGAAAACATCCTCACGCAAGGTCACGCAGCTGGGGAAAAAAAAAATGTAGGTCACAGCTACAAGACGGGGAGCAGCGTCTGGGGATGTGGTTACACTGAAAAAGACTTAGCAGCCATCGTGTAAGCCTGCTCTGGGATGTGGGCTTCCAGCTCAGGGAGTGATGGATGCGCGGAGTAGCTCTGGGTACTGGGGAATTGCCATTTTGGGTGGCAGGAGGGAGGCCTCTGCTGAGCACAGTTTCTGCTTCAGGGCCCACAGTTTAGAGAGATGTTGGGAAATTAGAAAGTGCTCAGAGAGGAAGTGCAGGATAATTGGAGGTCTGGAAAATCTGCCTTCCAGTGAAAAGAATTAAAAAGCTCAGCCTATTTAGTGTATGCAAGAGGAGGCTAGGAGAGAAATTTATCCCTGTCTCTGCATACCTGCATGGGGAAAAGCCTGATTATAGGGACCCCATTAATTAAAAAAAAAAAAAAGAAAGGAAAAGGAAAGAGAAAAAGCATAAAATCATTCAATAGCTGGGGGCTAAAACTACACAAATTCAGACTAGAATTAAATTTGTCTTTTTCACGACAGAGAGCAATTAACCATTGAACATTCAGCTGGGAAGAGGTGAATTGAATGTCCTTCGAAGTTGCAAAGGAGACTGTACTTCTTCTCCCAATGGTGAAAACTGGAAGTGTCAGGGTTTGGAGCAGAAATCCCTGAGAGGGCTCTGGGTCTGGGCTGAGTGCTCAGAGGTGTCCCAGTGATAAAGTGTCCCCTTCTGGGTGATGGATGACACCCCATCCGCTCTCCCTCTCTGGGTACTGGGGACATCAGTCCAGTGCCTCCAACACAGGCCAGGTCCTTAATTGCTCTCAAAGCCCCCAAGCATCCCTGCTCTGCGAGGGTGGCTGAGCAAAGCTGGCTGTGGAGGCTCTTCTCCATCCGGGATGATGTGAGTTGATGTCTGAACAGGCACGTCTGCAGGTAGGGATGGGTCTGCCACAGCCGGGAGGCTGCTGGAGGGGGTTCCAGGCAGTCCCTGCTGCTCTCAGCCAGGCTGGGGGAGATCCACTGGTGCCTCTCTTCCCACGCTCTCTGTGGGGGATGCTCAGCCGTGGCCTTCCCGACCTCTGCTCTGCAATCCTGTCTGAGCATCTTAGGCAGAGATATATTTTACTATCACTGTAAAAGGGAAAGACAGCTTTACTTTAATTTTATGAGCTCTAGAGTATCTTGCCTGGTTAGGTGCTGGCTGAACTTCATGGGGTCTCTGGCTTGGAGTTCACAGGGCAAATAGCGATGGTGGCTTAAGATGTTCTCTTCTCCCTTGCCCATCACAACTGTTCCTCCTGCAACCTCACCTCCACAGAGCCAGACAGGACCTGTTCCTCTCCCATTTCCATCTATTTGTGGAGAGGTGACAGCAAGGCCAAAACAAGTGCTCCTGGATTATCCCAGCCTGGGGTTTTTCTGTCTGTCAGTGCCCAGAATTGTGCCTGGAACAATGAGAATGTGAAACTGGGCTGTAGATGAGGACATGGCTCTGGGGAAGTAGCACTGTGGCTGCACATTTGGGGACACTGAGTGGGGGGATGCTGCGGGGAGCCGTTGGTGCCCCCATGAGCAAGGCACTTGCAGCCTGCTGACCCCTGATCCCGCAGTTGTAGGACTGTCTTTACGTCCTCTGGGAATCTTTGTGCGCCTGTCCTTGCAGCCTGCCACTGCCGGGCCTGGGTTTTGTGCTTTTGCTTCTTTTTTTTCCCTTTATTTTCCAGCCTCTTTCACAAAGACACCTATTCTCCCCCCACCGTGCCCTGGGGATTTACACAGAAAGCTCACCCTCAACATGGCAAAAGAAAGGCCCGGGCGGCTCGGGAGAGGAAGCTCACACAAAATGTGGTGTGTGGCTCTTTGTGTCCCCTTTGTAATTCCTCTGCACAATGAACTGCCCTGGCCACCCACCAGCCCTGGGCTACCCCAGGTGCCTCATCCCTCATGCCCCTCGATGTGGCAGCGGGCAGAGATGGGGATGCTCCTCGACAGGCAGCCGAGAGCACAGCCTTTGTGCTCAGAAAAGGGGAAATTTGGGCAGGATGGAGATCGCCATGTTCCTGAAGCAGCAAAAAGCACCTTGTGTTCCCGCTAGCCCCCAGGCAGAGCGCTGGGGGTCCCTCCGGCAGAGCCCTTCCATCAGCCCCGCTCTGACGGCTTTTAACATGCTAATGACCCTCTCAAGGGCAGGAGCAGCTCTGTGTAAAACCCATGTTCAGCCCTCGGTCATGGACATTTGCTCGGAGACACAGTGTTAAATATTTATCCTCCCCGCCTCCCCCCCAGCTCCGCAGGCATTAACAATAGCGATTGCAACCAGCCCCTTCCCCCTCGCCGGGAACATGTGGCTCCCGGACCATGACAGCGAACGTTATCGTTTGTACCTGTGAATTATTGATAAGGTATAAGATAGTTCTTGCGGTGAAAAAATAATGAGAGGGAGAGGCTGCAGCCTGGCGGGGCAGGCGCTACTTCAAACCCTCTTCTCCAGGGGCAAAATGGGCGGTGGGACCCTCTTCCTGCTGGGCCCATCCACCAGCTGCCCATGCCAGCCCTCAGCAGCGTGTGGTCAGCACCCGGCTGCCATTGTGCCTGGTGACTCCTCTCGGCACGGGTCTGGCTGGCGCCTGTCCCCTCCTGGCTGTCCGCCACCTTCCCCGGGGGAGGTGGGCAGCTGCCCTCCCTCCCTGGCCCCACGCTGCTTGAGCCACCCATGAGCTGGGGATGTCGCTCAGGCAGCTGCCCGCGGGTCGTGGGGGTGAGTGGGGATGTCCCAGCTCGGCGGGGAGGCTGCTCACCCCGCGGTGCCGCGGCGGGGAAGGGGCACGTATTGCCCGGCCCTGCAGACGCCATGGCTCCAAGGAGCAGATGGGAGAGCCTTTCAGCTGGTCAGGCTGGGGGGCTCGGGAGGTCTCCAGGGGCCGAAGGAGAGAGAGTGGTCCTTGGCCTGTGGCTTTATGGCCACTGATATGCTGTCCCTGTGCCCTAATCTGTCCCTGAAAAAATGGAGATGATGCTGCTGAGTCCCTGGAAAGCAGGTGGCAGTCCTGAAAAGGGGTCAGTTCCCTGGCTTAGGGCTGTCGTTTGGTTGGAAGCTGAATGCAGAGTGTCCATCCCCATAGCCGTGTCCCAGAGAGCCCCTGTGTCTGCCAGCTGGGGCGGCTCTGGGCTCCCGCTCTGCTCTGCAAGCCTCTGGGATGCCATGCAGGAAGGTGCAGATGGCTCAGGGGGGATCTTGTCGTGGTGACGTGGGCAGTCTGATTAAAATGGTACAAAGCCTAGCTTTGATATATTTAGACCCTCAATGCTGCTGTGTTTTGTAGGGAGAGCATGAGCAGGAGAGTCCAGGCATTAGCGTGCAGATCTGGGCCAATCTGGGGCTGCACATCTGCGTCCCTGGGCCTGGTGATAGAGAACCAGGGTCTTCCTCCCTGCTTAACCTCCCCAGAGTGCTCTGTAGGTTGTGTGCATAAGGAGGCATTGATGGGAGAAGAGCACTGAATGGTCTTTCCGCCAGCCTCAAAAGATGGGCTGGACTCCTGGAGAGGCTGTGTCCTCCCCTCTGCTGCTCCCCAGCATGCTGCTTTTCCAGGTGTACCGACACAGGAGCAGGCAGAAAATACCAAAGGCTTGAAAGTGAGAATTAAGGAGTGATTAACAGAGCATGTGTGTGTGCAGTGTGTCTGCGTGCTGGAGGGAGTGTGGACGTGGTGCGGTGGGCAATGGTTGCGGTGCTTGTGCCGCAGTGTATGGACACAGCCTGACAAATTCCCAGGCAATGCAGCAGCAAGAGACCCCAGCCCCAGGGTGCTCCAGCCTCAGGCAGCATCACCCTGGACACGAGCTGCAGCATGGGAGCTGTAGCAAGGAAGAGGTTGAGTACAGCTCTCACTCTCACTGCAGCAGAGCATCCCTGAGCGGGTGATTGATCCTGGAATTAGAGGCTCTGGGAATGTGAGCCCTTGTCTCACCCTCTGCTCCCTGACTTGCCTCCAGCTGTGCAGCAAATACAGCCCAGTCCACTCGGATCGCAGCTTTGGAGTGTGAATTTCAAACACCCTCTCTGTCCTCATTCCCTCTCCCGTGTCTGATGGGATGCACAGGGAGCAGAAGGAACACCAGGCACATGAAACAGCCCTGTTCAAAGCCTGGCACTGCAGCCTCCACTTGCAAGCCAAGTTAAGTTTACGGCAATTACCAGGTGGTGTTCCCTGCCTTTGCTCCTGGCCTTTTCCCTTGCAAACCACCGGCTCTCTGCTCTGCTTTTAGGGGAAGACCCTGGCACCAGAGCAGACACAAACACCAGAGCACACACTGTGTTGGGCTGGGCTCCTGCCTGCAGGTTAAGGTGGGGGATGCTGCAGCCCTCCTGTGCCCCATCCCGTGGTCCCCATGGCTCCATCTCAGCACTGAATCGGGCTCACACCAAGCCAGAGCTGAAGACTGAGGAAGAGGAGTTTTCTGTGCAGGGGGCAAAGCAAGAGTGCAGTACTTTGGTCCCCTTCTCATGCAGACGAGACCAAACTCAAGCCCTTTTTTTCTCCAGCTGCATTCTGGCTAGAAGGGTGCAGTGGGGATGGCTCATCCCATGCTGGATCCCAGGGTGCTGTGGGATGCTCACATGATCAGCCAGAGCTGTGGCTGTGTGTGCAGGGGGAGGATCCAGCCCCTTCCCTGTGCGAGGCAGAGGCGAGACAGTGCATGTGAACTCAACTTCACAAGACATCAAATGTGTTGTGGTTGGATGGAAATTGGCTCTTGGAGCTCCGTTCTTATGGCACAGAGCAGCTCCTGGTTCCTGCTCCCCCCTCAGTGAGTGGATGGGCTGATAATATGAGGAAGTGCCTGCTCCCCTTCAAGCCACTGTGCCTGGGATCTCATCTCCAGGCTCACTGACAATTTGCATTAATGTTTGCTTAACTAATCAGGAGCTGTCTTACATCCCAGTCGCCTTTGCTGGGGGGCTCACATGGCTCATGGGGGCAGCAAGACTGGCAGAGGCGTTTCTGGGCTGTCTCTGTGCTTCGGCAATCTCCAATCCTCAGAAAAAAAAATTGTCTGCCAGAAGAGTGGGCCCTTTTTCCAATTTACTTGAAAAGATGTTCTGGATTTCTGTCCAACCAGGTCCCTGCATTGTTCCTGAGCAGGATTTCAGTGTGGAAGCTGGCTAATTTACAGTATTTTACATATGTAATATGTTGTCAGAAATGCTTTTAAATGCCTATAATATTTAATTAGGAGGCAGATTTCAGCATATTAGGCAGGAATGGGGCTGTCTAATTAGTTATTGATGATTTCATATCCATGAAGGTAATTAAGTAAAAGCTGGAGGCAAGCTCTCATGTATGAATCCACCCCATTTTAGGGCTGCTCTGGGATGCAACAGGGTTGGTGCTGGTTGTCCGGCCTTGGAGCAGCTTGTACCCATCCAGGGCTGCTGCAGGGCTTTCCTCCTCCATGAGAGCCATTCCACGTGTCAGGAATGCTCAGCCCACAGTCCCAGAAGGATGTCCCTCACCTCAGTCACATTTCCAGCCTCCTCTCGCAGGGCTCTGACACCTTTTAGGGCCTATGACATGCTTGTCTCTCAAACCTGGTATTTTTTAGGCTCAAAACTGATCTGGAATCTGACAAAATATGAATCATCCAAGAGATGTAAAAGCGGTCAGAGTCCTGGGCAGACTAGAGGGTATTTTTAGATGGCACGTGTTGGAATTTGACTGTTTCTTAGGGAAAAAAGGAGGTTTTCAGATCTGAGTGCTCTGGACATGCTGGGAGCCCTGCAACTGGCTCTGCGTTGCATTGCCGGCCTTCCCACGGCAGCATAGGAAGGAGGATGGGGTCAGGCTGTGCTGCACAGCCCCTGCTGGACTCTTCATTGCAGAGGACCACACTGTGGGGCCAAGCCCTGCATGTCTTCGTGAGCCCCTTTATCCACTGCTGGGAGCTCACGGCATGGGCACACGCACATAAACAGGATTGGCACCTCAGCCTTCTGCCGGCCCCAGACAGCAGCCATGGCTCCAGCAACACCTGGAGCCAGTCCCTGCACACTTCTGGGAGCATGGGTGTCTCTGGGGACACCAGCACCCAGAGTTGCATCTTTGTGATTTTACACAGGGCTGGGAGGAAACAGCCATGATAGAAGGAAAGGAGGATGGGATGCTGTCATGCTGCCATGTCCTTGCACTCATGCCAGTGATGATGACACATATTCCTCCCCAGGCTGCCCTGAGATGGTTCCTGCTGCATCTGGTGGCAGGATCCCAGTCTGTAATGCCCCCACTGTGAGATAGCCGCCCCTCTCTCTCCAACAGGGCTGATACCTGCCCAGCTGCACTGGTCTGGGTCTCTCCCCCTCTGCAGGGTTTGCAGCCAGTACCCCACTGTTTGGGAGATTTCATCCCCCCTTTTATCTTGGCGGTTGGAAGCTGGGGAGCCGATAATGATGAAGGAGTGTAAATGTCAGCAGGAAACCAGCTTCAATCAGAACTGTTAAAAATAAACCCGCCAGGCCTGCTCTGGCAGGGGTAATCAGCCTCTGCAGCTCCTCTCCCCAGGTCCTACAGCATGAGCTGCAGCCGTGCTGAGCAGTGCCAGGCCACCCGAGTAGCAGTGCTGGAGGCTGCCTGCAACCTCAGTAGCTCCAGCCCTGGCCAGCACCTCCCCTGGAGCTGTGAGGAGCAATCCTCCAAGCTGCCCAGGCTAAACAGTCCCATCCCTCTTCCCAGGCAACACCCTGACTCTCCCCTCGGTGGAGTTCCCCTCTGCAGTCCTGGCTGCTCTTGAGCTCAGTCAGGCTGTGGCAGGAGATGTGGACATGCAGGTAACACAGCCCCCGGCTATTCAGGCACATCCACAGGGCAGAGTCAGCCATGGGCTCCTGGACTCAAAGAGCCGCTGTCCCCACCGTGAGTCGGATGCACTTGGAGCAAAGACAGGAGGTGCATTGTTAACCCCAAAGATAATTAACCTCAGGTCAGTTTTGAAGAGGGATGTGGGGCTTTTCCATCACTTGAGCTTTAATATGAAGATTGAAGATCTGTGTGAGACCCTGAGGTGCCCCACAGACTCAGGGCCAGGACTTTCCAGTCTGTGCCTTGTGGTCAGGCACAGACTGCTGTCAGGCTTGATACTCCTCCAAGGCTCCATGCATGCATGGATCAGGGAAAGGGAGGAGAAGCACCCAGATGTGCCTCCAGCAACTCATTTCTGCCTCCCCAAAACGAGGAGGGGCTGTTGATCCCCAGCACAGGCAGGTCCATAGGGTGGGAGCTGCAGCTGTACTCGCTGCCTGCAGGCAGAGGCTTCCCCAGACCTGTGGTGTGGTTTTATGCCGGGAGCTCTTCAAAGAGCAGTTCTGTGCAGGGAAGCCTTGTGGGTTGTGATGCAGCTCCCAGGCCCCTGTGGCTTGGCCATGACTGGGTGCTGCTCTCCCAAATCCTCTCTCAGGAGCAATGTTACTGGGGCAAGGGCAGCCCCAGCTTGGGCCAGCCTTGTGGCAGGGCTTTGCTGCCTGCCTTCCAGTGGTTCTTATCTTGGCTTTGATGTGTGTCACACGAGATGGAATATCTTTATCTGCCTGTTGGGTTTTCCCTGCAGGGCGTCCCCGTGTTTGATTCCCATGCTCGGGTGCTCTTGCAGCCCTGCACTCGCTCTGCTATTTCCCATCCTCCTTTCCTTCTCCTATCATAGCTGTTTCCTCCCAGCCCTGTGTAAAATCACATCTCTTTTACCAGCTGTTGGACACGATTTGAGATGTCCCACTGGCTCCACCCTGGCTGCCTTTCACCCTGCAGTGCATCTCCCACTTCTCATCCCACTGCCAGCCTCTCCCAAGCGCTTTGAGGAAGCCCCAGGCTATGAGACTTAAGAGTTTTACCTGTCTTAGTGCTAGGGCCAAGCATGAGGAGTGTGAAGGACCCGTAGTCATGTCAGGACACCTCGCCAAGTTCTCCAGCTGTCTTGCAAGGTTCAGCCTCGGTTTCAGAACATCCTCCATCCCAGCAAACACGGAATTTGCTTTAGCTCTTCTTAAAGCTGGGGCCAGTTGCTATCCCAGGACCTGCAAAGCTGAGGAGCCGCATCGCAGATCCACAGCATCGCTTCTTGGCTCACCAAGATCTGGGACAGATCTGGGACAGCCGGGATGCAATTCTCAGCTTGGCTCAGCCTCATTCGCACCTCGGAGGAATCCAGGAGGGCTGGCTTCACACTTATTAGCAATTAAAAGCCTCAGAGCCTGGGAGTCAATTAGCTCTGGGCTCCGCAGTGCCGCAAACCCAGGGGATGAGCCTGCTAACAAGAGCTGCAGCCAACTCCCCACAGGGCTCAGGGCTGGCTCACCAGAAGAGCTATTTGCTTTTTCATTTACACCTTGGATGAGTGTTGCAGCATGCAGTTCGAGGTATCTTCTTCGGTGTGAGCTGCCAGGCAGGGAGCACACGCTGCATCCTGGAGGATGTAAGGCTTTGTGGCAGGCAGGGCTGGAGCCTGGCACTTCTCAGGGCATGGCATGGCACAGCCATGCACAGGGTCACGATGGGGTGAGGGGGACTAACCTTGTCCTAACTGTCACAGAACTGCACGGGAAGGTCTTGCTGTGGTACACTGCTGCCTGCTGGAGGTAGAACCACACATGGCCCAGCAAATCCCTGCCACCACCCCCAGCTCGCTCTGTCCCAACCTCTGGAGTTGCTGGGCTGCTCCGATTTGCTGGGCATCCTGGAACATATGGGTCTGTGGGGGCTGAGGTACTATGCTCTGGGCAGCAGTTTCCCTCTGCAGGGCTGAGGGGCCAGGCGTGCAGCCCTGGAGAAAGGGATGTCTTCGTGCCTTTTACTTTCAGTGTGTGGAAAGTGAGCCAGGCTGTGCAGATGTGAAGCAGGTAGGTGCACAGGCTGCAGGGTAGTGTGGGAGCTGGAAAAACATGCTTAGGTGGAGGTTTCATGCAGGGATTTCCCACTACTAGAGGGTAAGACAGAAGCAAAAACATGTAAAGAGCGAAAAGACTTGCTGAACATCAGAGCTAAGGGGACTTGGAGGTGGTGAGAAGCAGGGATGCAGAAAAGCAGGAGGCTGTGAGGCAATGGGGCTAATGGCTGGGTGCCTTGGCTCCCAGTGGCAGTGGGGCACAGAGGCTATGAGCCAGGCAGGTGCAGTTTTAACACTCGGTGTCGAGCCAGACACTTGCAGGAGGGAACGAGCCCTCACCCAGCAGACAGGGAACCGGGGTAGACATGTCAGCCACACAGCAGGTCCTTTTGCAGAAAGTGACAGGCTGGCTACTCCCACAGGTGGGTTGCAGGACACTCTCCTGCTCACCCCAGGCTCTGACAGACCACAAGGCACTGCACACAGAAGAGAGCTGTGGCTCTCTCAAGGCACTTTGGGATGCAGGGGAGCTGATGTCGATGCCTTAGCCTCGTGTTGGCTCCCCTTCCCTCTGATAACGAGGTTGCAGGAACAAAGGGACACTGTAGGGAGGGGGCGGTGACAGGCACGCAGGGTTTGCAGCTTGTTATTTCACTTGTGTTTCCATTAAAGCTGCTGCTTTTAACTTGTTTCAATCTCTGAAGAGGCTCCAGGGTGTGTAGCAGATGCTTTATTCCCCCTCCCTCCCACCCTCCCTCTTTTCCTTGGCCAGCTCCCCTTGTTCCCATAGCATCCCCCTTCCCACGGAGGCCGAGTCCCGCAGCTCTGGCATTGCAGCGCAGCCCACGCAGGAGCCGATCCTTGCTGGAGCTGGAGCGAAGCCACTGCACAGGCGCTGCCCTGGCTGGGAGCTGCTCGGCAAGTGCCCTCCCCACAGAGATCATCCCACTCGCAGGGGACATTGTGTGTCCCCAACTTCCCCGATGTCCAGACTGCTGCTGATGTTACCTGTGGTGCATCCACCCCGTGCCTCAGCATCCCCTCAGCACGCACAGACACCGTGGTGGCACCCTTGGGTGATACCAGTGAGAGTCAATCATCAAAATGTCCGATAAAGACAGCGCGTCATGGCGTGGGTCAGCAGTGTCCCTTTGAAGCCACTGAGGTTTATACGTGCCCTGAAATGTTTTGCTAAATCAACACCACCACGCTGGGGCTGGGACTCCTCTCACTAACTGTTGCCATGAGCATATGTTGCCTTTTACACATTTTGCTTGCCTGTCCAAGCAACAAACCTCTCCAGCTTTAATGTTTTTGGAAGCATCTGCATCTCCTGGGAGGGGAGGAAGTGGGGCCAGAGCCTGGGGTCAGTACGGCACTTTGAGAAGCCTGGAGAAGGCAGGGTAGTATGCATGAAGCATTGCTCCCAGCTCTGGCATTGTTCACTTTTTACTGTGTGGACACAGTGGACAGGCAGAATTTGTTGATAGGGCTTGTGTCACTGAAGTCTGTGGTCTGAGATGCTCAGCACATCATGGTGTCAAGCTGTGTTTTGCCTTGCTACAGCAAAGGATTGTTTTAGCCTTATATATAAGGCTTGGCAAGGAGGAGCTCTGATTCATTGCTTTCACTGGTGATGAGAAAATAAGAAGAAAAGAAATATTACTATGAGAAACCTCAGGTGGGAATGGGGTCAGTTTTCCCAAGGGAAATGGTTGTTTATTTTCACTTGAACCACAGTGGATATGACCTGGTGCCAAGAGATGCTGAGGATGGTGATCCCTTTGGAGCACTGTCCCATGGCCTGGAATCACATCAGCCACCATGGGTGGTGTCTGAGCAGGTGATGATGTGGATACAGGGAAAGGGACCCTCAGGGCCTGGCAGCCTGTGTGATTCAGAGCATGGGGACCCTACCTCCTGCAGATGGGGACATGAGCCTTGCTTTCCAGCAGGAATAGGGTTGAGATATGCATGAAAGGGCATATAGAGGCCAAACTCCCCATCCCACTGAGGACCAGTGAGCCCTGCACAGGGCAGGAGAGGTCAGTGGTTGCTTTCAGGCTGGTGTGGTGACTAGAAGGATAGCTGGATATCCTCATCTCTAGGGTCCCTGGAAGGACACCACCCTGCCTTTGCACAGTGCTTTGCTGTGCCACACAGCTATCTCCTGTGCTGAATATAAGTTGCTGCCAGCATCGTTGTCCCCTCTGTCTGTACCGTCCCTGCTCCATGCACCCTTTCCCAGTACCCATCAAGGCTGTGTGGGTCTGGAGGCAGTTTCTGTGGCTGCAGGTTGCAGTCTCCCCCAGCTCGCTGCGGGCTGTGGCAACCAGAGCTAGGAGGATAATGAGATCTTAATAGTCCAATTATATCCCATCGATTTACTCAGCACGTAATTGTTGGCGGCTGGGGCTGCCTGATGAACCTCTCCACTCCGGCTGCCAGCAGGGAGGGCTGTGCCACCCCGCCCAGCCTGGGATGCTCTTCACAGCAACCAGCTGTTCCCCCTTCAACCCGCGTAGGAGCAGTGCCTCCCTCCCCCCTTCTAACTCACTGTCCCCCTCTTCCAGGAGGGGCAGTGACAAGAGTGACAGGCAGAGATTGGAGCAGGGACCCTGGTGCCCTGCCTTGGCTGGGCATTCCAGCATCGGGCTGACCCCAGGTTGATGTCCCCCATACTGCCCTGGGGAGCAGAAGGGTTGTTCATCTCTGCCTGCCACTAAAACAGGCTGACAGGAGAAGTGACTCCTGGTGGGTGGCAGTCCTTGCCAGCAGAGCAGTGGTGGGGCCATTGTCCATGCAGCCTGCACTGGGCAGTGTGGTGCTACCAGAGGTGTGCCCAGCTGGTCTCCCAGAAGCAGGAGTCGGCTCCCAAGCATCCACCTGCAGGTGTTCTTACCACAGCAAGGCACGGCAGGTGCATCTCTGCACTTTGCTTCTATGAATTTTCCTTTTGACCTGGCTGTGGGTGAGACTCGTGGACCCCTAATTTGGAGGATTCACTCTTAGCTGTCATTTTAAGCCTGCCTTCGTGATTGTGTTGATCATCCCTTGTTCTAGTATTGTGAAAAGCAGTAAATCATGTTCCCTTTTCCCCACACCATGCTGTTTTGGACCCTGTCTCATCCCCTCCCATTTCCCCTTCGGGCCTCTGCTGAAGTGGCTTTCCCAGAAACCTCACCATGTTATTCCTGAGTGGCATGGGCTTGCACTGAGCTCACCATGCCATGTTTTGGCTTGTTTGTAACTGTGCATCAGCCTCTGCCCTCCCACCTTGTCCTATGCAAACACCACCAGCCCCAGGGCTGGGGTTGCAGTGGGCAGCAGGCAGCACACAGGCTGGCTGTGACATTGGGGATGATGGAGTGAGATGGGCTGGGGGCAGTGGCAGGTCTGTCTCATCTCTCTCGGCCAGGATGGAGTGGTGCCAGCAGCTGGGCCAGCGGAGCCCATTAAAAATCAAACAGTGTGACATAATGCTGGGGGCACGCCACAGGAGCCTGAACCTGGGGCTGTGGGCCCCTCCTCACACTGCCACTGGGGACTGGGGCAGGTGACACAGTGGGCAAAACTCTGCCTTTTTGCCCTGCCATCATGCTAATGCAGCGGTGGGGTGGCTGCTCCCTATCTCCAGCAAGCAACTCCCTTATGGACAGCCCTTCTTGGGCACTGGGTCTTTGCAGCACTGGGGATTTGTGTGCATCTCCTCACGTGGATTGTGGGGCTGGGACATGTGGGTGATGCTTCCCCCAACACAGGGCTGCAGGTACTGATGCTGGCACATGCAGTGGGTGCAGCAGCTCCTGCCCTGAAGTGGCAACCAGGAGTGCAAAACCCCTGGGGGACTCTAGACTGTTGCTACTAATGCAAGTGCTGATTAGTCTATTGATTTTTTGTAATGCAGGAGTCTTTCTGTCCCTTCAGCTCACCCCTTGTCACCTGTCAGGCAGTGAAGGTGGTGGTGTGAACAGCTGTCAGCCCTGTCCCTGCTCATCCCTCTGCCCTGGATAGGCTGTGCTGGGACAGACAGGGTGATCTGAGAGACACAGGGTTGCTTAATAGCTGCTGGTGCCACATTTGCCAGGGAAATTCCATTTGTACTCTGACACAGCCGCCACAGCACCAGTGAGGTGAGGCTGGGATCTGGGGAGCACTTGTCCCAGCATGAAACACTGATGCTCCCCAGGGCTGGTGGCTTTGGTTGCCTTGTCTGCTTGAGGCTTGGTGGGTGGTTGCTGTGGCTGAGCTGGTGCCTGCAGTGACTGCTGCCAGCACTGGTGGAGCGGAGCTGCTGCAGCAGTGCCCGGCCTGTGAGCAGGGACCTGTCATGCATTTTCATTGTGGGAGCTGTGGGCTGGCAGAGGCTGAAGAGTTAATGCCTTTCATCTGCCCCCTTGAGTAGGAGAGGCTCTGAGAGACCATGAGATGATAATGAGTTTCCAGCATGGATGCTGGGGAGGAAACAAGGTAAAGAGAAAAGCAGCCCCCTGCACTTCACCTGCTTGGAGTCGGCAGCCGGTCCCGGCCATGCGGGCACTGCCAGGGCGGAAAGTCACTCACCTGCCACAGCGTGGCTCCGCAGCCCTCGCTGGCACGCCTGGGACGTGACACGGGCTGCAGCCTTGGCCTGGACAAGGTGCCCGCGTGGCTGCTGACACCGGGCAAGATGGACCTCAGCACGAGCACCGGAGCCAGCGCAGTGGCCGCTGCCAAGCGGGGTTGCCTGGTGAGGGCAGCGCCTTGCCGGAGGGCTGCCAGGCCGCCCCGGCGCTCTTGGCAGGCAGCGGGGGGCTCGGAGGACGCGGGGCCAGCGCCGCTGGGAAGCAATTACCTCCCCGCTGCGTCCAGCCCTAATCCCCTCACACGGCGAGCAAGGAGCCGGCTCGCCAAACAAGGCTCAATCAGGTTAAAGTGTGAAGTCAGGATTAGCCAAAAGAATGAGAGCGTGGTAATAGCCCCGGCCTCCTTGCCCGGCCGCCGCAGCCCCACTGCGGCCCCCTCCCTCTCGCCCGCCCTCCGGCCCAGCGGGCTCTTGCCGGGGAGATTAAGGCTGCCGGGGTTTGTTTGCCTGAGTGGGCTCCCCACTGGGAAGCCATGTCGAACAGTTTTGCTCGGGCGCCCCGCTAAGCACCGGGCAGGGCGTCGCGCTGGGGGGTTGGCTCCCGCCGCCGAGCCCCTGCCAGCCCCGAGGAGCTGCATCCCCGCGCCTGGCTGCTCGCCGAGGCTCCCCGGGAACCGGTGGTGCTGGGATGGGGCTGTGGCTGCCAGGAGAGGCAGCGCCGGGGCACCTCCTGACTCACTACAGATACCGTGCCGACAAGCCGTCACACACACGATGGGGCAAGGCAGCCGGGTGTCAGATCTGAGCAGGGAAGCCCCCGAAATCCTGATCCTTGACCACCGCCATCCCTCCCACTGCCCAGCCAGGGAGGACTTGTGTGGATATAGTCTGGCCACGAGGCTTTTTGGAAGAAAAGTGGGTGCCTGCCTTCTCGCCGTCACACAGCTGTGGGTTGCAGCTGGCTGCTGCTGTTGTACAGGCGTCTGCTGGGTCAAAAATCCCTGTGGGAGGTGAGCCTAGCGACAGAGATGTCCTCCATCACCTCCTCACCCCTTGTTATATTCCCCCTTTGCATCCCTGGGACTACCAGAGCTCTCTGCGCCTTGTGCTGTGCAGGGACAAACTCCAGCTGCATGGTCCTCTGGGACCATGGCACAGGGATGGGAGGACAGTGGCACTGTGAATGGGTTGGCTGTTTGGTCAACCCCTGGATTCAATAGCCAGGAACTTTTAAACTTGGAGCTTTAGGACAATACTTGGAAGTGAAACCAGAAAAGGCAGTGAGGGTGACTGTGACAACTCCCCCCTCTCTGTCTGTGCCCGTCCATCAGCTGATCCCCAGCGGGGCTGTCAGACCTGTCAGCGCTCGTGGTCACCGCTGCAAGCTGGCACTCCACATGTGATGGCAGTGACTCTTCTTGTATTTGGCGGGGCGTGAGGCGGCACCGATGCAGCCGCCGCGGGTGCTGCGAGCGGCACGGCGGAGCGAGGAGAAGCCGTGCCATCTGCTGTTTCTTCTGCGCCAAAGTGTAAAGCAAACATAGCTGGGAGCTATGAAACACCAGGAGGGAAGGGGCCGTGCCTTGTTCCAACGCCGGGGCCCGAGGATCCCACAGGCAAAGCATGTGTTTGTCCTGGTGTCGTCAGCTGTGTAACCGTGCAATGTAATCTAAGCCCGGTGCCGGGGCCTTGCTGAAACCCTCGCATCCAGCGTCTGTCCCTCTTGGCTTTGGTACCCCCAACGGCAGCACTTCATCGGTGACTGTCACAAAAAGCTGTGAAGGGGAGAAGCCTCGCAAAGTCGGTTGCAACCTTCTAGCAGTGTTTCCCTCGCAAGCTGTAAATGAGCAGCTTGGAGACAGACGCCTGGGTTTACTCCCTGGGTGCACTGGGACTCCCATGTGCTCCAAGCAGAGAAATGGGAGCAAGATCTCCACGGGGGAACCAAACAAGCTGCAGGCAGGACCTGCCTGGGCAGGCAGTGCCAGAGCTGGGAGAGGAGTGCAGAGCACTGAAATGTGGTGCTCACCTGTGTGATGGGTTTAATGTTTGAGGACAGGCAGCTGCCAAGAAGGAATGTGGTGCACTGAATGCATTGCCAGTAAGAGTGGTGAACTGCACCTGGAGGGTTCATAGAATCATAGTGTGGTTTGGGTTGAAAGAGACCTTAAAGATCTTCCAGGTCCAAACCCCTGTCCATGGGCAAGGATGGCACACACTAGATCAGGTTGCTCAGTGCCCCATCCAGCCTAGCCTTGAACACTTCCAGGGATGGGGTATCCATAGTTCTTTGGACAACCTGTTCCAATGGCTCACTGTCCCCACAGTAAGGAATTTCTTCCTTACATCTAATTTAAAACTGTTCTCTTTCAGTTAAAAACTGTTCCCCTTATCACTGTCTGCCCATGTAAAGAAGTTGCTATCTTTTCCAAAGAGTTTTCTAAGGGATTTCTAATGGGAGCTAAAAGAGAAAAGAGGACTTGGTGCAATGCTGTCTTTTTCTGAAAGGTCAGTGCAATTCCTGGGAGTCCCCACGCTCATCACATCCCCAACATTGTATGAGGAGAAGATGTTTGTATTTGAAGGAGTGCTGGGGTATCGGAGGCTGCTGCAGGTGTCTGATCCTTCCCCTTTGGAGAGGGTGAGGGGACCCCGATCCCTTGTGGGGGGCGGGTCGGGCCGGAGTTCTGGGAATAGCTGGCAGAGCCAGGGCAGGCAGCACAGACAGGGCAGGCAGCGCAGGCAGCACAAACAGGCTGGGCAGCCTGGCAGTGCCGCCACGTGGGTTGCTGTGAAACTGCGCCTGCTGCTCGCAGAGGAGCTAGGCTTTTCCTTCTGCAGCAGCCTGGGCAGTCCCTGGGGCGGCATCTCCGTTCCTCTGCCACAGCAATGACGCTTTGTCAGCCAGATTTGGCTCCCCAGGAACCACCCAGAGTGATGCACAAACTGTGCAGGGGTCAGGGGGTGGTGCATCACACTGGGACTGTGTGGCATCTCCTTGATGGCTGGGCGTATTTTGGAGGGCTAGGCCAGCCCACTGTCCTTGTGTTTTCCTTTTCCTCATGCATCTATGCAAGTAACACTGGTGCTTCCCTCTGGGAACATTTTCTTATTGTGGCAGTGAAACTTTTGGCTGGGGTGAAGTCCCAGTTTGGCGACCTCCAGGTATTCTGCAAGCATCTTGTGCCCATTTGTTGAGCCTGTTTTTTGGAGGCAGTTGAGGGTGTGGGGAGGAATGTGGGTGCTGTGCCTCCATCCTGACCCAGTCCAACTATAGAGTATCAACAGCAAACAGGCTTTGTTATGTTGAAGCAGATCTGGTGAGCACTATGTGTGAAATGCTGACATCTATGGACACGCTAAACCACTTTTTGGGGCTGGTATATGGGTGTCTGTGTGGGATGTGTAATTCTAGGGACATTTAATCTGAGGCAGTCCTCACCCATGGACTTGCACAGGGAAAATGCTATGTTGTGCCTCAGTTTCCCTGTGCCAGGAAGGAGATGGGAACTTGAGCTCCTGCCCCAGGGGTGGCTGGAGCAGGACTGTGCTGGCACCGGGTTGGGAGCAGGAAATTCAGTTATCAGCCAAGTTTGGAGGAGCTGCTGACTATTAGGGTGGGAGAGGGAATGGCTGTTTGGGAGCTGTGGGGAGCAAATAAAACAAACAGGTCCTCCTGGATCTGAACCAGTCCACTCAGACCCTACTTGCAGTGAGATTTGTGGTCTTCATGGTCTTTAGAAGCCAGCCCAGGCATGGTGGGGGATCTGATGTGCTGCCAGCCCTGCAACACAGAGCCCTTGCTGGCTTGGCATGCCCTGGCATTGCAGAGCAGGTGATTACACAGACAGTACCCTGCAGTGATGAAGTAAATAATGACCCGATTATTTGTGCCCTCTGAAGTGCAGGTCAGCCTCCATGGGAATGCCTCCTGGAGCCACTAAGTGTAATTACCAGTTAATTAGCAGGGACCTGTAATTACAGCAGTCAGAGAGTATTTAAGTATGGAGGGTTTTCTGAGAGCTGTGCCATTCGGCTCTGCTTGTCAGACCCAGGGGCTGCAGTGCCCAGGGAGCCCCAGTCACTTTCAGACACCATGGATTGAGCCAGACTTGCCTCAGAACAGCCAGCAGAGCAGTGGTCAGCCACTGAGCTGAAGCCAAATTACAGTGTGTTGGAGTCCCTGAGGGATCACTGAGTGCCAGGGCGTGCCCCTGCCTGTGGATTCCCTGCTCCCCTGGGACATCACGCTTTGCAGGCACTGCTCATTTTCCTTCCTGCCTCTTTCTTCTGCAGGGACCTGAGTGAGAACTTCATCCAGGCCATCCCCAGGAAAGCATTCCGTGGGGCCACTGACCTCAAGAACCTGTGAGTCCTGGCAGTGTTGGGCATGAGGGAGTTTGGGGTCAGGTCCAGTGGCAGGAGGTACTGGAAGGGATCAGGAGCACTGGTTGCTCTCTGCCTGGGCTGTCCCAGCAATTCTCCATTTTTCTCTCTTTCTCCTGCAGGCAACTGGACAAGAACCAGATCAGCTGCATTGAGGATGGGGCTTTCCGTGCCCTGCGGGGACTGGAGGTCTTGTAAGTGACTGGAGACAGGCTAGAGTCTGCAACCTGCAACCCCATGCAGGATGAGGGTGTCCTTGGGTGTCTCCACTCACTGAGGTGCTGCAGAGACATCCCCAGCATGCCATTTCTCCCCGGGCTGGAGCAGGGGCTGATCAGGGTTTTGGTACTGCTGCTGCAGAGCTGTGTTCCAGGGCTTGATTGTGCCCCAAGGGGCCACCTGGGTGCCACTGGCTGTGGAGAGGAGAAACCTGGAAAGGACAGCAAATCCCCTCCTGCTGGGGGTTTGGGCTGTTCCCCACCTGTAGTTCTCCATCCATTTACCCTGTGCCAGGTTGTTCCCAGGGGATGGTGCCACCTCACATTCCCTTTTACACACTGTCTGCCCTGACCTGCCCTTCTTTGTCTTCCTGCAGGACCCTGAATAACAACAATATCACTTCAATCCCTGTGTCCAGCTTCAATCACATGCCCAAGCTGCGGACGTTGTGAGTGCTTGGGTTGTGGTGGTGGTGGGAGTGACTTCCTGGGCGGGAGTGGGATGTCCCCAGCTCTTCTGCTGGGGCTGGTGGCTCAGTGGTGCTGGAACAGCACCATGGGGAGGGAATGGAGGGGACACCCCTGCAGAGCATCCCAAGCATGGTGGCCATGGCAACTGGCACAGATGCTCTTAGGTCCCTCTGTACCTCCCTCTGAATGCCCCCAGCCTTTGGGATGAGCCAGGCTGGGGCAGCTGGAGGGCTTTGGGGTGGGCAGTGTCGTGTGGCTGCTGACTGGTCCATCCGCCTGCAGCCGCCTGCATTCCAACCATCTCTTCTGCGACTGCCACCTGGCCTGGCTCTCGCAGTGGCTGCGCCAGCGCCCCACCATCGGGCTCTTCACCCAGTGCGCCGGTCCCGCCCAGCTTCGTGGCCTCAATGTGGCTGAGATCCAAAAGAACGAGTTCAGCTGCTCCGGTGAGGGGGGCAGGGGAGATGGTGGGTGCTAGGGCAGGGACACGGGTCAGGGGGACAAGGCTTGTGCCACCACTGCAGCCCATCTCCACTCCCTGCTGTGTGCCCCAGCTCAGAGCCTCAGAACCCACGCTGTGGGTTCATCTCAGGTCAGCACAGTCCTTGGTGTGGGGATATGGGGACAATGCCACCCTATCAGTGTGACTACATCAGTCTGTGCCTTTGGAGCTTTTTCAGGGTGTTTGGGTGCACCAAGACCTTATGCACCCACTTGAGGGTGCCATGAACTGTCCCTGCATGCTGAGCTGTCACCAGGGTGCCTTCTTCAGGGTGCTGGCACGTGCTGGCACATACTGGCCTGGCTCAGCTCTTTGCAGTTCCAATGCTGGCTGCTTCTCTGGCAGGACAAACGGACTCAGCACATGCCCAGCTCTGCAGCTTGTCCTCTGGCTCCTGCCCAGCCATGTGCACTTGCAGCAATGGCATTGTGGACTGTCGGGGCAAGGGGCTGACGGCCATCCCTGCCAACCTGCCCGAGACCATGACAGAGATGTGAGTATGGCCCCACACCATCAGCACTGGCTTCTGGGTGGCTCAAGGCACTGGGAACACAGAAGCAAGTCCCGCAGCTCAGCCACTCCATAGGGCAGCAGGCCTTCCTTGCCCTTCTCTTACACTGTCCAGATTTAGCCCTGGATTTAGCTGCATTAAAAATGTAAATAGAGAAATAATCTCCTTAGAGGAATCCAATTATGGTGCAAAGCCCCTGTTGGGACAGTGCACAAATAATGTGGGAGGCAGCAGGCACCCCCAAACCCAAGGTGCTGGGGAGGAGAGGTGTTTCCCCCACCCTAGCCACCATGATTCCCCCACCCATGTCACCTCTCCCTGTTGGAGAGAGCCCCCACCACAGGATGCAAGTTGTCTCTGGGCAGAATATTGCCACATATGTGGGGTAACTTACTGCAACCTTAGGATCTTGCCGCCCCCAGCTCTGTCAATGGGGTTCTGGGTTTTGGCCAGCCCTAGAGTCCTCTTCTCTCCCTCTTCTCTTTGCAGACGTCTGGAACTCAACGGCATCAAGTCCATCCCCCCAGGAGCCTTCTCACCTTACAAGAAGCTGCGGAGGATGTAAGTGTGCAGCCTCTACCAGCTCACCGTGAATCCCAACACCCTTCACCCTGCCGGCCACTGCTGAGAGCTGACAGACATGGGGCACTGCTGTGACATGGATGCTCCACATGGCAGCACTGGGAGAGGGTCTTGGATAACCCCAGCTCTGGATATTGGGTGTTGGGGGTGGTCCCCTGGAACTAGCAGAAGGATGGGGACATGGGACAAGAGAAGAGGGGACCAGGCCACCTTCTCCCTTTGGGTTTCAGAGACCTGAGCAACAACCAGATCTCGGAGATCGCCCCTGATGCCTTCCAGGGACTGCGCTCGCTGAACTCCCTGTAAGTGCCTACACTGGCATGGATGGGGTGGGGTGGATGTTGTACCCCCTTAACCATGGCCCACACCTCTCCTCTCATCTCTCTCACACCAGCCTTTCTTTCCCAGGGTGCTGTATGGCAACAAGATCACGGACCTCCCCAAGGGTGTCTTTGGAGGACTTTTTGCCCTGCAGCTGCTGTAAGGCGCCAGTGGCTGTGTGGGATGCTTTTCAGGGACATAGGGAAGCAGGACTGAGGTCCCTAGCACCCATGGTGCAGTGAACAGGGTCCCCAGACTCACCTTCCTCCCTCCCTGCCAGACTTCTCAATGCCAACAAGATCAACTGTGTACGGGCAGATGCCTTCCAGGACCTGCAGAACCTCTCGCTGCTCTCACTCTATGACAACAAGATCCAGAGCCTGGCCAAAGGCACGTTTACCTCCCTGCGGGCCATCCAGACTCTGTGAGTGTCCGCACCAGCTCCTGTGGTTGGTTTGGCCTCTGGGGAAAAAGCATCTCCAGGGCTGGAGCTGGTGATCATCCACTGGCCTTGGTGGTGTGTCACTCACTGTCCCTGGCAGTGTGTCACCCACTGTCTCTGGCACAGGCACCTGGCCCAGAACCCTTTCATCTGTGACTGCAACCTGAAGTGGCTGGCAGATTTCCTCCGTGCCAACCCTGTGGAGACCAGCGGAGCCCGCTGTGCCAGCCCCCGGCGCTTGGCCAACAAGCGCATCGGCCAGATCAAGAGCAAGAAGTTCCGCTGCTCGGGTGAGAGCTGTCCCCAGCCCTGTCACAGGCATCCTGCAGCACAGCTGTGTGTAGTCCTCTCCCAGCTTGGTGTCTGTTTGCTCAGAGGGCTGATGTGCTTTTTTTTCTGCAGCCAAAGAGCAGTATTTCATCCCAGGTGAGTGGCGGAGCCATATACATGTGCATGAGTGTGTGCATGGTGCCCTTTCTTCCAGGCTGCCTGTGGGGGTGTTGTACCAGAGCCCTATGGTCTGGCCCAGCAGAATTGTGCTTCATTTCCCATGGGCTGGGTACCAGGATGTGTTGTGGCATCTCCCATTGTGCTGTTACCTGGATGGACACAGAGGCATCCCCAGGGTCCAGCTCTGTTCACAGGAGGTGGTGGGCCGTGCAGCGCCCTGTGTACCCAGGACAAATATCCCTGCAGATAAGCTGCTTTGGGCCTGGAGAAGAGTAATACATGTACAGGGGCTGGAATGAGGGGATCTGGGGAAGAAAATGAGGCTGGGTGGGGATATGGGAGGATCAGAGGGAGAGGAGGCAGGTGCAGCCCCCCGTGCCTCTGCCCATGAGAGCCCACACTGCCTTCACCATCACACAGGGACAGAGGATTACCAACTGAACAGTGAGTGCAACAGTGATGTGATCTGCCCCCCAAAATGCCGCTGTGAATCCGGTGTGGTCGAGTGCTCCAACCTGAAACTCACCAAGATCCCAGATCGCATCCCGCAGTCCACAGCTGAGCTGTAAGAGTCTCCTCTCTCACTCTGCCTTCCCTCCTGCAGCAGGCACCTTGCTGGCACTGGGGTTTGGCTGAGTGTTTGGGCTGTGCCAGGCACTTTGGAGCCATCTCTTGAGCTCATTTCCCTGCTGCCTACTCCAGGCGCCTGAATAACAATGAAATCTCCATCCTGGAGGCCACTGGCATTTTCAAGAAACTCCCACATCTGAAGAAAATGTGAGTACTGGGCAAGCACAGCCATGTCAGGAGTGCCTGGGACTGGGAAGGGACATGAGGGTCCTGATGCCAGGGCAGACTGGGGTGTGAAATGGAGGCCATGTCCCAACCTGAGGGTCCTCTGAGGGACTGGCATCGCAGGGTGCTTAGTGGGATCTGGGGGAGGCAGAGCTCAGGATGAGGTCAAGGCAGAGCCCTCATCCCAGCTTGCTTTTCCTTCTTCACAGCAACCTCAGCAACAACAAGGTGTCAGAGATCGAGGATGGGGCATTCGAGGGGGCATCCTCTGTCAATGAGCTGCACCTCACTGTCAACCAGCTGGAGTCTGTGCGGAGCGGCATGTTCAGGGGCCTGGACGGGCTGAGGACACTGTGAGTCTCCTCTCCTCCATGAGCACCCAGATGGGGACGTCCCTACTCCTTGCCTCCCTGCAGGGCCAGCTCAGGAGTGCCTTTCCCACCAGCTGGCTGTATCCTGCTGGGGGGGCAGGTTTTTGCTGCTCAGGGACTTGCTCAGGCTCATTCTGCTGCCCAGCACTGAGGTGGGCACAGCCCGGGCACTGCTAAGGTGGGTTTCCCCCGTGGTGCCTGCCCGTGTTGTAGGTGCCCTTGTTCTCTTCCCTCTGCAGGATGCTGAGGAACAACCGCATCAGCTGCATCCACAACGACAGCTTCACAGGGCTGCGCAACGTGCGCCTGCTCTCCCTGTACGACAACCAGATCAGCACAATTGCACCGGGTGCCTTTGACACACTGCAGTCCCTCTCTACACTGTATGTCCTGGGCCCCAGGGGGGAGCTCCCAGCCTGTCTGCGTGGTGTGGGAGGGCTGCAGGTCCCCTTGCCCCATGGCTGTTCGGGTGCTGCCCTTGTGCTCCTTCCCATGTGCAGGAACCTTCTCGCCAACCCCTTCAACTGCAACTGCCAGCTGGCCTGGCTGGGGGACTGGCTGCGCAAGAGGAAGATCGTGACAGGGAACCCTCGGTGCCAAAACCCCGACTTCCTCCGGCAGATCCCACTCCAGGATGTGGCTTTCCCCGACTTCAGGTGTGAGGAAGGTAACTCATGGGCCCTGCAATGCCGAGGGTGAGGGGCGACCAGGCTGCTCCTCCCAGGATGACACCATGCTCCTTGTCCCAGCACCATCCTTGCTGCCAGGATGCGCCCATGGCAAGGCGGTAGCTCAGGGGGCCCCATGAATGTCCTTCTCTAATGATACGAAAGTTTCCCTTCCTGGTACACAGCCCCTGGGGCTGCACTCAGATATCCACTCTGGAGCCAGGAGAGGGGTTTGGACCCACTGCACCTTGAGGCTCTTGTATGTAGGTGGGTCTGTGCTGGCAACTGCTGTGCCCTGAGTGCTGACAGGAGCAGATGTGGAGGCAAAGCCCACTGGGATTCATCCTGCTCCTTCCCTTCTCAGCCTTGCATATGCACCAGAGCTGGGCAGATGGAGCAGACGGGGAGTGTGCGTGGGGAGAAAAACCTTTTTTTATATATTTTTTTAAATATAGAGCAGCTTTTGAGCCCTCTGGAAAATATTTACAAACAAATCATCCTTTCTTCTGCTTTCCCTCCTCCACCACGTCAAAGACTGAAGGGTTGCATCCTGCGCCTTTCCTAGCGGTGCGAGATAGCATACGGTTGTCCCAGGGATGCCTCTCCCGCAGTATTCCAGTGTCATGACAGGGAAGGGGAACAGTGCCAGCTCCTCTGGCTGCTCGGCATAGCCTCTGCTCCATGTAACCTGTGTCTGGGAGATGGGTGAAGGAGGTTGTTTCACGAGGATTTTCAGGGCTGAGCCCCTTCTTTGCCCTTATTTCTGTTCCTGTGACTGCATTTTTGCATGGTAAAAATTAGAGCAGCCTTGAATTGGCTGGTTGTATCCACACCAGTGGGGCAGGCGACTTCTGCCCTGCTAACTCCTGACTGCTCTTGCCTGTAACACCCTGCTTTGGGGGCAGGGGAGGATGGTTGGCGTGGGAGGGAAGCCATCCTAGGCAGGCACAAGGCATTGAATCTGGCCTCAAACGATGCCCAAGGGCTGAACCCTGCTGACTTGGTGGCTTTTCATGCCTGGTGCAGGTAAGGAGGAGACCAGCTGCATCCCCCGGCCCCAGTGCCCTCAGGAATGCACCTGCCTCGACACAGTTGTCCGCTGCAGCAACAAGCACCTCAAGGCTCTGCCCAAGGGGATCCCCAAGAACGTCACAGAGCTGTGAGTAGTGGGCGAGTACCCAAGCTCTCCCCCAAACCCTCCATCAACTTTACAGCTCTGGGTGAGGGGCCTCTGCTGTGGGGTTGCAGGTGTCAGAGACTCCTGGGCTCCTCCCCACACCCCCATTCTGGCCTGGTAGTGGGAGTAGGACCCCCATCCATCCAAGTGATCCTGTCCAGCCCTAAGACCAGCAAGTGGCTCAGCAAGAGTCTCTGACAATTCAGGGCTATCAAGGGTATTGTGCAAGAGGTGGTGTCACCCAGCAGCTGGGACCCTTGTCTTTGGCCCTTGGGAAAGGACAGCAAGGGACAACCACCCCCTGCAGCTGTGGTCCCCACTCAGCCATGCAGCTCAGGGCTCTGTGGTTCCCAGGAGCCTGCCATCAGTGGCAGGGACAGGGCCACTCTGCCTCTGCTATCCCCTCTCATCACAGCTGCAGGGATGCCTTGGCAGCACCAGCCCCAAGCACATGGGCAATGGGATGTGGCTTGCCTGGGGTCAGCCACCCATCACCATGGGTGTCAGGGAGATACCCACGCAGCCATGCCAGAGCTGGATGTGCAGGCTCCGTGATGCACATCGCTGCGAAAGGGGCTCTGTACCCCTCTGGGATGAGGGATGGCAGCCAGTCCTGTGTGCAGGGGGTGCAGGCACTGGTTGGACACAGATATATATGCATACCACCCCCGCACCCCCCTCTGCTGTCTTGCACACTCCTCCTCTCCCTGCATCCTCCACCATCTCTCACATGCTCACACATGCCTTGGGAACGGTTACAGCCTCCCACGCTCACATCGCATGTGTAAGTGCAGCACATGGCTGGCTGTGCTTGCACGCGTGGGCTGCTGAGAGAGTGTCCCCAGGGACATGCCTGCAAACCCAGGTGTGCTAATGCACTCACACACTAGTTCCCCTGCCAGCCCAGGAGTCCCCTGAGAGCCCCTTGGGCCCTGGGTGCAGGAGGGAGGTGATGCTGGAGATGCTTCTTGCAACCCCAAGTCCATGAAATAGGGGGCAGAGGGAGGAATCTCTTGCTTCCCATTCGCCCCAAGGTGCTTTTGTTCTCCCTTGCAGCTACCTGGATGGAAACCAGTTCACTCAAGTCCCAGGGCAGCTCTCAACATTCAAGTATCTGCAGCTTGTGTAAGTAGCCAGGAGCAGGAGCCCAGGCAGCTGGAGGCACTGCTGGAACTTGTTGGGTGAGGGCAGGGGCTGTCTCTATGGTGTGTGATCCTGAGGAGGGGCCTGGGTGTGTGCGGGGACCCCTGACATCCCTCTGTGTCCCCCCTCTGCTCTGGCTGGCAGTGATGCTCAGCCTCTGGCTGCTCACCACCTGGTGCCAGGCATGGAACAGAGAGAGGACATTGCTGGCATCACCCTGTGTGGCAGCCCTGCTGCTCCCTTGGGTGCTGTGCTGTGCTGCTGTTTGCACCCCATTGCAGCTGAGCAGGCTGGGGAGAGCAGTAAGAAGGGACTGGGCCCAGCTGGCTCCAAGCCCTGGGGTTTCTGTTTTCCAGTGATCTGAGCAACAACAAGATCAGCTCCCTGAGCAACTCCTCCTTCACCAACATGAGCCAGCTCACCACCCTGTAAGTGCAGCCCCTGCGATGCCACACTGGGCTGCAGCCCAGCTGAGCTTTGCAGGCTGTTCTAGGGGAGCCCAAAGCCTGGGGGTGCTGGGGACACCAGAGTCCCTACCCTTGGCCTGGGCAAAGCTGCGGTTTGAGATGCAGCTCACGCAGGGGCAGTGTGTAGCCCAGGGTGGGTTTCTTGGAACACACGCAGCTGTGTTGCCTGCTTCCCTCTGCAGGATCCTCAGCTACAACTCCCTGCAGTGCATCCCTCCGCTGGCCTTCGAGGGCCTCCGCTCCCTGCGGCTGCTGTAAGTACCTGCCCCAAGCCCTGCTTGGCCCCTTCTCTGCTGCTGCCTATGCTCCTGTGTCCCCTGTGCCCGCTTGGAGCTGGGTGCAAGCAGGTGGGCAGGGTAGAGGCTGCAGGAGGAGCACAGGAAGGTTCATCTGCTCTCAGAGCAGATGGTGTATTTACAGCAGTGACAGTGTGGTGGGGTCCAGCTCTGCCACCCACACCTGGACCTCCGGGGTGAGGCCACAGTCCTTGTTGCCCACCTTGGAGCCCTGGGCATTGCAGGACCTTCTGTTCTCTGCAGGTCTCTCCATGGCAATGACATTTCCAGCCTCCCCGAGGGCATCTTCGCAGATGTCACTTCCCTGTCCCACCTGTGAGTATCTCCTCCCACTTCTCAGGGCTCAGGGCTGGATGCAGGCTCCATAGACCTTTAAAAACCACTGGGCTGAGCTTGGCTTCCTTGGAGGGTGAGCTGCCTTCTCCCCTCTTCTCTGGGCTGGTACCTGTGACCTCATTTGTTGGATAGTGCTGTGATCTACTGCCCATGCTCAGGCTCAGATGCAGGTGTGCAGCTGAGTCTCCCAGAGCTGCTGTGATGTCCCTATGGTCTTAGGTGAATGTGGTGAGGGGTCTTTCCCCAACTCACTAGATCTCTGGGGTCCCCCAAGATGTAGGTCAAGCCATGCAAAGTAGTGTTGCGGCTGTGGGTTGGCAGGGGCTGCTCTGACACACACCAGTGTGTTGTTAGCCTTCTGCCAGTGCACTTCCCTGCAACAGCTCCCCCCCCCCCCAGTCTGTCATCAGGTATCCTCCTGCCAGTGGTGGTGTTTCAGCCCCTCTTTGAGTGAGTCTGCAGCCCAGGAGCACTGCCCTATACCCACCACCTGGGGCCAGGGTTTAACTTTGCTCACAGTGTCTTTTTGGTCCCCTCCCTATCTCCACTAAGCTGTTCCCAACTGCCTGCTCCTGTTATCCTGGGGATCTCAGGCTGTTCCTTCAGTCTGCAAAGAGCATCTGGATTTCCAATCCTGGCTTTCTTGTTTTTTGGGGAGCAAGACTGCTTGCTCTGCTCCAATTTTCCTTGGCTGTGCTGCCTTCACTGCTGCCAGCCAGCATTGCTGGTTCCCACAGGCTGAGCTGTGCCACAGCCAGTGCTGTGGGTGCTGTAGAACTGGGTTTGTCAGCCCCAGCAGATCTGCTGTCCCTACTGTCTGCCATCTGGGCTGCCATCTCCTTTGTCACATGTGTTGGTCACACTGGCCCTCCATCACTGCTGACCTTTGCAGTCAAGGAGGATTCAGAGACATCCAGGCCTTCCGCCTCCCACGTCATCCACTGCTTCCGTACCCTTCTCTGCTGTGGAGCAGAGCAACCCTCCATCCTCCTCCTCCTTTCCCAGAGCAATTCCTCGCTTTCCTCCAACGCTGTCTGCACAAGCTCTGGCCATGACCCACTGCTCATTCCCACCAGCCCACTCCTGTGTCTCTGTCCTGCAGGCTTGTGTGGCAGAGCCTGGGCTGGCCCTGCAGCTCCCATGCAGGTCCTGTTGTTTCTGCATGGCCTCAAGGTACTTTGCTTGGTTTTCTGGCCCCAGGCAGCTTTGCCTGTATACTGGAGAGGGACTGCCAAGATTTTCTGCATGGGCAGTGGAGAGCCCCAGAGCAGAGCACAGGGCACAGCATGGGCTGTGGGTCTGGCAGCAGGGTGATCTAACTGGGCAGCATTGTGGGGCTGTGTGTCCCAGTCCTCCCATTGTGGGCAGCACCTCTGGTGGGTCCAGAAATGGAGGAGCACTGGTTTGCCCATCGTGTGGCATCCCGGTCAAGTGACAGAGTTGTGCCCAGTTCCCTCTGTGTGGCAGCAGGTGCAATTTTGCTCCTCTCCTCATGCAGAGCCATCGGGGCCAACCCCCTGTACTGCAGTTGCAACCTGCGTTGGCTCTCCAGCTGGGTCAAGACGGGCTACAAGGAGCCAGGCATTGCCCGCTGCGCTGGGCCCCCCGACATGGAAGGGAAGTTGCTGCTCACCACCCCTGCCAAGAAATTTGAGTGCCAAGGTGAGAGGTGCCCATGCTGTCTATCCATGTCCTCCTCTGGGCACCCAGCAGAGCAATGCTTTGTGAGTCTGAGTGGCTCCAGGATTTCATCTGTTGAGCTGCCTTTTGGAGGAGGGGGAGCAGGATGCTTCCATCCTCTTACCTGCCTGGTGGCACATCCCTGGTGACTGAGCAAACTGGTGGCTGTCCCACTGCCTGATGCACAGCCCCTTGGCAGGACAGGCTCTGCTCCCAGCAACAGCTGGGACTCTGCCTCCACATTGGTGCCCATCAGGACATGTACCCATCACTCCTCACACTGATGGTCATCTCCGTGCCTCCCATCCAACAGGCCCACCCGCCCTGAGCGTCCAAGCCAAGTGCAATCCCTGCCTCTCCAGCCCCTGCCAGAACCAGGGCACCTGCCACAATGACCCCCTTGGCTCCTACCGCTGCGCCTGTCCCAGTGGCTACAAGGTACCCTGGTCCCAGGGCTCCCCAGTGTGTGGGGACGTGTCCCTGCAGAGGGCAAGGCAGCAGAGCAGGGCCTCTGCCGTGCCCCCTGGGGCTTGCTGCCTGCAGGTCCACCTACCCTCCCTGTGTGCCACAGCATCCTGCTGAGTGGGATGGGGAGCACTGGGCAGGTGCTGTGGCACCCTCCTTGCTCCCACCTTTCCATCCTTCCCCAGGGCAGGGACTGCGAGGTGGCACTCAGTGGCTGCTCCTCCAACCCCTGCACCAACGGGGGGACATGCCAGCCTCAGGAAGGGGAAGGAGCTGGGTTCAGGTGAGTGCTGGACAGTAATCCATGAAAGGTGGATGTTTGGGCAGTAGCATGGGAGCCTGGCATCCCACGGAGAGAAGTTCCTTCCTCTCCTGCATGCTCGCTTGGGCATATAGCTGGGACATTGCATTTGCATGAGAGCTTCAGCTCATGTTGTCTGACTCCACTTCCCCATGTGCCCAAGCCCAAAAATCTCATAGGCTGAGGTCAGTGGGAGAGAGGAGGGTACCATCACCACAGGAGGACAGGGAGGTAGAGGGATTTGGGACTGGTTGCTGTGGTCCTGGAGTCGCTGTTGCTCCCTGTGGGGCTGCCTTACCCTCACACAACCCTCAGTGCCCTGGAACTCCCAGAATGCTTTAGGCCATTCTGGGAATCAGGCTGCAATTAGGAGCTGAAAATAGTTGGCAGGCTGGGGGTGAGGAGGGAGGCTGTGCAGCCCTTCCCTGTGCTGACAGGCCTCTCAGCCTGTTGTCGTGGCAACACAGCATCCTCGGGCAGGCTATGCTGCCACCCACCCCTGTGCCCAGCGTTTGACAGGAGGACACCAAACCCAGCTCCTGGTGTGCACGTGTGCTCTGTACCAAGGTCCTGTGCTGGTCATTTTGGGGGAGCCACCCCAAAATGTTCCATTTTGTTTTCCTCCTTGACACTGCCCTGGCCCTGTGGCAGGTGCCTGTGCCCAGTGGGCTTCGAGGGCCCGAGCTGCCACACCACCAGCGACCTCTGCAAGGAGCACAGCTGTGAGAACGGGGGCTCCTGTGTGCCCAGTGCCACCAACTACACCTGCCTTTGTCCTGCCCACTACACAGGTACCTGGAACAGGGGCTAGCCATCCCCAAATAGCGCAGGCCTGGCACGGGAGTGTGCCCAGTGCTTCTACCCACCCATGAGGGCTAAATAACTCCTCTGCCTGCTGTCTCAGTGCCCATCGCCATGGCCTCTGGGCTTAGCTGTCTCGAGTTTGGGTACACTCAGCTGAACTCCCACATCCTGGAATGCTCTCAATGCCTGGCTCAGGCAGGAGCTGCCTCCAGGGGAGCAGAGCCCTGTGCCCATGGGGTGTAAGCTGTGGGTTTGGCAGCTCCCTGCCTTGAGCTGAGTCCCACAGGGGTTCCTTCTGCCCCAGGGGGACTGGGGCTGCTCCTCTGGTCCTGGAGCTGCTGGGCACCCCTTCTTCTGCCTTGCAGGGGAATTCTGTGAGCAGCCGCTCAATTTCTGCTCAGCCGAGCTCAACCCCTGCCAGCATGACTCCACCTGCATCTCCACCAGCCAGGGGCCCAGGTGAGCCCCCTCCTCTCCAAACCCCTTTTTCTGGCTGCCTGGGGGTGGGGTAGATTTCCTTTTTGGGGACTGCAGTTGGGGGTGTGGAGAAGGGCATGACAGGAGGAGGAGCAGGCACCTACTGGTGCAAGGGGGAAGGAAGGGGCAGCCTTGAGCCCCCTGCCTGCCCCAGGTGTGAGTGTGCACCCGGCTACGTGGGGAGCAACTGCAGCGAGGACTTCGACGACTGCCAGGACCACCGGTGCCAGAACAACGCCCGCTGCCTGGACGAGGTGAACGGCTACTCCTGCCTCTGCACCGAGGGCTACAGGTACCACCAGGAAGACATGGGACACCTGGGGTAGTGGGGATGGTTATGTGTCACTGTGCAGAGGGGACAAGTCCTGGCTACCAAGTCCATCCATCCACCCACCCATCCATCCTCAGTGTGAGGGGAAGGAGTGAGGCTGGGAGTGTGTGCCTCTGGGGATGGAGGCTGGGAGAGCCAGCATCACTGAGGAGGGACCCCAGGGCACAGGTCAGCATCCAGACATGCCTCTGATGCCAGTGTCTGGAGTGCCTCCTCAGGGACTCCAGATCAGGGGGGTGCTGTCATAGCCCTGTGGGGCAGTGGACAGGGTGTAGGGTGCTTCCCCAGCCCCTAGCTCAGCAGCACCCTTGACCCCACAGTGGCCAGCTCTGCGAGATGCCACCCTACACTGCTGGCCAGCCTGGCCTCTGTGAGCGAGCTGAGTGCCAGAACGGAGCCCCATGTGTGGAGCGGGGTGCCCGTGCCCTTTGCCAGTGCCTGCCTGGCTTCGGTGGCCCCAAATGTGAGAAGCTGCTGAGCGTCAACTTTGTGGACCGTGACACATACCTGCAGTTCACCGACCTCCAAGACTGGCCCCGGGCCAATATCACCCTTCAGGTGAGGGCTGGGGGGGCGTGGGGGCATCAAGGGACGGCATTGGGGGTGTGGCCCAGGGATGTGGGCTCCCACCTCTCTCTCTGACAGGTTTCCACAGCTGAAGGCAATGGCATCTTGCTGTACAACGGTGACAGCGACCACATGGCTGTGGAGCTGTACCAGGGCCATGTGCGGGTGAGCTATGACCCTGGCACCCATCCCAGCTCAGCCATCTACAGGTACCTGGCACCCCTTCTCCACTCACTGGGGACCTCCACCCCCATTACTTTGGCCTGGGGGCATCCCCGGTGACCCAGCCATCCCTGCTAGTGCTGAGACCATCAACGACGGGCAGTTCCACACCGTGGAGCTGGTGACCTTCGACCAAATGGTGAACCTGTCCATCGACGGTGGCAGCCCCATGACCATGGACAACTCGGGCAAGCACTACACGCTGAACAGTGAGGCTCCCCTCTACGTGGGAGGTAGGACAGGGACTGGGCGATGGAGGGCACGGGGGCATCCGGGTGCACTGATGGTCCTGCTCTCCCCAGGAATGCCTGTGGATGTCAATTCGGCTGCCTTCCGCCTCTGGCAGCTCCTCAACGGCACCAGCTTCCACGGATGCATCCGCAACCTCTACATCAACAATGAACTGCAGGACTTCACCAAGACGAGGATGACGCCAGGGGTGGTGCCGGGCTGCGAGCCCTGCCGCAAGCTCTACTGCCTGCACGGCATCTGCCAGCCCTCGGGCACCCAGGGTCCTGTCTGCCACTGCGAGCCCGGCTGGGATGGGCCCCACTGTGACCAGCCCCGCAGTGGTCCCTGCCAGGGGCACAAGTGAGTGCCCTCATCCCCTTGTCTGCTCTACCCGCCCATCCTGCTGGCTGCCCACCCTGCCCTGTGGCTGGTTCCCAGTGCTGTGTCGTGTCAGTCCCGTGCCATCCCAGTGGTGCCGTACCACGGCAGTGCCCTGCCATGCCGCTAGCACTGAGCTGTGCCAGGCTGTTCTGTGCTGGTGGTGCTGTGCCAGAGCCACACCTGTGCTCTGCCATGATGGCTGTACTGTACCCAGTGGTGCCGTACCGGTGCCAGTGCAGTACTGTGCTGGTTCTGAGCCATGCCGTGCTCAGTGCTGGTTGGCTGTGCGTGCTGGTGCCACGCCGTGCCATGCCAGCAGGTCCTGACAGCATTGTGTGCCCACAGGTGTGTGCACGGGCTGTGCCTGCCCCTCGACGCCCTCTCCTACAGCTGCCAGTGCTATGAGGGCTACCAGGGCGCGCTCTGCAACCAGCCAGCCAAACCACCCGACCCCTGCCGCCGCCAGCCCTGTGTCCATGGCCACTGCCACCTCACCCCAGGCGGCCAGCCCACCTGTGAGTGCCATGATGGCTACACCGGAGCCCTCTGTGACCAAGGTAGGTTAGGTGCTGAGGAGGTGGGTGTTTTCGGGGGGGGCAGCCCCATGCCACCACACCAGGCTGACCATTGCTGTCCCACCGTCCCACAGAGCCAGAGTGCCGCGGGGAGCCGGTGCGGGACTACCACCAGGTGCAGCGGGGCTACGCCATCTGCCAGACAACACGGCCGGTGGCCTGGGTGGAATGCCGGGGGACCTGCGGTGGCCCTGACGCCGGTTGCTGCACTGGGCTGCGGCTCCGGCGCAGGAAATACGCCTTCGAGTGCAGCAACGGTGCAACCTTTGTGGAGGAGGTGGAGAAGCCCAGCAAGTGTGGCTGCAGCCAGTGCCTGTGAGCAGCCACCGGCCCTGCAGAGCCGGGGGGCTGGCAGGGAGACCCCCCTAAGCCAAGGACCTCACTTTGCCCTGCGGGCATGATGCTGCTCTCTGGGTGTTCCGAACTGCAGCTGCATCTGAAGAGCCCGGCAGAGGGTAGAGCTGGTGCATCTAGAAGGTTGGGAAGGAAACAGAAAAAAAAAAAAANAAGACCCCACAAACAAAGCAAATGTGTAGATAGAGAATTTTTTTAAGAACTGCAGCTACACAGATGTGTGGATATGGAGTGGGCACCCTGCCCAGCTGCCCCATCCTCTCCCTGTGGCACTCTGCCTCCCAGCCAGTGCAGCCTCACAGCCACGGAGGGCAGTGCCTGCATCCCCGGCGAGTCCCCTCCCTGGCATCCCTGTCCCTTGCGTCAGCCCAGCGATCTGAGGGCTTTTTCAACTGGGACTGGAGGAGAGGGGCCTGACATGGCAGAACCTTGTGAGCTATGGCAAGCTGTGGCTTACAGTGGCACAACCAGGGCCATGTGGCATAACCAGTGTCCCACAGTCCTGGTGAGCCCAGACCTTGTTTCCTGTCCTCTCCTCCAGCAGCCTTGGTCTCTCTCCCTGCAGGGTGCTGGAGCCCAAAGAACCCCAGATAATGTCACCAGCTCTGTGGCCCCAGTCTGTGCATGCTGGCTGGGCTCTGCAGTGCACAGACATGCAGGGGTGCAGCCCACTGTGGTCACATCAGGGCCATGCTGGTGGAGCAGGACCAGGGCTGCACCAGGCACTCTGAGTGGGGGACAGGCAGCAGTGCACAGATGTCCCCAGGGGTTCCAGTGCCAACCTGCCCTGTGCCTTGGGGACAGCACTGTGCCATTTATGTGGAGAGGGCCCCAAATACCCCTGGCTCAGCCAGGTACTCTGCTCAGAAGTGGGAGCTGTGTGAGGGCAACACAGGAATCCCTTTTTTTCCAGGCTCTGTCCTAGGGGAGCAGGCCTGCAGCTGGGCAAAGGTGCCCCATGCAAAGGTGCCCCTTGTCCAGCCAGCAGGAGCAAGAGGCTGCTGGCAGAGCTGGGGTGTGGGTTTGCCATGCCCATCGCCAGGGCCTCAGTCGTGTGTGTGCCAAGTTGCAGAGGCTGAACATGTCCAAACCTGCAAACCTGAAGCCAACACCACTGCCAGGGCAGGACCCACCAGCTCTTGGACTCAAGTGCCCATACCCAGCATCTCTCCAAAGCCCACAGTGCCAGGGCATGTGCTGGGCTGGTGTGGGAGCAGGGGCACAAGGGGAGCTTGTGCTGGGGTACTGCATGCACCCAGCATCCACAGCAGCATCACCTCTACAACTGTGGGGGCCAAGAATAGTGGGGGCCCAACCTGGGACACTGCAGATGGCTGGATGGTGAAACACCACATCACCCTGGAGGACAGACTCATCCCAGAGCTACAGTCCTGGGTCTCTCCATCACACTGCTCCACCACTTCGGCTTCAGGGCCGCATTGCCAGCTGCGGCTGGGCTCCAGGCATCTCCACCAGCTACACCCAGCTCTGCAGGTGCTGTCATCATCCCTGCTCACCACTGGCATCCAGGGCATTTCCACCACCACGGGGATGTGTTTCTGCAACAAATGCCCTCTCCGTGGGAGCTTCTCTGCCACACAGAGGAGCTGGGATGCGTCTCATTTTGCCTGTGGCCCACCCGGGGCTTGGTTGTGTTGTGTTTCTGTTCTTGCTGTACGCTAACCGCTAAAGTATCTCTTTATACAGAATACTTACAGATTCTAATATATATTTGTATTTCATTTTGTTATAGTATTTTTATATGTTTGGGGTCAACAAATGATGTTTTCTTTTTGTTTACAGATGCTACTGGGCAGGAAAATGACGGTGGCTTTGTTTGGCCCGTGGGGTTTGTGTGTGTCACTATTGAAGACGCTGGTTTGTACTAGGCTGGCGAGGGAGGCGCTGGGCATCCTTCCGCTGGCAGAGGCTGTATTGTTTTAGGAGATGTTTGGTATTGTCTATGTTGTCTTCCATGTGAACATGACATTTATTCATTCAGAGGCTTGGCCTCTTCTTTCCTGATGAGGAGAAGGGGGAAGCTGTTGCTTGGGAGCTGCTGAGTGTGTGAGGAGGTGGCACAGGATGGAAAGAGTTTGTCCTGCCTTGGGGGATGATTTCCTACTCCTGGAACAGCACTGTGGCCAGAGTGTTGTCCCCATGGTGCAGGGAGAAGCAGCTGGGGTTATCCATGCAATGCCTTGCAAAAGCAGCCATCACTGCTGGGGTCTTGATAAGGGAAGCTGAAGGGCCAGTGCCTGCTGTGGGGATGGAACGGCTCCAGGGGAAACTGGCACTTGTAGCTCTCTGGGGAAGGGAAGAGAGGGCCTGGGCAGCAGTCCCCAGGAGCACCGAGAGGTTGCAGTGTAGGGGCCACAAACACAAGTCTGCCACAGCTCAGGGGCTGGTGTGGGAGCATTGAAACCCCATACAGGCATTTATATCCCCCCTCCATAGGGAGGGGGTGACATTTGGAGGGTTCCAGCCTGCTGTGCTCTACCTCGTGCACTCATTCCCCTTCACTCTTCCCCACTTATCACAACAAACAAACATTGATATCAAAGAAACATTTAATAAGCTGCAATAAAATACGGACCTTTAGAAAGCTCATAGGGTGAATATTGACAGTGAGGAAGAAAAGAAAACAAGGTGGTGGGAATCCTTGAGGAGTTCAGATCTGAGTCAGGGACCTTTTACCTGGAACAAGAACACAACTTTTTCCATAGGCTAGGATGAAATAAAAGACAGGAGCACAAAGTTCACAAAATGTCAACATTTAGAGAATCGATACATATTCAAAGTTCAAATGACCCAGCTCTTATAGCTATACATATTGATTTAAAGCAACTTAATATAATTTTATTTTCTTTTTTTTTATATATACACTTTCAAAGGTTCATCAGGTGAGGTATGTAAACATTATCTAATGGAAACTCCTCTCCACATTTCCAACCGAAAATTCACAGCAGACAGTTCATTTTCCCAACTTGTGGCGCAGTACTTCCCACTCCCTACACCAACTGGGAATGCCGTCCCAAGCCACGGCTCTCCCAGGTGCAGTCACTGGCTCCCACTTCCCACTGCTGGTCTGTACAGTTCACATTGCTTGGGCTCAAACATACAGTACCGGACAGGAGGAATTTCAGCTCAGTGTCTAAAATTCATATATAAACAAACAGAGAAACAAAACTCTCCCAGGGAAGCAGACACAGATGAAGGAAAAACATTTGCCATCAGGGTGGAGATAATATTTAAATATTTTGCATCTTAAGAAAAAAATTACTGTGTTGTTTCCTTTTTTACTTTTTTTTGCTTTTCTTTTTTACACACCTGTCCCAAGGGTGAAGGAAGCATGGGACTGGGAAAGGGTTCTGCAGGGCTGGGACCCAGCAGCACCCCTCACTCCATCCTCCAAAGTCAGAGACCCATCATCATAAAAGCAGCCCTGATTCTGCTGACACTGCCCTGCTGCCCCACACAGACAGCTGGGCTGGAAGGTCAGAGCCAGCCACACTTCCAGGCAAAAAGGGGTTAACAAAGAAAAAAAAATCTAAACCCACTTAAGAAAAAATTACCAAATGACCTTAAACCTCCTAGAAGGAGAATTAAAATTGCAGAATGACAAGCAAATGAGCAAATGACCTTCTGGAGCCAGCCCCGGGACTGTAGCAGCGACAGCAGTGTGCTCCCTTGGGTCACCCGTACCCACAAAGGCAGTAATTCACTAGTGGGAGTTTGCTACCAGCAACTACCTACCCTACCCCGTGGTTTGGGGGGCGTTCCTTGGGGGTGACAGCATCCCCCACTTTCTGCATGCCTGGGGACACCTCCTTGAGCACCTCCAGCTCAAGAGAGACCCCCATGCCATGCTGGACTGAACCCCTGCCAGAAGCAGGGTTATTCCCACCTGGCCCTGAGCCCCGAGAGCCCCTGCCATCAAAGCAGACATTATTACTACAAATCTTATTGCTTGCAGTGCCCCCTGTCCTGGGGAACAGCCATCCTGGCCGGCCATGGGGGCTCACAGCCTCCCTGGGGACCGCGGCCATCGACCAGGTCTGACATCATCAAAACGAGATGAAGAGAGTTAATGCTTCAGCTCTGATGTGACATAAAACCAAACTGAACACCACCACCGCCCACCCACCCCGCCCCGTCCCATCCCCCACGCAATCGCCAGCCCTTTGGTTGTGGCACGCTGGGCAATACAGCCCCACCACACACCAGTCAGAACGAGAACCTGCGGAAAGCCCATGAAATAAATATTTTAAAAACCTATTTACAATATTAGATCTGTGAGCATGAAGTGAGAGAAAAATGCTTTTTCCTGTCCCCAAAAAGCTTAAAAAGTAGGTTAGCATCCTGCTGCCTAGCACAACACTATCTTACACGGCACCTACACATAATATATATTCACATTTCATTTTAAAATAAGGTACTCTTACAAACAGACTTAGAAAACATTGGCTAGCAACACAGCCCGTGGGATCGCCTGGCCTCCAGACCCATGTCACAAATGCTGGCCGGCTGCATCCCAGCTCGCTCGGCTGCCCCAAAGCTGCCAACGTGCCCTGAATCAAAACCGCCAGCTGCCCTCTGCTGCCCTTCGGGGAGAAGGTGGAAGTGCTCGTGAGAGAGAGGGCTTGTCTGCGGGGAGGGGAGCAGGGAGGATGGGGACCGTGATTTCTGCTAAGCCTAGGGGTGAGCTTAATACAAACAAGAACTCCTGAGAACATCTTAGAACAGATGGATTCATTTCACAACCACCAAGCTAAAGGATAGGCCAAATGGATGCTACAACACACAGGGGGAACACATGCGACATGGGGACATCATAGCCTTGTGGTTTGCTCAAAAAACCTACTGCTACAAGAAAAGCTGCAGTGGCATTCCCTGTCAAGGAGGAGCCTATCTCCATCTTGCTCCTGGGCTGCCCAGGCAAACAGCCCAGGGATGCAGACCCAAGTACACCTTGGCAGGGGCTCAGCCCTCTTCCCAATGGCATGACTGCTGATGGTGGAAAGGTGAGAGCCCAACCTGGAAGTCCACCCACACCTCCGTGCTGCCCCAGGCACTACCTGTGCCTGTGCAAGGCTGGGAATCACAGCTTTCTCAGTCACCTTCAACTGGGAATGCAGTTGTCAGGCTGAAAGTATATGAGCTGGAGAGAAAAAGTGTCCATCAGCAAGTCTTAAAAACAGGGCACCAGTATATCTGATTGCATGTCTATTTCCTAGGAGGTTATTAGTAGCTGGCAGAGCTTTTGGAAACACCAGCCTTTCCAGAGGTGCCACAAGAGCAGCTGGAACATGGGCTGGGCTGCAGCCTTGCTCATCTGCACACCAGCAAAAAGCGGTGTGGGCAGCCAGCCGGCCCACTCAGCCCAGTCCTTCACAGCTCCCCCAGCACAGGAGGGACAGGGATACAGAGAGCAGCGGGAACAATGTCATCCTGCTCTCCCAGCTCATAGACCTTGATCAGCAATGGAGCAGAAAGTTTGTCAGAAGCATAAGCACCGACTGGTTGGCTCTTCAGAGAAGGCTTGCTGCGAATCCATCTCCCTGACATGCTGGCAGGTGACTACAGAAACCCCACTGCACAGAGCACACAACAGCAAACAGGACCTCGCCAGGGATGAGTAAGTGATGAATATAAATATGTGCACGCCTTGGGTACATATCACACACCCTGTCAGCAGGGAAACCCATTCCGGGGCTGGCCTTGCTAAACAAGATCCTAACAGCTACAGGTAGAAGGAGCCATCCCGGGCTCAAACTACTCTTGCTACAGCACCAATGTAAGCTTTGACTCTGAGCTTGGCAAACACAGCTCCTCCCAGAGGTTAATTAAGATGGATGGATACTGAACATGTGAAGTGTGAAGACCCAGAGCTGCCGATGACAAGGAGAGAGAGAAAAAGGTAACCATGCAAATGAGAGAGAGGGGCTGGCAGCAGAGGGACAGTGAGGACATCTGTGGAGGGGCACAGCTGAGAGGATGCTGCTCCTTGTTCATGGACCAGGGTGCATGATGGACACTAGTTTCAATAGGATGAGAAAGTAGCCAGCAAGAAAAGCCAAAGTAACAGAAAGAGATCTGTTTTGTGGGATGTAGCACTTGAGATCCAGAGCTGAAGAAGCAGAGCAGGGAGCTGTGGGGTGGCCGAGGGGAAGAGGAGTGCAATGAGGCTGTGGATCTGAGGATGGCATTGTGGTAGTGCCAGTGGGCAACTCTGAGCCTGTAGCACATGGAAACACACTCCATGTCCATGTGGAGTAAGGTAATAAATCATGTTGCTTATTTTCTTCCATTTGTTAAGCTCATCTGCAGCTCCCTGTGCATCCCTTGCATGGTGTAAGAGCCACATTTATTGGTAACAGACAGCTCTAAAGCAGGGGCTGTGCCTCAGCAGCACACGTCACCACTGCCTGTCAGTGGTGGGATCAGAACACTGCCGGGAAGCTCAGCGTTCTGATCCCACCACTTGCCTAAGCTGAGCAGCGCACACCCAACTGGGACAGATGCCCAGGAGCTGCTCCACTCCAGCACCAATGTGACACCTGCCATCCCCCATTGGCTTGCTATGCTCAAGCCAATCAGTGCTGAAGCCCCAGGGTGCAGGAAGGCACCCGGGAAGCTGGAGCAGCAGCACCCCATCTACAAAGACTCATTCCACTTGCTTTCTATAGGGTTTTATCCTAATGAGATTCCTGCTCCCAGAAGCACAGAAGACAGGGAGCAGGACAGCCTGCATTTACCAGCAGCTAAAAAATGAGAGAAGAAAGAGAGAGGAAAAGCCTCAAGGAGCACTCGGTGCATGGTGACCAGTGCAGGTGCTTCAGCAGTGATGGTGAAGGATGGGGAGAGGGGATTTGCTGCAGGAGAATGGTATGAGGAGCAAAGGTAAGAGGTGTGCTCACATACACACCTGGCCCAGAGGAAGGAGAAGAAATCTGGGCCCATGTGGCTGGGCCAGAGGCTAGAGAATGACCCTAAGTAGGGATGGAGAAGCAAGACAGAAAGACAACCTGCAAAAGAGGTATAGATCAGTCACTTAACTGCCATCAGTGCCCTCCTGCCTTACACCTCTCCTGAAACACTTTTAAATCTTTTCTGATGGAATGTTTGACATATTTAATGCATGCAGTAAAAATTAAAGTAATAGATAACTTCATATTAATCTGTACAGGGACTGACAGGCTAGATTTAATCACTTCCTAGCTGTTCAGAGAGTTAACTGATTCTAGCACAATTCAAAGGAAAGGCAAAGGATTTTTTTAAATCAGCCATTTCACAGTAAGAGAAAAATGTACCGCAGCATTGTGTGTATCAATGCTTGGGAAAGGGAATACCTGCAAGAGAGCCAGAGGTGCTCTGTGAAGGGCGTGCAAACCAAACGCCTGGTTTCATTCTCTGTACTAAAGGGATACAATGAAAGATTTAAACACAATTGTCTGCCTTTCACCTCCAGCCCCCAGGCTTTGAGATCTGGGGTTCAATGCCAACCATGAAAAGCAATTCTCTTTGCAGCCAATCCCTTTCCAGCCTCGGCTCCCAGGGCCAGCATCTCTTGAATTCAAGGGCTGCACCAGAGCCTTGCTCTCATCACGGACAAGCAGCTGAGCAAGGACCAGCAAGGCGGCTGTTAAAGGTCTGGCAGCCTCAGGGCCCACACTGTGCCCTGCCAGACACTGCTGCTTTATGTGTGGAAAGAGGCTGGCACTGGGATTCCTGCAAATGGACTTTGTGCAGCAATGTGAAAGTGAAGCCATGGGGATGCAATGGCTGGGCAGGGGCCTTTCCCTAGCACAGACCACAGCATTCCCCAGCTGCTGGTAATCTCTGCCCAGCAGAACCAGCACAGCCAGACACTCTGTGCATTTCTAACAGGTTTTTCTCAGAGAAGACAGGCACTTTGACCCTGTTCTGTGACACAAGCAAGGACAAACCTCCCGCACCTTGCTACTAAAAGGGTGAAATGCAAATAATGGTAAAAAATAAATGCAAGCCAGTCCCTTATCCCAAACCTATTTCAACTGCAAATCCTGGCTTAGAAGAGCACTGGGCAAGATGTGCACGAAAGCACAAGGTGGGGGCCAGCAGAGCACCAACATCAGGAGCTCAAGCCCTTAAAAAGGGAGAGATTCAACCTTCAGTGAAGTGCTGCAGAAAAGAGCACTTTGCCATCAAGAGACTACAGAAATCACCACGAGGGCAAGGAAATAGGAGAAGGAAGTCCTTCCAAAAGCAGAGCATGGCAAGACTGGTTCATCCCTGAAGCCAGCAAGAGAAAAGACAGACACAGTCCAGCACGCCCAGCCGGCAGCAGTGGATGTGGCAGCCTGGTACCTGGAGCCCCCACGGCATCTCCTCAGCCTGAGCAGTCCCTCCTCACCCAGGGGCTGTGCAGTCGGGAGCAGGCAGCCATCAGCAGTACACACACCAGTAGCTACTTCACATTCTCATGCAGGTAACAGTCTGGGACACCAGCAGCTGCCACCAGCGAACCGACAAAGCACAGACTCGCCTTCCTCTCCCTCGGTGATGGGAAATGGTTTTGGTTTTGCTTTAAATGCCACTAAGAAGACAGACAGAAGGAGGACTCTGAAAGAAAGGGAAATGTTTGTGTGCACCCAAAGGCTGACAAAAGCTACTTCATGTGCACGAAGGTGGTTTTCTTTCTGCTACAGTACAAGTGCTTGTGCCTCAAGTATAAAACGCAAGCCTCCAAATCACACAGACGAGCTTCTTATTTTTATTTTTAAAGTGATAAATAAGGCACTGTACTTTTAACAAAAACTGCCTGGTTCCAAGTTTAAGACAACCCAAGGAACATTCAAACTGCAGAAACTTCCTTCTGAACAGCAGAGCCAGACAGACCAACCTCTTCTCTGTCCAAGACACATCTGCTGATGCCTAAAATCATGGGCGTTATCCTTTAACTGCGGATTTTTAAAGGCTTGCTACAGCTTATAAAAGCAGCTTTAGTTAATGCATGGTAAAGGGTTACTACTATACATCAGTTTTGTACATGGCTACCAGTTCTTCGCTATTTCGGGTCCAGTCGTGAACGTTTGCTGTGCGAACAATCCACTTTTGCCCTCAGCTTCCTCTTGCCCTGAGACACATTGTTCTCCTGCATCTTCTTCATGGACCTTGTCAGGGTCTTCCCACTGCTGTGCTTCTTGTTGGCCATCTTCTGTGACCGTGTGGAGGACTCCCCCAGGGGCTTCTGCTTTGGGCACTTGGACAGCTCCTCGTGACTGGGAGGGAGCACAGCCCGTCGGCTCGTGTTCTCCTTGCCCTTCCGCACAGGGAGCCGCATTTTCTCCAGCTGCTTTTTCGGGACTCTCTTCTCTTTCAAAGACATTTTTCTGGCCAGTTTATTGCTCCTCTCCATGGAAGCCTGCTTTCGGGTGGCAGGAGCTTTCACACTGACCTCTGAATGCTTTATTTTACTAGCCTTCTTGGCAGACAGCTTGTCCTTGGTGGAGGAGCTGGATCTCTCCTGGGTGCTCCTGCTCTCCTTCAGCATCTTCTTCTTCTTGCTGAGCTGGAGGTCAATTTTGGGCAAGGGGTCCTCTTGGGACCTGCTCTTCCCCTTCCGCCCCTTTCCTGTCCCATCCACTGAGGGAGATTTAGCAGGAAAGGCAGCTGCTTTGATCTGCAATGCCAGCTTTGGAGACATCAGGGGGTTGATGCACACAGTCTTCCGGCTCTGCTTGTTCTCCAGGCACAGATGGTCCCCTGGGCCATCACTCCGCTTCTCTGCCTTCACTATGCGCTGTTGGGCTCGCAGCTTGCCCCGAAGATTGGAGTACTTGCGCAGGATCCTGGTGCTGGCCTGTGTGGGCAAGCTGAGGGCAGGCTGGATGGTTTTGTCTTCGCTCAGCTCCTTAGTGCTGGCATCAGTGGGAGACATCTGGTTGGGAGTGGTGGCTTCTTCAGCCTCTGCTTTATCAGCATTCTCACGAATTTTAGCCCAAAGCTTTTGGTTCTTCAGATTATTCCGAGCTGGGGTAGTGGCAGCAAACTTCTTGAGATGTTTTTTCAAACGTTCAGCTTGTAGTGAGCTGGGGTAGAGACTAGAGGAAGAATATTTCTGCATGGGGACCTTCATGGGGGGAATCTCCCCTGGGAGACGGGTGTTGAGTTTCTTCACAATCACTAGAGACCTGGTTTCAGTTGTCTCCAGAAACCACTGGCATATGTCAGACAGCTTAAAGGCCTTCATAAACAGCATCTGCACAGGAGAAAGCTTCTGCACGTCCAGTGAGCCTCTGCTTTTCCGTGTTCTTTTCTTGCTTTTCCAAATCTCTTTCAGTTTGTCGGCTTTGTTCTTTACCTTGGGGGTTGGCTGGACCTCCTTCTCCAGCTGAATCCAGCCTTTCTGGATTTTCATGTATTGAGTGTTGAACTCAGCAATGAGCTCCTGGTTCTCCTCTTCAGCACACCACTCCATGAACTTTGGTTTGCTGTCAGCCATGTCTATGTCCTCCAGTGTTGGGCAGTCATCATTCCCTGAACTGTGTTCATCCCTCACTTTGGGGATTGCTTGCATAGACTCCTTCCCTGGTGTGCTCTTTTTTGCACTGTCTACAGGTGCAGGTGCATGTCGTAAGTTATAAAACTGCAGAGCAACCTTTTTATGCTTTGCAGTTTTTGCTGGAAGATGCTTGCTTCCACCTCTGCTGCTGGGACATGGAGGTGGATCGGACACCAGCTCATAGTTCACTGGCTTGCCCAGATCCCGGGCACTGTCAGAGCTCTCCTTGTCCTTTGCACTGGCATTGACTGGTTTCATATCCACTTGTTCAGCATCATTTGCAGGAACACTGTTCTCTGGAGAGAGGAGAATGTTTTTCTTCTCAGAATCAGTCTGGACGCTGACTTCCAGCATCTCACCCAGTTGGCTTTGGCTGCTGTTAGCAGAGGAGTCATCTTTAGAGGAATTTTCTCCCTCTGCAGCAGTCTCTTTTGCTGAGATGCTTTTATAGGTTTGTCTGGTAGTGACACCATTCTCCTCGCCTGGCTGCTGCTCAGCGATGCTCTCTGGAGCCTGGCCAATGCCTGGCCCCTCACTGGATTTGAGCAGCACATTGGGGAAGCAGTCATTTGGGAAGTGCACAGATGCTGCCTCATGCAGCTGCACTTCTCTCTTGAACCGCTTAGGGCCAGGGGTCTTGGAGAATTTGATCTGAAGGCAAGGAAGCTGCACAGAGCTGGAAGAACCAGAGTCCTCAGCACTGCCCTCGGCAGGTGACTGGGATTGTTGGCTTCGGAGACACCTGTCCGATGCCACTAGCACTCTCCTGCTTTTCTTTCGCTTCTTGTCTAGACTGTCTTTGGAAAGGACAGAGTCTGAGCTGTTGGGGTCAGCTGGCGTTCCCCCTTCAGTGGGCTCTTTTTCACCTGCTGTGCTGTTATTCTGCATTGCCTCCACTTCCAAGATTTTGGGGAGGGGTATGCTGGCGAGCACAGCATCCTCTTGCTCAAGAGGGCCATCACCCACCATGACCAATGATTCGGCTTCTGGTTTAGCATCGGAGCTTTTGTTCACATCCCCGCACTCCAAGGTGGCAGGGGGCTTCAGGGGGCTCTCCCCATCCATGGTGGCAGGGAGCTCATCAGGAGCCTGCGAGCCTGGAGAGCATGGGGAGGGCTCTGCCAGACACTGCCCATAGAGCTCAGGATCTCCTGAGCTTGGAAGCTGGGCAGGATTCCCGGCACCATCACAGGGCAGAGGTGGTGTGTCTATAGTGGCAGAGGGCTGTGAGGAGGACTTTGGCTCTGGGCTGGCAGGGAGGTCTGGAACAGTTTGTGTGTCAGAGCCTGGACAACCTTCCTCCTCACTATGTGCTTTTGAAACTGAAAAGGCAGCAATATCAGCAGCCTGCCTGCTGTTGCTGCCATCCCCAGAGGAGCCCAGGCTACTGGCAGCCTCCCAGGTGACAGTGCCTCCTGCTGTCATCCCCCCTCCTTCAGCAGGAGGGGAGCTAGGGGGCGGTGAGCTGGCCAAGCTGTCCTCTTTCTGGGGGCTGGGTGGAGCAGAGAGGGAGAAGAATGGCATGGCCACGGCAGCTTCCCTCGACCGCAGTGCTCGGGTATCCCGGAGCTGCATGGAGCCCAGCTCAGCTCTCTCTTTTGTTTCTCGGCTGGTTGGTGCCACTTTAGCCAGGAGCCTCAGGGAAACTCTCTTCTCACCCTCCCGTCCTGCCCCTGCAGACCCCTCCACCGACAGCACCAGGGGTGGCTTCGCACTTACAAGGGTCTCTGTTCGCAGTGCCGGGCTGCTCGCCCTCTCCTCCACCCGGGAGCTCTTCACCAGGGTGCGGACAGTGGGGAGCTCGCAGCACTCCCCGTTGAAGTAATACCCCCGGGTGCTCTTCCTGGCCGTCCTGCGGGACGACACCAGCCGCTGGGTCTCAAAATGGCACTCAGTGATGGGCTGGCTGATGTACACCACGTCGCACTGGTTGTCGTAGTCATTGATCCTCAGCCCCGATGCCTTCTTGCTCTTCCGAGAGGACCTGAGGGAGGCTGCCTTGGCGCGGGGGTGCCCACCGGGGGTCCGGTGGGCGGCTGGCATGGTGCCAGTGGGCAGCCAGCCCTCTTTGGACTTGTCGAGTGTGCCCTTGTCGGCTGGGTGCAGGTGGCAGCCTGCCTTGCCCTTGGCCATGGCATGCAAATGGTTTTCTTGCTTTGGTCTCACATCTTGTTCTTTTGCATCTAAGTCCTGGTGCAAAGATGCTTTCGAGCTGCATTGCAAAGTGTTCTCTTTGTCGGCTCTGCGAGGGGGGCCCACCGCAAAGCCAGGATCCCAGGACTCCTCTGGGAGAGCCCTGAAAGAGCTCTTTTGGGACCCGAGACAGCTGTCTAAGCTGTCCTCGCTGCCATTCACATTTGCCACTTTGACTGAGATATAACCTTCCATGAGAGTCTTACCTGCTAGCTGCTCTTTATTATCCTCACACTTCCTGACACTTGCTTCTTGTTCATGTCCAGCAGCTTGCTGCCCTTCCAGGCTCTTTGCGGCATGATGGAAATTCAAAGAGGAAGAGTTCAACGTGCTGAGGTATCCTTGGGTGGGGCTATCCTTTGGACTAGCAGAACGAAGCCTGGTGATGGGGAGCTCGCAGAAATCCCTTCTCAAAGCAGGACTGGAGTTCTCTGCTCTGTCCAGAGACTTCAGTTCCACTGGCTGTTTCGGGACTTGTCCTGTAACATGTAGGGGTCCATCAGACCCTGACTGTCCTGGGTCCAATGTACAAGGGAGCTTTGATTCAGTACAAGTAGCACCCTTATCCTGATTTTCAGTGCTTCGCTGGCTACAACCAGAGCCACAAGTAGAGGCCTCCATGCTCTCAGATTCAGACAACTGCTGGCCGTCAGAGTCTGGTTGTACTTCAGTGTATATGTCGTTCAGCACACGGATGAACTGCTTCTGGTGATGTGTACACAGTCTGACCATAAATTTTTCCAGTGGAGACTTCGGCTGATTGTTAGAGTCTATTGCTATTGTCTCTGCTGCATCCTCACTAGAGAGATAAAGAGAGAAGCAGTCAGTAACATGTCCCAGGGAATATTAGTTTATGCTGCAAAACCAGAATAACCCTTCTCCTCCCAGTCAGGCACATCACTTGCCTGACCTCCAGGTGAGATCAAGCATCCTGTTTTCCTGGGGCTGGCAGGTGTCCCTTCAGTCCCAGCACGCAAGCTTACATGTGCACACTGCTGGCAGGACACGGACTGCACTTTTGTTTGTCTGACACTGTCAGAGCACACACAATTACACTTCTGCCTAGGACATCCCAGTGTGTAGTCACCGTGTCACATATTCAAAGCAAACCTAAAAAGAATCAGACTTAGTATCTGCACGGCACCTGGTGTAGAAGGCCCAGCACTTCTAGGATGGCTGCACACCTCTGCTCTCTCACTGCACTGCCAGGCTGGGTGGGAGCAGAGCAGCATCCCAGCTGGGCAGCCAGATGCCAAGAATCTTCAGCCCGAAGTCTCAAATTCTGCCTACACCTCAGTGGCAGAAGATGAGTCTGGGGCCAAACTAAGCAGAACTGCTCCTCTTTTGCAATAGCACAGAAATTCTGGTGAGCTTCCATCCTGCAGGACATGCAGGCAGCAATGCACCCTATGCAGTGTCATGCCATTTGCACTGACCTTTGATTAGCTGCCACTTAATAAAGAGCTCCTGCAGCTGATGGGCCGTCAGCACACAGTGGTTGTGCAGAAAGGTGGGCTTCTACAGCACAGGGTCACTGCCACTAGCTAGCGCTCAAACCCAGGCCATTATCAGTTACCTGCTTGGCAGAGGCAATTAATTAGTACTTACTGGTGGAGAGGTTAAGGGATAATTACCCAGTGTTTGCATGAACTCATCATGAATGCCATGCCAGGTGTTGTTATCGACACCGTATCTGCTCCCAACGGCAGCACAGTAGATTCCCACCCAGTCCTGACCACGCTGAGAGGGCCTCACTCCTTGGCACCCACACTGCCTGACACAGGATCTTTACCAGTAACATAGGGTTGCTTTGCAGCAACACTTGCACTTTGCACCTCCTGGCCTTGTACTGGAGGAGTGAAAGTCCTTTCTCCCCCTACAGCCTTTCTCTGCCTGCCCCCCCGCCAGCATCAGACACCGATCTCGCTCACTAGCTGGGTCAAAGGGTTCAGGACCAGGGTGGGGAAAAGCAGCTTCATCTGGAGTGGGTTTTCCCTCTCCATACTGCCAGGCACAGGGCTCAACAGGTGGATGAGCAGGAAGAGCTCCAGCTCGGAGGAGCCATCAGCACAGAAATGGAGAAGGGGAAGCCAGTGGCCGGAGCCAGCCATGCTCAATGGAATCAGGCATGCCGGAGCCAGCCCTCACCTTCTCCTTACTTACTGCTTGCTGGCTACTTTCTTTGAACCGACATGCACAAAGGAGGCACCTCGAGTGCCCTGATTCCCTGGGCTGGTGGGCAGAGAGAGACACCTGGGGCCACTTCAGGCTCAGGGCTAACCAGGTCTCCTCTTTGCCCAGAAATGACAGACTGCAGCCAAGCCTGCCCTGAGCAGCTGCTCCCCAGCCCTTTGCTTTCCAGTTTGCCCAGGCATAACGTGTTTTACACGTAATGAGGCTTTGCCTCTCAAGCCCAGCCTCTCAGTTTCCTTAAAGGTTTCTTAGGCAGGGTTTTCCTAAAACCACCTGGAAAGGCTGAGCAAGCTCAGCATGCCGAATGTGTCCTGGCACCTCCAGAACATCCTCCCGGGGCTAGCAATAAACAACGTACCTTGAGACTGCTTTACTACACCCCGGTGAGAAAAACGCCCGCCAGCAACCGTCTCAACTGGTCCTACCTGGCGCTGCGATGCCTTTCAATTTGCAACGCCTGGGATTAGTTTAAATAAAAATACCCAGGTACAACCTGGCCTCTCTCCAAAGCCCTGCATGGGAAGGGTTATGTCAGTCAGGATCTCTTACATGGCCCAGCTCCTCCCCTCACTCTGCTGAATAACAAAAGGGGATAAAAAACCTTTCAACCCCCTGGGCTTGAAGCAGGGGACTTTTCAAAGAGGCAGAGCTCAGTGTAATTTTTTTTCCACCTTTGCAAGGAGGGCGGTGACTCCCCTTACCTACTTGCAAGCCCAGCTCTGAGGAGCAGCAGCCATCTTCCCCTGGGAAGACTGAATTTATAACGACAGCAGCAGAATGGGGGGCCTGCCCTGCCCCCCCCACTGCCATTCTCCCTAGGCAACTGTGGGAAGGGGTTATGGTGGCAAAATATGCAACTCACTCCTTCTTGGGGCACCCTCAGGTGCTACACTCAATGGCTGTGAAGGAAGAATCCATGGCATAAGCAAAGTGATTGCCTAGGTGGGTGGCAAGAAAGGAAAGACTGGGTGACACCTGGTGAGGAGGAGGTTGCAAGACTGTGTACAGAGTCCCTGGTCTGGGAGAAGGGACCAAAGTGGCCAGGCACTGTTCTTTCTTGCCTTGCAGCCATGATGCCAAACACAGCCAGCTGCAGGTCATGCCTGCTTTGCATGGGCATGTGGGACTGGAAAAGGCTCATGTCCTGCTTGTATGGCAGAGGAGACCTGGGCTCCCTGATCCTGAAGGTTCCAGTGGCACTTCTGCCCTGCCTTTCACCTAGTTTCTTCCTCTGAAGTGTGACTGAGACCTTCGTGCTCAGTCACCTTATTTGCCCTACTGTACTCCAAAGAGACAATCAGAGATACACAGAGTTTGTCAAGCTGTAAATTCAAAAAGCAGAGATAAATATTCTTCCTGCTTGATAAAGGAAATAAATCCATTCAGTTTTGATGCCCTTTCTACTTAGAAGACCCATCTCACACTCAGTGACACAGTTCACTTGACACATTGCATTCAGAGTTCTCTGTGTCACGCCACTCCAGCTCAAAGATAGGCTGCAACTTCTCACCGTGAGCTCATCTGCTCCTTCCCTAGTCCATCCCTGTTTGGGCACTGCAGGCAGCATCACCTTTTTCCGGGTGTCTAAGGATAACGTTGGGGCAGAGCTTTCCTTGCCACCTGCAGTCAGGCTTTGAGCATGGCTAGGTTCCAGCTCTGTCCTTCCTCTTCCTGTACCCTCAAGGGGGCTGAGCTGCAGCCTGTGCCTATCCATCTCCAGATCTCCCAGACACAGTTCTGTGCTCCCTGGGGCCTGCTAATCTGTGTGCCTTGGTACCTATCCAGGATTTCCCATTATTTGTGTCTGTTCTGGCTATCACTATTAAATAAAACATGCCCATGGGCATTCTCTCGTGAGGCAGCCGATGGACGCAAGATTGCCCACATGCTCCCTACTTAAGGCAGTTTTGGAGAAGAGCTTATTTCCAGCTCGTCTATAAGAGCAGACTTACATCGAGTGCCCCACATTGTCAGGCAGAGTTGCTTATGGACAGTACAAACTGTTGCACAGAAACTATTTTTTTTATGTGGCTTATCAGAATAGAGGAGAGGTGAGATGACTGCAGAAGGAGAGGTGCTGGGCTGGACAGACCAGTGAGGGAGCCCAGGATTGCCCATCCCACCTACAGCCTTCTACCTGGTGCCTGTACTCACTCCTTCCCATAGGGCTTGGCCCAGGGTTCTCTTAGATTTGGGTGGGCATGAGGAATGAGCCATCTCTCTCAAGGGCTGGAAAAGCCACAAGCCTAAAGGAGATTCATGACCAGTGAGAGGTAACTATCTGGGGACCCTCTACGCCTCTAGCCAAGCTGGAAGTGCAGTCACAAAACTGTATGGAGTCCCCAGAAGGATTCACTGCAATGGGAGAGTCAGCCTACCTGTCAGGGAGCTTTCCTGCAGAGCCTGGGAGATGGCAGGTCTGCCCTTTCTGCCTGCCAGCCTCGAATGCTGCCTACATAAGGCTGTGGCTGCCTGATCTCCTCTGTTCCTGTGCCCCAACACCTTCCTTCCAGCCCCACTGCACACATTGCCCTGGGCCAGCAGAAGACAACCAAGTGTCCCAAGTGAATCTTATCACCAGAACCTCTCATTACCTCCCAGCCCTTCTAGATTTCCCAGGGCAGCCCTGTTCTCTTCCCCTTCCTTTCCTGCCACAGAAGGTGTCAGAGGCATCAAGGGGCAGGAGCTGTCAGAGGCACAAGCGGAGCTGTTGCTACGCAACCCCGGCGGTGCAGCAATTAATGCTGGGGAAAACGTGCTGCGCTCTGAAGCTATTTGCATAGCTGCGTGCTGCAATGCATTTGTTTGCATTGTGCCTCTACTGTTTAGTGGAGTTTGAAGTCAACCCTCCCCCAGCTCTTGCTGAAGGGGACCTGGGGCTTCCAACAAAGGCCACGCTGTTGGGGATGAAGCGGCTGGGGGAAGGCAGAGGTTTGTCAGTCAGTAACACCTACAGACTGCACAGATAAAGGATTTACAGTATGGGGAGGAAGGGTCAAGTTATCTGTGTTTCCCCCTACATAGCCTGAGGAGCTTTTCCCAGCTCCTGCAGTGCCCCCAGCCCACTGGTGGGGTTGTCATATCTCTTCCTTCCTGTTGTACTAGGGTGACACTGTGCTTGCTCTGCTTGTGAATGCCACAAAAAAAGAATTTTAGGGGCAGCCTAGCCTGCCTCTGGCTCTAGAGTCTATTTTTGGGGGGGTGGGGGGGGAGAGCAGCAAAAGGGGAAGAAAGAAAGGGAGAAAGAAATCAGCTGGTTCATACCAACCTACCTGGGAAGCCGGTTAATTGCCAACTGCAATCTTCTGGTTTGCCCACCCCAAGTTTCTCACTATTGAACATGAAGCCTGTACCCTTTTTGGGTTTCTTTTTTTAGCCCTTGAACATCAGTTTGATTGATTATAAGTTTACAGGTATGTTTTGTACCTCAGAGGCACAAGAAGCAGCAGCAGAACAAAAGTTCAAGGCTAAGTGTTTCTGTTCCTTTCAGACCACTCTAAGCACCAGGATTATAGTTCTGTAAAAGAAACAAAACATAGCCATAAACTTATAAAATCCAGTTCAGTATTTTTACAGGGATGACCTTTCCCCTCCCTCTCCTGCTGCTACACGGCTGACTCTGCACCAGTTGGCAGAGAGCTGCTTTGCCCCACCCAAAAACAGAGGTACCACTTGAGTACCAAGCTGAAGAGTGTCTTGGAAACCTGACTAAAAGCAGAGATTTGAGAAACGTGGATGACTAAGAAGAAAGACTAACTGGCGAGCAATGCCCTCCATCAGCTGAACTCAAAGCACTGACCATGCCCGCTGCCCAAGGTGTGAGGCAGTGTCTCACTGCCCTTGGGTGGCACCTTCAGCCCTGCTGGTTTCAACCATTTAATTTATTTTCAGGGCGCGTGGAAATGCCATTTTGAGGGGTTGCAAAGGAAGAGCAGCCTCTTAAAAGGAACTTACTCACTGCTGGTAGTCAGGTGAGCTGACCCCAGCCCCAGGGGCGCAGTGAATCTTGTGTGCTAAGCATGTGCTTGGAAGTGGCTGTGCTATGGGTTCCCAAGGACGGGCTTGCTTTGCCTGTGCTGCAGGGCTGCAAGCAGAGATCTTACCCAGCAGAAGGGGAAAATGGGTTCTCTGCCAGTCCCAGTTCAGCTTGCTGGAACGGCCGTGCAAAAGCAAACACGCTGGGGAAAGCATGAGACCATCTGACTGTGCTCAGAGCCATCTCCACTCATAGCTGCAGCACGGACCTTGTGCCTTGAGAGGAGCAGGACGCACATCCTTCTGCCGGCAGAATGGATGCGGCGATCCCTTGCAGGGAATGGGCAAATCAGCCGTGGGCATGAACAGTGTAAGCCACTGAAGCAAGATTTGCTGGAGCTCATCTTTCAAAGCCCCAATTAAAGGCTGACACTGGATGCACCAGTTTAAATGCCTGCATTTCAATCCTCAGAAATATGCCTGGCACCTAACACTCCCCACACAGATGAATGAGTCCCTTCACACCTCTGTGGGTGCTACAGTAATTCTCTCTCACTACACTGAAAAAAAAATAGAAAAGCAGCACGCAAAGAGCTGCGGCTCCACATAACAGCTAGGAAGGAGAAAAAGCACTTTCGCTAAATTAAAAGCTGAAGTTGTTCAAAGCACAGCCAAAATAACTATGGAAATATTGCTGCCAGGTTCTCAAGGCCCCTGAATTTACTCTGTCCTTGGTGACGCACATGGGGATGGACTGAGCTTGTATTTCAACTGAAAAGCAGGAAGAAACAAGTTATATATGGGTTTTGTTTGGCTGGGGTTTTTTGTCAGCTGCATGTATTCACCGATGTATCCAGGTTGTACAATCAGCCAGCTGACTGGACAAATAACAGACATCCATTACAGATTCAGACTTTTAACCCTTCAGAGCAGTGCCTTTTATTTGTTTTTTTATTTTTAAACTAGTTAAACATTAAAAATCACTTCTCCCCACCTGAAACCAAATAGAAATGAAACAAACCAAAGTTGGTTTTACATTAAAAAAAAACAACAGTAGCCTCAAATAAGTTTTGCTTTTTTATATTCCTGTCATAACTTCCTTGACTCCCACCTTCCCCAAAACCCAGCCGTATTCTATAGTAGTTTATCATCACTGTGATACTTCTAATACAATATTTAATGACTAATTAAAAATTTTACCACTGAACTATTGCTTTAAAACCAAGGGAGATTTATCATGTTGGAAACACTATTCAACATAGCAGCATTCAAACCCTTTCCAGAACTGTCCTTGCTAATTTTTCTAATTATCAAGACCATTTGGGATCTTCTCTTTACAGAAAAAAAAAAAAATTACCATGACTGTTTCTTTCTGAGGCAGTACCCAGAATCTTCCCTGAGCTAGGTGCTCCAAAAGGATAGATAGCACCAGAAGACCAGAATAGACGGAAAAACAGACAGTACCAGAAGACATTTAACAAAAGCATGCAGGCCAAAAAAAAAGTTCTTACAATGATTTTCACAGCTTTGCATGTTTTAAAAAAAGCACCACCCAGTTAAGAGAAGGGAGAATGAACCATGGGGACTGTGGAGCAGGGAGGGATGCCCTGAGTATCTTTAGCAGTCCCAGGTATGAGTTGGGAAGGCATACTGAGGTGAGGCAGGTGTACGGCCTTTCCCCGGCTCTGAGTCCATTGCTGTCAGTTCCTGCCTGTCCTGCAGCACACTGGGAACGGCCTTGAAAAAGCAAACACGCTGGGAAAAGCGCAGGACCATCTGACCATGCTCAAAGCCATCTCCACTCATAGGACATGCACACACAGGTCAGCTGGAGTCACTGCAACTGTAGAGGTTCAACAACCAGCAAACTCCCACTGAAGGTGCACTCATCTGCAGTAAATGAGGGCTTCTGAGAAGGACAGGCTGTGCTGCGGGAAATCCCACCTTCCCCTCCTAAGCTGAGCGTACACTGAAAGGTGGAAGAAAACCCAAATGCATTGGACACCCTTCCCTACGACTTTCCTGGTCCCAGCTCCAACAGACATGTTACCATGCACAGCCACTGCCTACATCTAGAAGTCTTCAAGGATTTTAAATTCTCCAATTATCCAGGTTGGGGTTTTTTTCCAACACGGTTATCAAAAACCAAATGCAGCAGCTATGTAGAGCACTCACTAGAGCTAACCACACTCAGCACAGCCCGGTTGCCAAAGCTTGGGAGGGGCCAGTGGAGACATCTGGAGAGGAGAGGGTATCCTGGGTGTAATTAACAGATGTTGAGGGATATGACCCCATTTCAGATAGCCTGGAGATTCAGATAATTGGGCCTCAGATAACCAAGGCCACATTGTTAATAGAAACAGTATCACAACTCCTAACAGCGGCTCTCCTCATGTGCCCATGCAATCCCTCCTTGCACAGAAATGCCTGGTGAAATATGAATTAGTGGTTTGATACATGTCCGTACTCTCTGTCAGCTGCTGGGCTGAGCAGCAAACCCTCTTTCTGATGCACCACTTTGGCTGGCTGCTTGGGAAATAGGTTAAGGCAGAGAAGTGGATTGCAGCCCTGGATGCCTGGGGACGAGGCTGTCTCAGAGCTGATGGGCTAGGTAAGCTCTATTTTGAAAGTGGGTTAATTTAGCTGCCATTCAACTACCATTAAATTATGTAGGTTAATTTTATAGTCAGATAACTATTAAGAAACCAAAACATAAGGCAGGAAATGTCTCTATGCATACCAGTGAGGAGAGATTTCCTCTGCGCTAATGCACACCCCTCCCCTTCAGCTCAAACCTCTCATCCTTCCATTTCTGCACATCCCTCACATCATCTTTTTTTTTTTTTTAAACCCTTGTCATTATACATTATTGTCCTTCCTCTCTCTCTTAAGAGAGTCTATTCTTCCTCTTAAAAATTCACCTTCATAACCTGGCCCACAATTATTTTTCTCCTTTGTTTATATTGTCACACATCTCAATGCTAGAGGAACACTAAAAAATCCAAACCACATTTAACCCTGGCAAATGTCCACTAAGAAAGGTTCCATCTTCCCCCACACAGACAATATTTGTGCAGCTACGTGACAAAATGAGGTAGGGAACTACACCTTGCTTAGTACGTAACATTCCATCACTACTAATACACCCAGTTTACTTTAGGGGTATTTACCATATTTAAAGCCTCCTCAGTTGGCATTTTACCCTTTATAAATGGATGCCGCTGTTGAAATGTACTTTATCTCTGTACAAATTTCCTTTCCACAGCATAATGATAGGTATTGTTTGTTTCTTTATACTGGTGACAAAACCCATCAATTGCTGGTTTGTCATAAAAGGAAAAATAAAATGAAAAAAATTACCAACAGCTTATGCCTACAAAGGAACAGATCCTTTGGAAAAAGCAGAAGTGACTCATCACTCCTCACGAGCAGCGAGGAAGGAGTGAGCATCACAGCCTGGCAGATCCCCCAGAGATGCCTTCACAGATTGCCTCCCTCTGACTTCTGTGCTTTCCTGGTCCCATCAGCAGGAAAATGAGTCCCTAACCTTCCCAGAGAAAGCCAAAGCCATGATGACCCATTAGCACATGCTGCCCATCAAACAATCACAGATCTCCGCTACCGCAGACGTTTTTTATCTTATTAACAGTAAGTGCACTACGCAAAGAGAGCTCACAGAAATGAACTCACACTTAACCACGCAGTTGTAACGAGACAAACAGTGCTAATGGGATGTTGGCATTTGCACTGTGCTTCTTATGACCAGAGAAATACATAACGGGACCATACCCAGAAATCGCAGCTAAACCACCTCTGAAAAATCCTCCTCGCAGCAACTCATATTCAGATGGTGACACCAGAGCGCCAACAATAAGCATCATGGCAATTCTGACCCACAGAAGGCTGAGTGCCCTGTTGTCCTGCTGAGGCCTCGCTACTCTTCTAAATCTTGCAATGAAAGTGCTTTTTTGAATTTATGAGCTATGAAAGAACAGATGAAAAAACCAAAACCCAAACCCCATCAATCTGCTCTTTGCCAGCACTAAGCCACTGCCTTTGTCACTTTGATTTTAAGCTTTATAACTATTATTCTATTACAATATTACATCACATTATGTAACTATCATTCCTATTTTAATGATGTAATTAAATGGGTGCAAAGCATATCTCTTTTAAATCCAGAGTTACATTATTTTTCCTTCTATCAATTAGCAATCCAGTCTACACTCAGACAAAATTAAAGGCACCAATGAAAGGACAGATATGGGCAAGGTGGCTAGAATTAAAGAGCAGACGAGCAGTCACCCTTACCATACACACTTGTGTCTATTAGAGAAAAGCCAATACAGGGCCTGAAACAGGAGAAAAATCAACTTGTTTTTGTGCATGAGCAGCAAAGCTCACTGAACTACAGCTAGATAGACCTCTAGTGAGCAGTGAGGTCAGGCAGCTGCCACCATGGTCCGACCAGAACTTAGTTATTAACAACCACACTTCAGGTACCAAGTAAGTTTTTTTAGTTTTCACACCTTGAGCTCATGTTTGATAGATAGAAATAAGAAAGAAACTTGTATTTCTGTACAAACAGAATATATTTTCTATGACAGCTTCTTTTGCAAAATCAGAATCCTACTGGGTCTTTTCTTACAGTCTCCTTTCAAAGTCAAATAGTTTGTTTTAAACCCCTAGTAACACCTCACAGGCAGCTAGTTGCTTTAAAGGCCTGAAAGAAATCTGAGGAAGATACCATGTGTGACCACAGTGAACCTGAAAGCATGAAAAAACTATATGACCACCTTCACTGAAAGGGGAATGTGGCGGAAACTAGTGGATCCGGAAAGCAACCACCTCAGTCTTAGATTATAGCAAAGCACGCAGCACAAATATTGGCTGTGTGTATGAAAAACCTCTTCACATGTGCAGGGAAGCTGTTCAGCTTCTCCTGTTGTCAGGTTTTCCCTACAGCTCCAGAGTAACTCAACAGTTAGTGTCAGGGCCTTCCTCTAAAGCTCAGGGAGAAGAAAAGCACAGTCAAAGGCTCAGCTTTAAGAAAACCATAAAAGCCCCTTTCAAAGTTAGGAATGTCATTCCAAAACAAGTTAAGCAAGCCCTACACTTTATTAGCTGGGCAGAAGGGATCTGGGACATGTGACAATGGGATCCTGGTGCATGTCAGTAGTAAAAAAAAATAAAATTCCAAACCTTAGCAGGTGTAACCTATTTAGCACTGTAAGTTTTACAAGCAGTTTGCTGATAATCCTGTACACACAAACCACTCCTGTTCAGCACACGACTGGCTGATCTGCACCTGGAACAGGAGCCCAGCAAAGGTAGGCAAGCAAGCTGTGACCAAGCCAGCCCTGGAAACCACAGCCAGGGAGACATAACAGGAGCCACACATAGACAGACCCACTGCAGGCTCGAGTACAGGTGACAGCTGAAGTCTCTGCCCCACCCCTCATGGTGTTAGTGTGAGGCTTGGTAGGTGATCCTACTCCAGTCAGCTCCTCAGGGGAATGCAGCTGTATTTTCATACAGCAAACTTTTGTATGTTCAGGCAGCAGTACTTTAATTTCTATGCTCTGAAGTATACCTTAAGCGCTTCTAATTTTAGTTGAGCTTTTAAACAATTCCTGGAAATCTGAGCTGTAGCCATCTCATACGAAAATCTGCCTTTCAGTTAAGTGTGTAGGGAACAGACTCCTGCAGAGCTGTGAGACACCTGCAGAGGAGGAGGCAGCAAGAGATTTTTAGAAGTTTTATTTCAAATGCAATCTGTAATTTTGATACATTCAAAGTGACCTGGAAAAACAAGATGCAATTGTTTTGTTTTCCCTCTTCAAGATACCAAAAGAAAGCTTTTAAAGATTGTGTTGTCTGTGATTTTCAAGTGAGTAAGAAGGAACTTAATTAATTCATAATTCATACGTGTGAAGTAATTCATGTTTCTTTTGATTTTCCTACCAGATAGCTGAGAACACCTTGGATTTCAAGTTACAGAGTCTGCATCAAATGTACCAGATCAGGGGAAACAGCATGCTCACAAATTGGGATCCTTCCAGCATTGTAGCATCTATTTAAGTGTCTCAAGAATAACTACATTAAAAAGATCAACTTTCTCTTTAATCTCTTTTCCATCTTCATTGTATCAAAGTCCATAATCCTAGATTTGCCCTAACACTTCAAGCTCAGTTTTTAGAAATTGCTTTTCATCTGTAGCTCTGTTCCTCTGTACATGAATCACATTCCTAAACAGGTCAAAGAACCTGCTACTCACTTCCAGTTAAAATCTCCATTCAGCCTTGTTTGGGCAGCCACCAGAGCAGAGTCTGCACCTTAAGAAAATGGTGATTTGCTGAAGTATCTTCCTGAATGAGGATTTAAATCCTTCCCCTCCCCGAGACCCACTTTTGTCATGCCTCTAGGAAATTAGAGCTCAGCATGCTCAGGCAGGAAAACCACCGGTGATCCGTCTTACTGCAGACACCAGAGCAAGTTCTGCACTGTTGCTGTTTGATTCTGAGGAGCCATGACACAAGGGCTCAGCTTTGGTTACATGGGAAGACGAAACTGTGATGCTCAGGAATTCCCTTAATTAAACCAACTTCACTCACAAAACTTAAGTTTATTTCCAACTTTCAGATGCTTCATGCTGAGCTCAGGGAATTGCCTCCTTACAGGTTTAGTTTAAATGCCAAAACTTGCAGGTGCACTCGAAGCTGAAACTTCCTGCTCTTCCCCTCCCAGCAGCTCTCATTTCCACAGAGGAGCAATGAGCAGAGTCTCTCATTTCACATCTGAGAGAGTATCTGCATTATAGCAAGTGACCCAGGTGTAAGTGGGGATACAGTCCACGGCTACTCGCCAATGGATCTGTTACTTCAGAGGGTGACCAGATATGCTCCAAAGAGGCCTCTTCCAATAACAGATTGAGCAGCTCAAAACCCACCCTGAGTCCAAACAAGCTGAAGGAAACTAGCAGGCGACTTTTAAAGCTGCCTAACAGGTCTAATTGTGTTTCTTTTCTACTTTTATAAGAGACAACAGCATGGAAGCTTCTTTCTGGGTCTGGGTGCAACATCTTGACCAATCTTGTCATGACACAGGAAACAGCTTTAAAAGAAGAAATCAAGACTGTGTTCCTTTAAGTTTGAACAATTTCATCTTAGCAGTGCAAGACCATCAGCAAGTCCTTCAGGAAAAGCAGAAAAACTTGGTATTTGTGATAATCGCAGGACTAAAAGTGTTGATTAAAAATGTTCTGGGACAAGCCTGCACAGTGCATCCTAAAGAATGGCAGATGGGAATATGGTTCATCACTTTCAAAGGCTATTTTCATAGATTTGACAGATGTATTCAGACATAAAGAAAAAAAAATCATAAATGATAGTTTACTGCACAAGGCTTTCAAGCTATTTACACATAAAAACTCACTGTTCCTGAATAAGTGTAAGATGTAGTCTCTAGTTAAACCAAGTTTTTTATTTAAGAGAGATTTGTCTGGTAAAGCTAAACCAATGACAACACCCAATTACCATTTTGCTTTTTGTTTTTAATACCGGTATTAGTATACAAGGAATACAACCATTAGTTTGTATTGTAAGTTATTTAAGGATCTTAAAAAACAAAAAAAGCACTGAAAAATGCAAACCCTAAATTACCTACTTTCCAATAGCACATGCTAAGAAAGGCAATTTCTCAGGAGAAAAGAAACCTGGGCTAGATATTGTGCAGCATTATGAATTTTCCTAAAGCTAAGAAATCCCTATGCATCACTCTCAAAATCATCCTAGAACTGAACACAAAGGTTAGCAGAATGCCTAAACTCACGTGGGTTCCATTACACACCACTTACTGTAACCTACTTTTTAGTATTCAGCATTTTATTATCAATAATGCATAATGTCAAAAGTAGTTCAACCCAAAGTACAGTCACAAGAAAGTAAACATGGATCTTGGAGAAGGGCCGGCTGCAGTGTGGTGTCATGGCTGGATTTGCCTTGTGCCCCTGTGCAAGGGGACAGCAAGACGGAGTTGCTGGAGCCTTCCCTGTGCTAATGGGGAGCTGGGGACCTGCCCCCTCTGCAGAGGAAGAGCAGAGAAAATAAAAGCTGCAGAGAAAAAAGCAATACCAGTGCCTTGGCAAGTAGCTAGCTAAGCAATGTGCCTGTGCCTGGTGATATGTGCTCCGGTACACAGCCCCACTGCCCAAACCGGTGCTCTGCCCATTGCCACCCCATAGCCCAAAATCAACCCACATGGGGCTCTGGCCATGCTTTCACTACCTCCGTGCCTACCTTGGCTCATTACTAAGTGCTCAGTGAACATCACTACATCACCCATCACCTTTTATTTTTCCTCCTGAGAGACTGTTTGTTCTTCACTGGATAAATTATTTACCATTAAGGAAATTAAGGTGGCCAGTAGGGAAGCGCAAATTAGAGCATGGGAGTTCATGAGACTGGGCTGCTATGAGACAGCGTTTCAGCTTTCACATGTATTCCCTACCCAGCTGCTAAAGCAGCTTTATCGTCAATCCTATTTAGGACAAGAACCCAGCGGACTACGGAGATTCCAAAGCTCAATCCTTCAGCCAGAAATTGCTTTACCTTCTATTTTCACTTCCTCCCCTGCTTCTCCCCATTTGTGTTAGTTTGCATCTCACATCCTTGGGCTACTAGCACAGGCATTCAGAAAACACGTTAGAAACAACAGAATTGGAATCCCTTGAAGTTTTTCACAACAAAATTTATTAGAAGAATAGTGGTTTTGAAAAGTCTAGCATCCAGTGAAAACTACCATACACAACGTTACAGCTGGGAATGTGTTTCCAAAATGACATGGTCAAATAATACAATGGAGCCATTAAATCTTACACATGCACAACAAGAGAATTAGCGCTTTGACATACAATGCAAAAAATAAATGGACCACATGAAATAAAAATTTAAAAGTACTTATCACATACATTAAGACACAGCTTATTTAGTCCAGTCAAAAAATCAGAACTGCATTAAAAAAATTAATGTAGTGCAATCAAACCAAAAACCTTAATTTGTGATCATAAGTGCTCTACTACATAAAACATTGATCATAGCAAGGAACAAAAAATTCAAATCACACAGTACAAAAAAAATCTGTAAATAAATATAAACTACAGTACAAGAGAAATATTAAATTATACAATTCCGTCAAACTGTAAACAGTATATTGAAATGAGGTCCATAAGAGTAAAGGGGGGGTTCCTGTTTTTTTTTCCCATGACACTTGAACTTCTAGAGGTCAGAGAGAAATGCCATTTTCCATACTCTTCAAAGACTATGGGTTACATAAATAGAAAGAGAAGACTTTTTAAATGTAAAGTGTCAAATAATAAAGCAGAGGTGTTGCTGACTTGCGACTGCCATCGGATCACCATGAAGGCAGAACAGCAGATTTTAGATTCAGGTTTGGCCTCCAGGTGAGTGCAGCACAGAGGCCTGGCACTGCAGGTGTTCAGTGAATAGCAATCAGCCTTAGAAAGGAGGCACCTTGTGAGGTCTGGTCCTACCCAGGAGGTGGAAGTGATTATGGACAGCCTGGACCTCTGCTGATTATCTGACAGGTTTACACGCTTGTCATACGAACACCAACTTTGGCAGAACAATTACTAATAAACTCAAAGCACTCCCGGCCCATTGGTTTCCATCACAGTGGCCAGTGCACAGAATTCTCTAAGGACATTGCATAACTAGAGTGTAGAGGTCAGACAGCCAAGGACCCGTGCTTGAGGTTAGAAGTAGTTATGGTGAGAGAGAAGCAAGAGCCACGTTAAGAAGCTGCCTCTGCTGTTCACAGAAGCAGCTGGGAATGTATTTCATTTTTAGCTGCGCTGGCTAGTAGTGGCATTTTAAAATATATAAGTTTAAGATAACATATATACTATATATGTATATAATATAATACATATTATATAATATACATAGGAATTTCTTACAATACATACCAGGAACCCCCACGCGATCTGCTCAGTAGTAATAACTGAATATACAGAATGCCACTATAAGTGTCTGAGGCACTGTGTGCTGGAGAGTAAATATGCAGCTTTAAAATCCGTTTGGCTGAGTTATACCTGGATACCTGAACTGAGTTTTAAGTTGACATTCATCGAGGATGTGCTATCAGCACGTCAAAAGAAAAGCAAAAGAAAATACAAGTCACTGCTAGGTTTAAGAAGAGAGTACAAGTACCTGAATTGAGTGAGGATAGTGTGTAAACTGTCCCTGAGGGTTTTTAAACAGTGTGTGTACAAGTTGGATTCCTAAGAACATTAGTTTAAACTTACATTGCGGACTGATAAAATACCAATGTCTGACAATTTAACAAGTGGAGGTTAAAAAGAGTTATGAGCAAACACTCAAAACATTTTATACATTTTAAAGCAGCAGTAAGCTGCTGTAAGCATACATCCCATCAGTACAAGCAACACGTGGGACTCAGATAAAGGTTTCTATTTGCAAAAAGCCCATCATATATCGATAAGTAAAGAATATTCACCTGCTAAATTAGAATGCACCTAGTTACAGACTAGCAATTCAAGATTAATTTTTTAATCAAATACTTTGCTATACTTTGCTATTACATACTAAAATTCCTTAAGCTCACTAATGCTGGTATTCTAATCTATTTTTTTTTAAATGTTCCCCCTTCATTTAAGAAATATACCATTCCACAACTTAAACATTAAGATCCATTTTCAGTCCTCAGATGTAAAAAGCATGTCAATGAGTTAATATTAAAAATTTACACGGTAAAAAGGCTTGAATTTCAGCCAGAGATTCTAAATACTACTCATTCCCTGAAGGCATAAGGGAGAAAGAATCCCTACCCATTTTTCTTGTGATATAGTTTTCAAACTGAACATTAAAGAATGGTCCAACGTGTTTCTTTTTTTCAGTTTGGGAAACTTCCCTTCCCTACCCATCATCCCAGATTCCAAATGTCAAGCCCTGAAATGGCCTATTGAAATGATTAGTTAAAAATACCAGGCATGTATCTATACATCCCCTGCCTGAACTTCAGAATATTTTGTTGTACTAGTCTTTAAAAGACAGATTAATATCCCAAGAGACCTTGTGATCTGACCTGAAAAGCTGTTAATGATCCTAGATTGTACATTTAAAGTATCTCATAACCTGAAGACCAGATTTAATTAAGACTCTGGCATTGTAACAGAAAAAGTGCTGCAGTTATTATCCCTTTTCTGGTACTTTAGAATAGGTCAGACAAGTGCTTTTTATAGTGACAGTAAAAGTTTACATGCTTTCACGCAGGCATAAAAAGTATTATCTGCAAAAATATTTGAGAAATGTAGCACCAAGTAATTGATAAACTGTTTAAGTAGCTATAGTAGTATCCTCATTTCTGAGTAGGAAAAAAATATTAAGATAAACTGTACGAGGTGATGATGAGAGAAATTGGTTTTGATGTTAACTTTTCCTGCTCCAGTCAGAATGAAGCCTTTGTCCTAATCCCTGCTCTACAAGTTAGAGTTATCATCTTGAGTCCTCCTAAATTATACTTATCAATTCAGTAGAGACAAGCACAGGGGCACGGGTGGGGTTGTTTGTTTTTAAGAAGGTAAATTAAATGCCCTGGACAGGTTGAAAAAAATCCTCCTTCCTAGTACATCACCCAGGAAAATTGATTTTACAACTGGGCTAAGAGAATTTTGTGGGGATTAAAAAAGCTCTCTCAATATCAAGGGTTTTATGACAATACCTGAATATAGGCATAATTCAGTAGGACATGAGGTCCAAAACTGCTGCTGTAATACTGGTTTAGAGACTTGGCCCCAACCAAAGAAAGAACAGGAAAGAGGGAGAGAGATGGACGCTGGAACACTCTAACTACTTAACAGCTTTTTCTGGTATGCATGAAGTGGATTGACAGATCATTTTGAGTTTGTAATATCTCTCTGCCTAGTGGTCACCACAGCGCACTGTGTTTATACACTGGATAATTTGAAATGAGTTACTATAGTGGCTACTTTATCTGCTACATTCATCAGAACTGCATATAACTAGCAGTGCAGATTTTCAGGTTTCTGAAGGTTCCAATTACTGAATTTTCAATGTAATTCAGGATCAAGTAGAAACCTTTATAGTACCAAAACTAGCTCAAAACTATTTTTTACAGCTTTTTAAAACAGTGTTAGTGAACATCATGTACTGATGCCAAGAAAAAGCAACATTGACCTAGACTGAAATTACATTTAACTTCTGAAACATTTGTGGGGAAAACCTAGAAGTTTCTGATCCTCATGAAAATGAGGGAAACAACCCTTCCCATCCTACTTCTAACATTTGGCAGAGAATTTACGCTATTTAAAATATTGTGACAAAGCTTTCAGTAAGGTTAATAATTTTGCCTTCGTAAGAGTTTGGACTGCAACAAGAGTATGCATTCTTACACTGAAGAGTTAAAATTTTGTCTTCACTGAAGAAAGAGGTCTTTACATTACAGATGCAGCCACACTGTTTTTGAGAAAAAAGGGAACAGCAGAGTGCTCCCTTCACTCCTTGGACACTGTGTTCTTCTCTTAAGACTCAAGGACATCTTAAGAGCATTACTTGAAAGTAAACTGGAAAGAAACACATGGCAATTCCAGTTTTGCCTGTATAACAATCATTGCAGATAATACAAAAAGCAATTCCATGAGAACCAAAAAGTTGTTTCACAAAGCTTACTCAACCCTAAAGCCCCTGAATCACTTTGCCAGCTCCCATGAATTTCCAGGGAAAGGCAATGTACTCCTGGGTATTCATGAAAAAAATACTTAGGTGAAAATGTTGGCCTGCCACAAGACAAAGCACAGACTATTCCTTGTCTGCTCTTACCCAGTCTAAACACATGTGCAGTTATCTCCTGTGTTTAGGAATATTCTCCAGTGGTGGAAAGTTCTACAAAAAAAAGGTTGTGTAGGGGTTGCAAAAGAAAACAGAACGGAAACGTGTTCCCTTACTAAAGGCGTTATCCTATCTGTACCCCTGCATTGTTAAAAGTAATTTTTTCTCCCATTGCCAAAAAAGTTCAGAGCTTGACTTCAGGTCTAGCAGTAGGGTTGGTAATGCAAGCATCAAGTTATGAGTTCTGCAACAAAAAGAAAGCAAAGGCATACTTGTATTGCTTATGCAGCAACTTCTCCTGTGCAACAGGGAAAAAAAAGAGAAATTCTAAAGGAAACTGTCTTGAACCTTTAGAAAAACACCAGGGAATGACTGGAAAATAAATTATCTTTAGACAGAAATAAAAACGAGTCCAGAAACGTGTCCCTACAATATCAAACTGGAAACGTTCAACTCTATAGCTGTACTCAAGCATTACGGCCACAATAATGCCTACAACACTGTGGAATGAGGATCCAGCTGGCTGAAAGTGAGGTAATAGTTTGTAATAGGTCAGAGTTCTAAAAAAGCACTTTTACATCTTACAAGTCCAAATAAAAAAAAAAAAAAGGACACATTTCATACATGTTGGGCTTTCTCACCAGAACTGTACGATAATTAACTCCACACCAGGACCCCTACCACACTAAGCCTTACTCATCTTCAATTATATGCTGCAGCAAAGATTTACCAAGCGACACCTAAACTTCAGTACAATATGAAACTTCGATTCTTAAAACTTTATACACACAAAATATAAAATTACTTTTCTAGGATGGGGTAGGGAGGGGGATTCTCCTTCATGGTACTTGGACTGAAAAACTAGTTTTCAGAGACTGCCACAAATATAATTCACAGTTTCTTGCTGTCAGGCTTTTTCAGCTACATCAACGTAGTACACAACAATACTGTTAAGTCCAATAACTACATCGGATGGACATTCTCGGGAATAAGAGAAAACTAGTGACAAAAAATACCCGAAAGGTCTCCTCCTAACAACGTCTCGATTTTTACAGGGTTGCAGTTTGTCTATGTTACACGTTAATGTGATCTCAGAAGAGCAGCAGGAGAAGGGTCTAAAAATCTTTCTCCTGTCCAAGTGATCCAAGTAACATAAGCATCCACTTACCAGAAATAAGATGAGAAACAAGGCTTTTGTTACAAAGACCGCAGTGAACCACACCTTCCCACACCAAAATATGGTCAACCAGGGATTCTGGCCATGCAAACTGCTGGTCAGCAGAAAATTAAGCATGCTAATGGACAAACATTAATTCCAATCATATATTTAAAATGATCCCAAATACTACTAGTTAGCTACACTGAAAGCGCCTGCAAAAAATATGTAGTGAAAAACTAAACAAAATCTTAGTGATCACTGCAGCACTTAGAGTGATACTAGTCTTAAGTGATAAATCACCTCAGAGAAAATACGTTAGATGGGACTTTGAAACAAAAAGGTAACATTAAAAGGTGCACCTGAATATTACAGACTAAATTTACAAAACCTACAATAAGGTAAAATATATATCTTTTGAATATTCAGCAGCTTTTTTTTAAATTTGTTTTTATTTTTTGAGAGGCTCATGAAATTTTAAAAAGGGACCACTAACTAATCTCAACCATGCTTCACAAAACAATAAATGGCTATTTCATATTGCAGTTACCAACGTAATGCAATTAGTGCTTAAAAAATAATCTACACTTTTTCTTTTTTTTCCTTTTTAAACAGAGACCTTTGGAGGAAATATGGTTGTTCAAAAGCTTCTCGAAAAAGAAAGATTACCTGAATATTAAGTTATCACAGATCAAGTGTTGTGTTTAAAAGCTTTGCAGTCATGAGTATTACAATCTTCAGGTCTCAGGACATTTAAACTGAGAAAGTTACGTGTTTGGTTTGTTGTTGTTTTTTTTTTTTAATCCACTTTCTAACCAAAGCAAATAAAGAGTACTCAACTTCTCACTATCTATTTACAATTCTTAGCCTACAGTCTGAAATGACAAGACAAATTCTCTTTTAAAACTGCAGCATTAAAGGGTAGGCACACCATTCTTCTGCTGCACGATTGTCACCCACTTAAACATACACATACAAAATATTTAGGTTAGTAAAATGAGCACTCCACTTACACTACAGTGACAAGTTTTATAAAACTCAACTCATGTTGCTTAAATAAGGACAACTGCAAAAGGTTAAACCTCTCTCAACAGTAAAACTGTGTTACTTTTTTTTTTTTTAAACTTGCAACAAACTTTCTACCATAACCTCCAACAGCAGATGAAACCACACCTTAAACTGCGCCTTTATTGCAATCACCAGCTAAACTGGAATGTATTGCAGTGTTTATATACTGCTACTGAGCTTAAACTGCTTTAAATGCCAAGATGACAACTAGAAAGCTACAAGGAACCAGGATTTTGAGGACTAAAATATATTAAGTAAACAGAAATAAAGTATACTTGGGGCCAAATGCCCAGTTCATTTCAAGAATGAGCAGTGCATATTTAAAACAACAGCAATGGTGTGCCTAACCTTTGAAAATATGAAGTTGCTGGGGAGGGGGTGAGGCTAATGGAGTCAATTGTTCCAGAAGTCATTCAGCATCCCTAGGGCTACCTAGGCCACCCTCCCATGAACTTTGAGAAACCACTTTCACTGACATCACTTAATGCTCCCACACAAAAACTCCAATGCTTCTTTTGGTTGTGCAAATGGGGGAAAAAATTGTAATTCTATCTACCTTTTGCACGGATTAAGACCAAATTGCATCTACCTGAAGAACCAGCAATTATGATTTGGTCATGTTGTGGTAAATCCAGTAAGCTCCACTTAGTTACTGACCACTCCCGCAGAAAGTATCAAAGATAAAAGTTCAGTACAAAACTTATCCTGGATCTCCAGATAATCATAACGATATCACTATATTGAAAAAAAACAGATTTGTGGTTTACGGAGTGCTTTTTTTTATGGTGTTTAAATGCTTATTCTAGCATGTGCTAAACCACTATCAAAATAGATTAAATAAAAACAACAACAAAAAAGCAGGACTTAAATAAATTCCTGCTACTGGCAACTGTAATATTAAAAAGGAAACACCCATTCATTGAGTGTTCGACCCTGACAGTATTACAGATAGATATGATGCAGAGCCTGAATTAGATCAGGCTACCAGTGTTTTACTTCTTCCCTGAACATTAACAAGCTCCTTCACTAATGTGGATATTTGGGCAGACTACTGAGGTTGTAACGTTTGAGATCACCATTTTGTGGGCTATTTTTTTTTCCTTTTTTTTTTCTTTTTTTCAGTATCACAGTAGTTTGTTACGCGAATCCCCCATCCCTGGATTAGAGTCATTTAAACTAGCTGTTGGAAACCACATAGTTTAGTAAACTCAGAATCAAGTCTGTAAAAAGTGTAAAAGTCACCAGGAACCATAGTTCTGGTATAATGAGGCATATCCTAATACATCATTTAGTGTACCCTGACTGCTCCTGACTGTGAGAAGCTTGTCTTCCGTGAGATAAGGCTACATCCTCAAGCAGGTGAGTCTAAATATCACCCTTCAAAAACACCAAATAAGATTACAGTGAAGGTAGTGTTATAAATAATTAACTGACATTTTCTGAAGGTAGTGTATGTAAGTTTTCCCTCCCCTCCCCTCCCCTCCGGGTGAGCACTAAGCAGACAGCATATGGTAAGTATGGTTAATTTAGAAAGAAAAGAGTGGAGAGCCTAATTAGACCCAATTGATTATCTATCTAGTCGACAAATCTGAGTTCAAGAGGTACCATTCCTAAATAATTTGATTTAGCTTAAATCTTTCAATCAACTGGATCAACAAAAGTAAGAGGGGAAAAAAAGATTTCTGAAACACTTTTGTAGAATGACAGTCTGATTTTCATTTTAGAATTGCCTGGTTTTAGGAGAGTGTCAGTTTAACAAAGTGGACTTATTTCTATAAAGGCAGATATGAAAAATCCAACATCAGAAGTTCAGGCAGGCTCTACAGGCAAGATGTCCACTTCCACAGATCTGCATTCTTTGTGAGGTAACTCAACTCTCTATTACAGAGAAACATGCAAAAGGCAAAAGCAAAAAAAAAAAAGAACAAAGAAAGAGGGCAGTGGGCAGGTGAAGGAGGGAAACTGCGCCATACCAGGCTAGAAAAATTTACAAATGTGACATTCAGAGCACATCTTTCACCTGTGATCACATAAGTCTATGCTAAACTGCAAAGGAAAGAGCATTGCAGTAAACAGGGGACTCAGGTGCGCTCAGTGATGGTTGAACTATGCAGTAGTGCTCACCCAGTTTGCAAAGTAATTGGCACTCTACAACATCCCTATTCATCTTTCAATTCATTCGCACTTTGTGCTGCTTCTCCCTGGGGATCTAATTCAATCTTTACTGAAACATCCTGCCCCTCCGACTTCATTAATTTCATTTTTTTCTTTGGAGGGTTTTTCAAAGTGCCCAGCCTCTCTTTAACTTTGTACTCCAGTGTACTGTGGGGGATCCCATAAATACTCTGAGCTTTGGAAACACTCATTTTCCCGCTCATAACCACAGAGATTGCTTCCTCCAGTATCTCGCTGTTGTACTGTCTGTATCTCCCTCTTTTCTTCCTAGGTTGCTTGGAGCCAGGATCTCCCTCTTGATCTGAGGTGGGATATGGCTGTCCAGAGGTAGACTGCTCAGCATCTGAGCCCCAGGAATCTGGTCCAGCATCCAGCAAACTTCTCCTATTTTGTTTTGGAAGGATAGCCCTTAACTTTTTGCTAAGCGCGCTCTCCGTTTGTGAACCCATTACCAAAGAGCTATAGCTGTACTGGTCACCAGTGCGGGACTCCCATGAAAGGTCCATGCCTCGAACTTGTGGTATCTTTAAATCCACAGGAGATGAATGGCTCACGTCCTTTTTCCCATCCTGTTTAGTTTGAAGTGCCATTTTTTGAAAGGCAGAGTTTTCTGTAAGAAAAGGAAGGTCACTGATGTTGCTGAGTGCACCATTTCCCCTGAATTTCATGCGGCTGAAATTGAATTCGTAGTGTGGTTTTGCCCAAGAAGCCTCCCTGGATAATATTAAGTGCTGTCCATGATTCTGTAGTCCAGATGGCCCATGGCTGGCAGCTGTAGAGAACTGGTTTCTGCTCAGCAGTTCTTCACTAATCTGGAGTGATCGAGCCAGCGGTACTTTAAGAGATGTGGAGTGGCCATAACCTTCCCTGGTTCCATCCTGCAAGCTTCTTGGAGGTACCCCATCACCACTCTGTAGTCCCTCCGGATGGTGCTGGCTGGGTCTCCCAGGTCGCCTAATTGGATGGAAGGAAACTGATGTGAGCAGGACTTGCACAGGTAGGGAGGGATGGGTGAGGGGGCCACTCCTTTATTAGAAGGCCTTGCTTGGGTAACATCACTTTTTGTGTTATTTATTTTTCTCTAAATTTTTTTTTTCAATTTTAATTTTTTTTTTTAAGTCTCAGCATCAGTCAGTTTTAAAACTTGTTCACAAAAAAAGAGAAGCTTTTTGGGCAAAGAAAAATGAAACCTGTTGGCTGGTCTCTGGTTGGGTTCACAAATTCTCGGAGTAGAAAAGACTTCGCGCAAGCGTCTGAAAATAGCACCTTAATTACAAAGTAGTAATCAATCGCCATAGATCTACACACAACTGTGTTACTGGTGTGACGTTACCACTAAACAAGCACAGTAATAAAAGAGTAAGCCGAAGTGCAACATATTCAACATGCAAATATGACTGCCACCTGCAGTATCTACACATAGGTGGAAACCCTGGATGGTGTTTGCTTACATCACATTGAAGAACTGCTGCTCAGGATAAAAGAAAAAGCTTAGCAGGCCTCAAAGGTATTTGCCTGACTTTCATTAAGCTTCAAATATGAAAGCTGGGATACTGTGGATCACAAAGAAAAACGCTGCGTTACACTAGACTTACCAAACTGCTCTCTTAACAACTAATTACATATATACACAGTCCTGAATCTCATTTGATACAAAGCATGGCTAGGAAAAGAAAGATCTAAGTTCCAACTGTCAACCAGATCAAGGGTTAAAAAAAAAAAAAAAAAGGCGGTATGTATTTTTACCATTTCCTTTTCATCACAAGTGTTCTTTCTATGAAATAAAGTACTACTGCTGCAGAGAATCACATCTATTTTAATGCTTTGATTGCTTAGCCCCCTGCAGTTATTAAGTTACATCGGTTTCAAAATCCACCTCCAAATTTCTCCATGTTCAGCATACAAATTAAGGAAGAGAATCTATTTTAATGCTCTAGGACACTATACTGGTGTAAAGCCCTCTGGCTAAATCAGTATTACTTAAGGACAGGATACATAGTACTGAAAAGCTACATTATTATTTTTAATATCACACTGGGATTAAAAAAAGTCTTTAGAGAAAAGACATCCATTGAAAGGACCTGGCATGTAAGATACACAATGCTTGATAAACATGCTGTTCACTTCTCTCCAGGATACAACAAGTCATAGATGTGCACAACAAGAGTCAACAAGGATTCAGAACAAAATCCAGAGAAATGGATCAAAGTCTGCAGTTCCAGAGAACCCTCTAAGACAATGTGCTTTCTCCACCCCTTCTACAGCATGTATCAGCATCACAGTGTGCACCAGTGATTTTACACCTAAATAAAGGTCACAGTGGCAGCTAATAGAGCATTACACCTGACTTAGTGATGCTAAACAAACTGCAGCCAGCCTCATATACCACACACCTGTATGAGTAACCACAGGTGCCAGTATGCTCCATCCTCTCTGGACCCATGGGACTGAGCAAGACAGTGCCAGATGCTGGCCCTGTCATCCCTGTGTTGCACTTTGGCCCTCACTTGATTCACAAACAAGGGAACAAACAGTACAGAGCCTCAGCGGCTTCTGCTGCCTTCCTAGGAAAATAAAGCTGGAAATAACCTGACCAGAATTAAAAGAGAAGTGCTGCTGGGGAAGGTTTATGCTAAAGAATTGTAAAAAGTATTAAGACTAAGTTTTAAAGAAGGATTGAAGTATTTTATTAATAGAAATAATACACGGAAAAGTAATCTTGAAGGGAGAAAACTGAGACAGTAATATTTTTCCAAAGAGAAATGCAAAAATTCAATCAGCTGTTAGCAGTATGTGGGACTGCTGGTTGGGAGTGGGTTGTTAGCTCAGATTTTCAAGTTTTTCAAAGGCTATCATAAAGCTAAATCCAGCAATTAAATAGCACTTTAAACCATATACTATTTCTGTACTTCAATAAAAAAATTATTTGTTCACTGTAGCTTCAAGAAAATCAACACTCAAAACCCCTCTTAGTCCCAGTCAGCCTCTCCAGTACAACCCTAACTAAGTAAAAGGTTTCTAAATGTATGCAAATGGTGACCATTAGAAATACAAACCTAAAGATTTTTTAAAAATTTAAGTCTTTCACAGCTTGAACTGATTAGGCAAGAGTAGTACACCACGTACTTTGCGATTATTTGTTAAAAAACTTGTTCAGTACTACAGTACCATCACAAATCCAAAGTCACATTTAAAGTTTTCTGAACTAACAGACTTCCTGCCCCATGTCCTTTTCTAAGTTGTGGTTTATGCTAGGAAATATTAACAAAAATCATGCAGTGATTTAAATCTAATTCAGCATGGCTTATCACCCCAATCATTGTTACCACTAAAATAAACTTTCCTGTTAGCTACCTTTGCCCTAAGTAAAATGAAGTCTAAATATACTGCAAAGCCTCTAAGACTCTTCATGCATTTAACTGAACTTGCATCTCCATGGAAATCACCTATCACCAAACCCAAGAAACGGGTAATGGAAAGATCTCTGGCTAAGTACCAAACTGGCCAAAATAACAGATATTAGAATCCTTAACCGGAAGTTAAACCTGTTTCAGTTGGCAACAACTCTTATTTGGCAGGTGGGGTGAAGGTATTTGCCAAAGGGACAAGTTGAAAACACTTGACTCCAAAGGGTTAACACCAAAAGTAAGTTAAAATTAACAGGAGCTAGGCACACATTCTAAGTAAAAAACAGTTTTAAAAGGTCATAGTAAGTTGTTTTCTCTTACCCATTTCCCGAAGTACTGGAGCACCCTGGAGAGTGACTCAGAGAGGTGCTGCCAGCACAAGGACTCTTCTTAGTGGATAAATCAAGCACACCGTCTGTAGAGACAAAAGAATGACTTCAGTGTTTGAAGAAGCAGGATCAGCCATGCTGATCTTGTCTTCAGCTGAAAAGACAAAGCAAGTCTTTTGCAGTAAAGCAATTTTTAGCACACAACATTTTTTTGGTTTATTGTATTTTTAAACAAAATAAGCGTTGGATTTTTTTTGCAATACGGTTTACATGTGACTTCAATACAGTCTACAGATATCACAACAAAAATTAACAAAATTAAAAGAGCATCTGTTACAACAGACATAGCATAAAAAATTACCTACAAATGACAGTTCTGGATACAACAGAACCTATCACATAACTACCTCTCAGTGGTCCAAAACTGAGATAATCTTCAAATTCCTGAGATATTCCTCTCCTGAAAGAGAGGCTGCAAGCCAGTATTTGGATTTTTTTTTTTTATCCTAATCTCTAGCAGGAAAATTCATTGAGAATTTCATACTGGAAATTAAATGAACACACATATAGATGTGAGATTGCTTCTTACATGGCAGCCAGCTTCGTCTTTTTTTTCCATGTCTCCAATAGGTCCCTACTGGAAAAGCTGCTGCCTTTCTCCTCTATTGTGTCGTTTTATTCCCTCTCTTCCATATGCCAAATTGGTTTTGCTGCTAGACTGCTTCTTCCACTCTCACTAATGGCACTTCCTCACACTCCCCTCATGCTCCCCTGCAAACCCTTAAGTAAACTCCGCATTTATAGGCACCAGAAAAGGAAGTGTGTTTCACCAGAAAAGCCTTGCTCCTATTGCATTAAAGCAGCTTGAAATTCTGGTCATTTTAATAAGGGCAACACTGTCATTGAAGCAGCCCAGCCATCTGAAGTTCCTGGAAACTTTGAAATGAGGAATTTATGAGGCAAAGATAAATGAAACCTGTTGGCAAGGTAAACTCGAGACATATCAGAGCTCCGCACTCATTCCATCTCATCAAGTAAATACCACCCAACACAAGAACAATGTAAGACAGCTTTCAGATTGCTTAAAGTTCTCATTTGACATATGGAGAAAAAACATGATAAACAGTGAACTAGAATTAACTTACAGAAAGCTGTTCCACCCACTGCATTTGGGAACACACCATAACCCAAACTTAAGCAAGCAGAAAATTAAATTTTCTTTTTGAACAACACTTATGCAGGCACAGGAGACACAGACTGTATCAAGTCTTTCCTCCTTTTCAAGTGGTTGGACAGCACGGGCAGTTGCCCAAGGCACTTGCATCCATGCTTCCTCCCTCAGAAGGGTCAATAAGACCCAGAAGCCCCTGAGGGGAAGCAGGGCCAACCTCACACCCCAGGGAGAAGCTTACAGCTAGCTGTAAGGGTTTCCCTCAACCCACTGGAACAAAATATAGCACAAAGCATCACTAGCAATCTTTCATTACAGCCTCTGAAATCTCTCATTAACAAGTTTGGCAAAATCTCTTTCCAATTACATTAAATGTAAATTGGAAAAAAAATTTACATCACCAAACAGATTACTGTATAAGTCAATACTCACATGTTCTACTTTCATAACAAGTGTTATGAACATTATACATTATCTTACAGCTTTTTCCATCACATGGTAGCTAAAGAACAGTTCATGTACATGCTTTCTTCTTCACTGTACCATCCTCTAATTAAAAAGAAACAAAGCAAAACTGATTCTCTCCCTCTTTCTTTCAGCAAAAAGTTTAACAATGAGAACAGTTTAACATTTATAAACATTCATACAAAACACACTCACAAAATGCACTTATAATATAAGACAGCTAGAAACGAAGGCCTATCAGCTAACTGTACAGGGCCACATTTCAAGAGAGACACTATTTGACCTCTCATTGCAGTTTGTAACTGAAGTGCAACGACAGCTTTCAGTAAGTGCTGTAAGTGCAGTATGTGTCCAGATGTCCAAGTTGCATATTACTGCATGCATAAAATGAACCTGTTTACAAAAAGCTTCATAAACCAAATTTAAAAGAATAAAGGGATACCTACTTTTCCATCCTAGCTAGAAAAAGGCTTTATTTGCAAGCACCTTTTCCACTTGCAGATGGACAGCCTACTGTGACAGAATGACTTCAAGCACTAACATTTTTCTAAAGAAGGGTACAGGGTCTAATTTTAATCAGTATGATATACCTAGGATTCAACAGTTTCAGAACAGGAAAAGCTCATATACTATATCACTCACAGAATTTGCTTCTTTTAAGAAAAGGCATTTTTGATGGAAAGCAAGGTTTTTGAATTAAAATAAGCTCTGAAACACTGTTACAAGTTATTCAATCTGTGCTCTGCAGAACAAGTCTATTTTTAAGGTAGAAAAGACATTTCTTCCAAAAGTACAAACCTGGAAGTTTAGTGCAGTTCATTGGTATAATTTTTACAGCCTTCACAAAGCGATTTCTCACAGACTTTTAAAAGATACTCTTCTCACACCATGACCAGAAAGAAAATAAATCAGCCCTTCAGTCAGACTGTGTACTAATCTTCAGAGAAGAGACAGCATTACGATTTTCATGACCACATGAGCTTCTCTTATCACCAAGCGTACAGTCTATTTTGGCAGATTGCTTCTTCCAGCTCCCACTAGGAACAGCACATTTATCCTCAGTCTGGAGCATGTCCACCCCCTTTGCCCTTCTTCAGAAGAATCTCTCCTGTCTATGGCCCTATACTCCTTCAAAAAGTCTTTTCTCTTCCAGACACATTGAACTAGTCATTATTTTATTGTAAAAACATCTACTGCTTTTCCACTTTACATTTTACGCAAAAGTGCAACCTTCTAATTGTCTCGTTCTGCAACAAGAATGCCATTAATGGATTGCCACAGGATGCAAGACACTGGTAAGAGTCCTACCTTGTTCGCTAGGTTCTGACTGAGACTTTCTGACAGTAAGGTCCAGAGGTGAGTCTTGGTCAGCCATGAGCAGTTTGCTGAGCACAGGGTTCTGAGCAGTTGCAGCCGTGGGAGAGGAGGCGACCAGAGATGCTTTCAGCAGGCTTTGGTTCTTTGTGCTATTGGGCTGGCTGGAGTCCTGAGTAGAGCTATTTTTTGAGGTATATTCAGCAGCAAACTGTCGGATCATTCGCTGCATGATCTCACGGGCCACTAGGGGAATATTGGGGTCAGAGACCCTAGGACTGTCTGCAAATATTAGAGATTTCTTTTAAGGAAGCACTTTAAGTAAAACAGCTTTTATATTAAGTCATTGTTTATTTACAAAAAAAAATCCAGGAGAAAAAAAAAAAAGAAAGCCAAAGATAAAATAGTTTCTGTAGAAAATGTACTTTAGTCTTAGAATACCTGAATAAGAACCATTGCTAATTCTGATACAGCCTTCCCAAAATAACACTTTCCTAAAAGAAATATGCAATCTCGTATTTTGTTTTTAAATATAGATATATTCCACCAGACCTTTAAGAGGTGTGGAAATGGAAAGGAGAGCTAAAGTACCAAGTAACGGAGCTCATTCCAAAAATATTGAACAGGTTATTCAGTGGAAGAACTGCGTAACTTACCTGCAGCTACAGAAGGGTAAAATGGACTAAAAAGTTGAAGCAGGCCCCTCTAAGTTTATTGAGAAATAAAGCCCTATAGATCTGATCATTTAAAATTATTCACATGAAGATCTAATGTTCAAGTGTCTTCCATCTCATTCTATCTATTCCTTTTGATATTTCTACCATTGTAATCAACACAGCATCAGGAATTACCCAAAGAACTTGCATATACACAAAACCCCACGATGCGTCATATGACAAGTAATTCTACTTCTAGAAGAGTCACTAAATCTATTAGTAAGGGATGTGAAGGACAAGTAGGCATTCCAATTTATTTATATGAAATAGTGTATAAATAAAAAAGTATCTTGACATGTGGGCAAACAAAAACTTTATTGACAAAAATCACTATTTTAGACCAGTAGTAATTTGTGATGTGAAAAGTAAATCTGTAACTCCTAAATCAAGAAGCTAAGTCCTGCCACTTCACTTCAAAAACTGTTCTCTGGTCAAATCAGTTTTGGGTTTTTTAAACAAACAAACAAACCCACACCCTCAAAAAAACAAAACTGTGACAAACATTAACCACCCACAATACCCCCCAAAAAACCCAAAGCACACCACAACCACACCACTACTCCAGAAACGGCTCAAAAGGTTTGATTTTCTATTACCAAAGAAACATTCAGAAAAAAACTGTGCAATAGAGGACCAAATAAATTTTTAAAAGCAGGTCTCAAGACAGAACAATAGAGAAGTGTTCACTACCTCTTTTTAAAAAATTGCCCAGCTTGAAAGGTAATTTATTGAGACTGAGCTATTAGAAGCATTAGCAAAATCTTCCGTGGGACACTTCAGTGTTAGATTTGCCTTTTGCTACCATTTTTGTCAAAAGTACATCAACAAACCAGCTTTACTGTGTGTGTAAAAAATGACTGACATGAAGGTTTGAGCAGAGCTGCCCACAAATCAAAGAGCAGCAGTAAGTGGCCACTGTGTTTTTTGATGAAACACCATATTGAGCTTTAAATATTATCAAGTCCAAATTCCTTTCTATTAATCAGAGCTTTCTACACCTAAGATCTTATACAGTAACCACATACGTTCTTACAGGGGCATAATAGCTGTAAATTTCCAGGATGTTTATGTAAATACGTAACTATTTTCTTTAATACATCCTGTAGATTTTTTTTGTTGCTAAGTATCAAATACTACAGTTTTAAGAAGACACCAAAAAGTGAGCCAAACTTAAAATTTGGTACATTTTATAATCTCACTTGCTTCCCAAATGGTCCACAAGGACACCAGCCTGAAAAAGTGTGGAGGCTTTGTTCTGCTGTGTGGCTTTGTTCTGCTGCGGTGACATTTCTTCCAATTTTTAACCTCTTCACTATAACCTCCTGAAGGACATAGAAAGGCTCTAGGGAGGCTCAGAGGGGCACAAACTGATGGCATGATCACGCTGATACCAACTGTTTGACACGTGCTTGTAGCATATACAAGTAAGGCTGGCAGGAATGCAGAGCTTGATGGCACTTGTGTTTTCTGAACGAAGAATGAGGCTTTTACTGTGCACCAAGATCGTATGTTCATTTCAAAAATGCTTACAGCTGAACATATTTACACATTCAGAAATAAAATATTACATATGCCTAAAGCCATGCATCTTTGTAATTTACAGCTTCAAAGAATCAGGCCAGAATGACAACTTTCTAGTGCTGTTCAAGACAAACTCACTAATTCAGGACACAAAACTCCATTTTCAAGCAGAAGGGTAAGTACCTAGCACATTAAAGGCTTCTTGCTTAATATAAAGTCTGAATGCTGAGGATTAAAGCTGTTCAAAAGTGAGTGGAAAATATGTGCTGGTGCCCCTCCAGCATTACTTGAAATCAACCAGATATTTATCTTGACTCCACCTGTCTAGTTCTTTTTAAGAAAATAAAACTAAAATTAACTAAAACATAGAAACTCTCAGAGAAGAAAAAATACAGCAAATAATTATCAGCTATAAATAGTCTAAAGCAGTACCTCTTTAAAGATTTAATAGCTTTTGTGTATTTTTATACTGAAATCTTAAAAGGGCAGTATCAAACAAATAAAGGTTTGATTTCATTAAACCAGAAGAAGGTCCTGCCCTGCCACAAAGTAAAGGTAAGAGACAACTAACACAAGTACTAACACTCTGCTTTGACTGGAAAAGTATGAATATTTGAAGGAAGCATCACTGAGTCAGAGTGCCAGAGACACAAATTTCAGAGAAAGGACATAAGATTAATGGACAGTAAACCTGCACAAAAAGTTTGTCCATCTTGTTGATTCCCTATTCATGTTCAGTACATGAATGTGTGGCCAGTGTTGAGAGAGCATCTGCATTTTGTCTGGTCTACCTGGGCTAAAAAATGCCCATCTCAAATGTTATTGGCAGTGTGGATGGAAAGAAGAAAAAAACTAATTGTTGGCATGAAGCCAGGAGAGCTCAGCATCTCTGAGCAATGTAGGACCATCAGAGGTCTGCCATTCTTTGTGTCCTCTTTGGTATGACAGTGTCTGGGGATCTTAGGGCAGTAGCATGAGTTAGATTTCAAGCAATCTAAATACAGGCAAGCTTGACAACGATGCATTAAGGATTCAGAACTGACTTCCTGCCAGGCTTCTACCCCTCACCTATTACTCTTGCACCAAACACAGCTTTGTCTGAGGAAGGGAAACAAGAGTTTATTAAAAAAAATTCTCGAAGATTCTTAAGACATCTGACGTGTTTTATTATCTTCATTCTGGCTATCTGGCCATGGACAGAGCATTATACCCTTCATAAGCACACTGCAATATCTGCTGCTGGTTCCCCAAAGAATTTTAAAAAGCATGCTTTCCTAAAAGACACACGCACACATATCATACATAAAGATTTAAGTTTAGTGTTAAAGGAATGAAGTCTTTAATAAACAATGTGGAAGTGATGGAAGTGGTTTTTTTTCCCTCACCAGAAAAAGCAATATGGAAAAAAAAATGTATTTTCTCTAGACTTTAGTTTTCTTAAATTCCTTCTGGATTTGAAGATAAATGGGATAAACTCAAAAGCAAAAGGAAACATTAACTTTAGAAGAAAAAAGAAAACTTGAAAAGGAAGCCTTGGAATAAAGGCATTATCTGAACTATCAGTAGTAATGCAATAACTATCCTTCCTACCATCCTGCATGTATTGCAAAAAGTATAGAAGCATCATCCTGTATAGCTTGTATTTATTCACTTGAGTCATAAAAGAAAGGCTAAGATACTGTTATCTACTTAAAACACCTTTAAATATTTTGGTCACTGGAAGGAAGGGCTGAGGATGGGCTACAGCAATTTCTAATTTGTTAAACTGAAGCCTTGCATTGTACACCAGTAGATAGGTTGGAATTACTGATTTGGCAGATTTTCTCACACATACTTATCAGTCTAACCCATTTCTAACACATGGGTTAGACTGATAAGTGTGATGTACTTTCATTCAGGATGCATTTGGAAGCAACATCCGGATTCATGTTTCTCAGATTTGTAGAAAACAGAGAAATGAGCTTTGTGCCTTCCTTAAGAGCACAGTTTAAGCAACAACTTTCCAGAAGATATTTAGGCAATTTTCTAGCATTGAGCATGTTCTCAGCATATTCTATAGCAATTCTTTCGCTGATCACATTTTGAATTATCCATATATCCCCCTTAGCACTATTCCAATAATGTTTTATACTGTAGATTGTTCGGAACAGGGTGGGTAATCATTACCAATAGTGAAAAGACCGATGACCTTTAAGAAAGACTGCATGAGTACATATACCATCAAAATAAAATTAATATTTTTAAAAAAACACATTACCCACCTACTACCACCACTGCCACTTGACCTTTCTTCCAAACAGCCCACTCACTTAAACTGGTTATGGGGAACAGTTCTGCTGGGTAAGAACTGAGTCATTGCTCCAAAAGTGAAAACACTGGTGTTCTCATGGCGAGATTTGGTTTAGGGTTAAATAGTTATACTCTCTTCCTCTGTCCCAAGCAATACTGCTGTATTGCTACATTACTTGAGAGTCAATTATTACCCTTGATAAATATATACAAAGAAGATGATTGAAAAATACTGAACATACAGTGACAACTTGAACATCAGATCTTTGATATCTACATTGCATGCAAAAAGACCACAAGAGAGACTATTTCCCGCATCCTCCTCCCCACCTTAAAACCAACCTTTTCTGTAAAAGACTGCATTGAGGAACTCTTCCGCTTGTCTTTCAAAACGAATGATTTTTGCTTGCTCTTGTCTAAGCAGAGCTTCTTGTCCAGCTTCTGAGGCTGGCTCATCCAGACTGACTAAGTGTTCCTGCAAAGATATTTAATATTTGTAAGATCGTCCTGACTCAATAAAGTTCCCTACGCATTCAATATTTTACTAAATTCAAAACTTTTTTAGGTACTCGGCACAGAGTTGAATCTACTGAAATCAAAACTTGTTTTTTTGGCTGCTTCACAACATTGTATTTTGTCCTATTCTCTTGTTGAAAATTGTGCACGTTTGAAAGTAAACCAGCTAGAGGAATTGACCCCACACAAACACCTTGCAAGAGATTTCAAGACAGAGCTACAATTTAATAGTGAGTAAGGGGCAGTCAATAGCTAACTCATGTAAGCACAGTTAACTACTGGGAGACAGCAAATGTTAGTTCAGACAGCAGATGTTAATTACAAAACTAAAGAAGCCGAGTTCCCTCTAATCTTGTCAAGATAGAAG
>VZRF01011810.1:231845-276679 GCA_013396875.1 Vireo altiloquus
AGGAATGTTCAGAACCTCCCCCAGGGCAGGGAGTTTTACAATGGAGTGATGTCATCCTATGAGACAGGATCTTTTGGAGAGTCCTTGATGGCCTTTAAGCAGAGATGACCACCCTCAGGCTGGGTGTAACAAAGAAACCACTACATCCAACTCCTAGGTGGGGTATGCAGCTGTTGCAAAGGACCCACCATTAACAGTTCATCAGAAGGTGATGTAGGTAGGGGGAGAATACACACTCTGGTTGCATCATAAATTGTAATCCAAGACTTTATCCACCCCTTATTCTACACCATCTACATCATACCCAAATTAATACCCTTCTTTAACTCTACTTTTTTCTATATATATATACATACAATGAAACATTACACACAGTTCTCACTTAAAATTAGGTCCCCTTGAGGTACACAATGGGTTTCCAGGTCCTTGACCAAAAACAATCCCATGGATGGATTTGCCTTTGCTTGAGGGGGTATTAATCCAAATTATCTTTCCTAACATACATCTCATGTGTACCACAGGGGACTTTATCTCCATCTATAGTGTGCAAAGTTTCTGACTGGGCAGGACCAGCTCAAATGATGAAGCCTCAGGTATTGATCAACCAAGTGGCCTTCACTAAATGTATCTCCCAATTTTTGATGGTCCCCCTGCCCAATGCCTTCAGGGTGGTTTTTAGCAGTCTGTTGCACCATTCAACTTTCCCGGCGGCTAGTGCATAAGGAATATGGTACACCCACTCAATACTGTGTTCTCTAGCCCAGGTGCTTATAAGGCTGTTTTTGAAATGAGTCCCATTATCCAACTCCATTCTTTTAGGGTGCCATGTCTTTACAGGACTTGTTGTTCAAGGCCCAAGATGGTGTTCCAGGCAGTAGTGTGAGGCACAGGGTAGGTCTCCAACCATCCAGTGGTTGCTTCCACCATGGTCAGCACATAGTGCTTGCCTTGGCGGGTTTGGGAAAGTGGGATGTAATCAATTTACCAGGCTTCCCCATAACTATATTTTGACCATCGTCCACCATACCATAGAGGCTTCATCTGCTTGGCCTGGGGCCCTGCAGTACATGTCTTGCAGTCATGGATGACCTGTGAGTACTGTCCAGGGTTAAATCTACCCCTTGGTCACGGGTCCATCAGTATGTCGCCATCTCTTCCCTGATGACCAGAGGCATCATGGGCCCAATGAGCTAGAAATAATTCTGCCTTGTGCTGCCAGTCCATATCCACCTGAGATATTTTAACCTTGGCAGCTCGATCCACCTGCTTGTTGTTACGATGCTCTTCATCATCCTGATTCTTGGGTACGTGTGCATCCATGCATCGAACCTTCACGGTCAGTCTCTCTACCCGGGAGGCGATGTCCTGCCAAATCTCAGCGGCCCAGATGGGTTTCCCTCTGTGCTGCCACTTGGCCCTTCTCCAACGATCCAGCCATCCCCACAGAGCATTAGCTACCATTCACAAGTCAGTGTAGAGGTAGAGTCCTGGCCACTTCTCTCATTCAGCAATATTCAGAGCCAGCTGGACGGCTTTAAGCTCTGCAAGCTGACTCGATCCACCTTGTCCCTCGGTAGCTACTGCAACTTTCAGTGTGGTGTTCCATACAGCAGCTTTTCATTTCTGGTTTGTTCCTACAATTCGGCAGGAACCATCAGTGAAGAGGGCATTATCGCTTTTCATTCTCTGGTAGTTGGTTATATGGTGCGGCCTTCTCAGCACATCGTCTGCTCCTCTTTTTCTTCAAAAGATAGTCCAAAACTCTCACCTTCGGGTCAGTTTGTTATGATTTCCAGAATCCCAGGGCAATTAGGATTTCCTATCCAGGCTTGCTGTGTGATCAGAGCAATCCACTTGCCTCATGCAGCCTCAGTGGCATGATGTGTAGAAGGAACCTTCCCTTTGAACACCCAGCCCAGCACTGGTAGTCGGGGCGCCAGAAGCAGCTGTGCTTCAGTGCGAATCACTTCTGAGGTGGCTTGAACCCCTTCATGGGCCGCAAGAATCTCTTTCTCAGTTGGGATATAGCTGGCTTCAGATCCTTTGAATCCCCGACTTCAGAACCCTAGCGGTGGTCCTTGGGTCTCCCCAGGCCCCTTCTGTCAGAGGCTCCAGGAAGGACCATTTTCCCTGGCTGCAGTGTAGAGCACACTTTTTACATCCTACCCTGTCTTGACTGGCCAAAGGGCTACTGCACGGGTAATCTCCTGTTTAATTGTTCAGAAGCTTGTTGTTATTCAGGGCCCCACTGGAAATAGTTTTGCTTTTGTGTCACAAGATAGAGTGGGCTTACAATCATGCTGTACTCCAGGATGTGCATCCTCCAAAAGCCCACAGCACCTAGGAAAGCCTGGGTTTCTTTCTTGTTGGTTGGTGGAGACAGCTGCTATTTTGTTAATCACTTCCACTGGAATGTGGCAATGTCTGTCTTGCCACTTTACTCCTAGAAACTGAATTTCTTGAGCAGGTCCCTTAACCTTACTTCATTTAATGGCAAGCTTTCAAGAGAATCTGGTTAACTTTCTCTCATTTCTTGAAGACTCCCCCTGCTGTGTTCCCCCATATGATGATGTCATCGATGTACTGCAGATGTTTTGGAGCCTTACCCTCTTCCAGTGCAGTCTGGATCAGTCCATGGCAGACAGTGGAACTATGCTTCCACTCCTGGGGCAGTTGAATTCAAGTATATTGCACGCCCCTCCAGGTGAAGGCAAACTGGGGCCTGCACTCTGCTGCCAAAGGAACTGAGAAAAGTCACTGGCAACGTCAGTGGTCACATACCACTTTGCTGCATTGGACTCCAGCATATACTGATGCTCCAGCATGTTCAGCACACCAGCACTCAGTGGTGGCATGACTTCATTCAAGTCACGGTAATCCACTATCAGACTCCACTCTCCACTGGACTTACGCACTGGCCATACAGGGCTATTAAAGGGTGAATGAGCCTTGCTGACCACCCTTTGGCTTTCCAGTTCATGAATCATCTTATGGATGGGAATCACAGAGTCTCTGTCGGTGCAGTATTGCTGACAGCACACTGCTGCTCTGGCGATTGGTACCCGTTGTGCTTCAATTCTCAGCAGTCCCACAGCAGAAGGGTCATCTGAGAGACCAGGCAAGGTACTCAGCTGTCTGATTTCCTCTGTCTCTAGAGTAGCTATGCTAAAAGCCCAGCGATGTCCTTGTGGGTCTTTGAAATATCCGTTTCTGAGACAGTCTATGCCAAGGATGCATGGGGCCTCTGGGCCAGTCACAATGGGGTATTTCTGCCACTTGTTCCCAGTTAAACTCACTTCAGCTTCCAGTACAGTCAGCTCCTGGGATCCTCCTGTCATCCCAGAAACAGAAATGGATTCTGCTCCTACACACCTTGACGGCATCAGAGTACATTGAGTACCAGTGTCAACCAAAGCCGTACACCTTTGTGGGGCACACATGCCAGGCCATCAGATCCACACCATCCAATAGATCTGACTGTCCCTTTCCTCTGCTGGGCTAGAGGCAGGGCCCTTCTAATCCTGGTCATGGTACACATTGCTCTCCTCCTGTAAACATGACCTTGAAGTCCCTTCAAGAGGGTCAATCACATCATCATTCCTTTACCACCTGGAGTCTTGTCTATGAGAGACCAGAGCAGCTTTGATCCTAGATCAGCTTCTTGCGGTCGTTCCTCTTTTCAGCTCATGTACTCAGGCGGCTAAGGAAGAGGTGGGTTTTCCATCCCACTTCTTCATGTCTTCTCCACGCTCCTGAAGGAAAATACAGAGGTTACCTTGCAGAATGTAGCCTCTCTCCTTGGCTGGGGGACACCTGTTCTAATGGCAGAATTGTTATTAGTTCTAGTGAGATGTGGTAAATTCTTTCCTTAAGCTCCTTCTTCAGCTTCTGGTGGGCCTCTTCAATTTTCTCTTCCAAGCTCTGGACGTGCTCAGCCAGCTTTGTTTCCATGCACAAGACATGAGTGCATAACAGGGCAGTGACAGTATCCTTGTAAATTCTTTTGTTTGACCAATGCACCAACCTTGTCCTCTCCTTCCCTCTACTGCAGCATCGCTTTGTAGTGGAAGTATATCTCTGGTCCAAGCCGTGTGAATTTCAACCACATTTCCTATGTGCACTGGACACCATCTGGGCTCTTAAACAATCTCTCATCTTCTGAGAAAATGATCTCCAGCACATGGAGATCCAGCAGATAATTTAGGCAGCAGATACCTTGTTCCATTGTGCTCCATTTTCCTTGGTGCACCTGGAGGTCTTCTTTACAAAGTTATCTATTCCTCACACTTGCCTGCAGTCGCTGCCAGAGGCTGAGAGTTTCCTGGGTTCTCCCACTCCCCTGGTCAATGGCTGCATCCCAGGACAACGATCAAAGTTGCCTAGCCTTATGTCCTTCCTGAATGGTGTCATTAGCTGCTGTGTCCCAGATGTGGAGCAGCCAGGTGAGAATGGACTCATTTGCCTGGCGGGTAAAATCCCTCTGCAGTTTATGCAGCTCACCCAGGGACAGAGACTGAGTGATGATCTCTGGCTCCATCTTCCACTAGGTGCATGGCTCATGCTGCCTCCTCGTCGGTCCCTATGCAGATTGATTTGCTCTTTGATTTCCTTTTCTGAACGGGGACAACTGCTACTGGCTTAGGCTGTCCTGGCTCAGTGACAGTTTGTGTGGACACAGTACCTGTTGTTTTGGTTCTTTTTCCCTCTTGCTCAGTGACAGTTTGCATGGACATGGTGCTTGCTGATTTGCTTTTCTCCTCCTGAATATGCTGTACCACGCCAAGCACTGTCCCAATTCCAAGCATGGTGTACACAGTGCAGGTGTACAGAGAAGACAAAGCAAAACTAACAACATTATGCTGTCCTTGACATCCAGATGGAACTCAATATTCTCAAAAACTGCTGTGTCAGGCCTGAAAGAATGGAAGAAACCATTTTCTACTCTTCCCCCATGGGCTGGGTGCAATTATTAATGAGGCCCTAGAGGTAGCAGCCCAGGTGAACAAAACTGAATATACATTCTGAATGAGGTTCATTTCTTTTTTAGTTTATTATGTCTATTGCATTATAACATCAGAGGCAATTTTCATACCATTCCCTGGTCTCAAAAAGAGCATCACAACTGGCAAATAGTTCCCCATGTGCGGAAAAATAGAGAGAGCAAGGTACAACATTCATGTAAACATGTCAAGCACCTTGGTGAATAGGCAGTTTCTGTAATACAATGCAAAATTGCAACTACAACTTCTCGCAGGATGCCAAACATTGGGCGCCAAAATATGTGCTGGTTTGAAAGTAAACCAGCCAGAGGAACTGACCCCACAGAAACACCTTGCAAGAGATTTCAAGACAGAGCTACAATTTAATAGGAAAGTCACAATAAAGGCAATAGTACAGAAACACTGGCTTAAACCGACAAAGTCAGAGTACAGCCTGGCACCCTGTTGGTCAGGGTGGTGGTAGCACTGCGGTTACATGGTGATAGCAGTCTGGTTAAATGGTGGTAGCAGTCCCATTGAAATGATGGATGTGGTCTTGTCGTAGCGGTGGTCCTGTGGAAAGGTCTGGTCCTTCTCTGGAGGTCCAGTGGTGGTTCCCCCAAGTCCCCAAACCTTGAGATCATATACCCTCAAATCCAGGCAGGAATGTTCAGAACCTCCCCCAGGGCAGGGAGTTTTACAATGGAGTGATGTCATCCTATGAGACAGGATCTTTTGGAGAGTCCTTGATGGCCTTTAAGCAGAGATGACCACCCTCAGGCTGGGTGTAACAAAGAAAACACTACACCCAACTCCTAGGTGGGGTATGCAGCTGTTGCAAAGGACCCACCATTAACAGTTCATCAGAAGGTGATTTAGGTGGTGGGAGAATACATACTTTGGTTACACCTTACATTTTAACCCAAGACATAAATACAGCAGAAGGCTGTAAGACTTAGTAACAGTACAACAGAAAATAAGAGCCCATTATAAACAAGAAAAAGTAGATACTTTACATTTGGCTGCAAATCTTGTATCTAGCACTTGTTCTTTGGTTATTACTTTCAGATCCAAGAAATAACTGTTGAAGGCAAAACATAGGCAGCTCTCCTTACGCTACACATAATTCATGCAAACTGAACAAAAAAATGACCAAGCATTATTAACAAACAGGTCCTTTTGTGAAGAGGCTCAGCAGTAGCTACTTTTAAGTGAAATAGTAGCTACTTTTAAGTGAAATAAACTTCAATTACCAGCTACAACACCTACAATGGAATAAAATCCATTCTCACAATTGGGAGAAGCTGAATAATCTCAAGAATATATTCAAACTAGGATAATTAAGCATGTGAGATGCCATTTTAAATACACTCGAGAAACTAGAAGACAAGATTACAAAAATACAGAATCTAAATGCTTAGGTTCCACCCCTAGATGCACACCCCTTTTCTCATTTCTTTCAGTTTAATCCCTTGCTCCTGCTCAGGAGAACAATCTCTTTACTGACCCTCTTCTTCCACTTTCATTTTAAGCTATATTAAAGATACCTGTATTTACCTACTGCAGGAATGTATACACAGTCACTCTTTGGCTTTAGGGAGTGTTTTGTTTTGTTAACCTTTATAAAGTATCAGTTACCATAATATCTAGGCTGCATCTGGTTTTTTGGCCTCCACTGCATAAGATGATTTCAGATTCATTTCCTCATGGGACTAGAAGAGAAGGGAAGAACTGGAAATTCATATATAAATCACAATAAATGAAAAAATAAGGAATTATTAAGTTTGTGCTGTCTCACCTTCAAGAGGGTTAAGAAGCCAGGTTATGTGACCAGCCCATAGTAAATTAACGAACACAGCAGTCACACGAACTACGTGCAAAGGGTAGAAATACGAAACGCTGTGGACTCTGGCCTGAACCACATGGGCTTTCACATCATATTTGGAACTCAACAGCTTCCAAAAGCTCGCTACCAAAAGCAAAGGGAGATACTATCTCAGACAGGGTACATAGACAAAGCAGGATTTTATGACAAACAGAAGTATAAGGAACATGCAATGACAGAGGTAACAGGTGAGTAAAAACATCTTTAATTCTGTGAAGGTAAGAGCCTGCAGAAGTAAAGGCATCACAAAATGACTGACACTTTGTTCCATACCAGAGAGATTCAAACCGGCTTGCTCCCATAGCAGAAGCTTCTATTGAGACAGACTTTAATTCTCTCATACGAATTTGAATTGATGGTTACCTATAATAAAAATGTTCACCTCTGTGCTAGGCATCCCTGTACCAGCAGCCAGTAGCAGTTGACTGGCATTTTATGAACGCACTGAAAAGGCAGCTGTACTTCCATGATACTAAAATGTATTAAGTATCTGTACAGGATTTCAAAATAAAGATATTTCTGGATAAGAAGTCAAATCTTTTGAGAGTTACTCTTCAGGTGGAACTTCACAGAACACACTTGTATCCTCTTTTTGAAACTGTGTTGCTGCATCTGACCAAGTTTTTATGCAGGATCTATCCTTGTTATTGACAGAGAGTCCAAGATCAGCTCCATTATCTTTTAAGCATTATCAGGATAATAGTAAACTCATCAGTTTCCATAAAAAGCAGATGTGCAAAATAAGTAATGTAGGCATGCAGAAATGTTGGAATAATCACTCAAATTTCTAATCTTTTACAGAAGTTTTGCTTTAAAAGGAAACTCTGCAAACTGATGCACAGAGATTTGGCTAGATAAGATCCATTAGAGTTAACTGGCATCCTCTATCCAGAGTCCCATGAACCACTGCAAAAAGCTTTTTAATTCAAGAGACAAACAGAATTCAGACTTGAAGGAAACTATTACCACTTCAACCTGATCTGACACTCTGCTCTTTAACAGACTATAGCTCTGGAAGAAGCCTAAAATAAAAATAACCCTTGGCCAACACAATGCATTTAAAATCTTCCTAGCACTTTTCACAACTAAAACAATACACCGTAAATACTAGCCTGGAAACTCAATGGAAACTAGTCCAGCAGCACTCTGCCTCACCATAAACAAACGTATTTTATATTACTCATATAAAGGCAATTAAGAAGAGTACAATTTAATCTACTGAAGCTAACTAAAACTCTACACTTGCTACACAGAAAAGGAACGAAGAAAAAGGGATCAGTCAGAAGAAAAAAATTCTAAGTGGCTTATGCTGGTAAACAGCTGAATAAAGGATCTCTTGATCTGCATTCAGGAGAGAAGAATAATAGCAAGAAAATGGCAGTGCTTAGTTTTTACCCCCCAACTAAGGAGCATCTCCTTACATGTACAGTTTTTATCACTGTCCATGCAAAGACATCAAAATGTGAACAAATACAATTATGTAAAAGAGTCAGATTTAACCTTGCACATAGGAAAACCAGAAGTCTTCTGGCATCTTCAGTACAGCACTGACTGCATGAGGCAAAATACATGGGAAATAGTTTTGCTTACTGCACTTTTAATTGTTTTATTATCCATCGTACCACAATTATTCCAGGAATCTGCAGGAATTATTGCAGGAATCTGCAATTCCTTCACCCCGGAAGAAAAATTTAACTTTTTACACTAAGTATTTGATTGTGATTGCTATTCAAAGTCAGCTTCCAAAAGTAAGGGGTTTTTGTTTGGTTTGGGAGCGTCTGGTTGGTTGGTTTGCATTAGGTTTTTTTGTTGGTTTGGATGGGGGGTTGTTGATTTTTTAGGGGGTTTTTTGCATTTCCCAGCATTTCTTCCCAATAAGTATTATTTAGAACCATTACTTTCAGGCTTAGCCACTCACTCTACAGTCCTAAATCACATCAAAGTTTTCAGCAGCAACATGCAGGTAAGCAGGAAGAAGAAAAACCCAATAATATCTAGATAGCATTGCCACTGGAGGTTTTTTTTCAGGGTATTTATAACCAATCAGTTACTTTTACGTATTATTTATAACACAGGATTCTTTCTATTCTCTTTGTGCTCCTCTTCAGGTGGGAAGCATGTCCCAGAGCATTCCTGGAATCCATCAGTGAACATGCAGTACCACTATATTGAACAATACACCTTCAGAGAAAGATACCTGGAGTGGTTTGCACATGCTCCCTGAGGGCTAAAGCTCTTTTTGTATGTTAAGATAAAGAGCATAACTATGTAATTAAGTCAAAGAGCCTTAGAAATACAGAGCTCAGGTTTTCAAAATGCAACGCTAATGCGTGACCTTGTGAGACCACCTAATCCTGGGCAGCCCGCTCTCGTCAGCACTAGTGCTGGATGTTCACTGAGAGCCTCCTTGTAGGAAATGTTGATGCAGCAATTCCAAATGCGAAACTGCTGACATGAAGAGAACTGTATGATGCAGGCTGTTGTGTAGATGTGGAAACGGCAGTTTCATGTTTGAGCCACAGGGCACACACAGATGGAATGGGAAGAGCCCACAAGGTAGAACAGGATGAGATAATTCCTATCCATCTTCAGGGAGAAAAAGAAGGGAGGCTGCCCACAGACCATCCATGGCTGACTGGCCAACCCATGGCCCCTGGGGATAAAATCCAGCCTCCCACCCTACCTCAAGGCAAAATCACGAACACTGAGTAAGAAAGGAATGGTTCAACATCCCTAGGTTGTCTTCTCCAATGCTTTTTTTCCTTAAGATGGAATAGTCTTTTTAATTCCTAGCCAATGCAAAGGAGAACAATTTCCTGTAGAAAAGCTTTAAGGGCACCAGAGACTCTTCCTTCCTTCTACCTGCAAGACAGTATCATTCTTATTGCTTCCATTTCAGTGCTATTCAGTTTGTTTACATCTCTCAAAAAGCTAGTCAGCTGAGGCTTCACCAGCATTTAGGTTTTCCTCTCCAGGTATTAACACAAATTCTTCTCTTGATACAGTCCCCAAAGTAGCTTACTACTTTTACAATTCTGTGACTTTTCACACATCTGTAACTTGTGACTTGATAAAACAAGTCTGTCTATCCCGTTTTTCAAATTTATCAAGATGATTTTCAATTCTGAGTATGTCATTTAAAGCATCTACAGCTGCTCCCATCTTAGCATTAATATTCAGATGGTTTAATTAGTTAAGATCTCCCTCACTTACTGAACATATATATTTTTACAGTAAGTTGACTAACATCATACTTATCAAATTCAAAACAAACAACTTGACTGATCTATAGCTATTTACTATCATTTATTATCTATAGTAGGGGGAGAAGAAATATATCAGTGGAACCACAATATGCTTACATTAACATTGATGCACAAGCAAAGCTGCAACCCTGCATTACTACTAAACACAGCTGGAGATTATCACAAACAGCCTCTTCAAGTTTTAGCCTCCATATCATATTATTTTTAAATGCCACAATACAAAATTGACAGTCTAAATGCTTCAGTTTTTTAAGTGATGAAATCCATTAAAAATGTTTTAGAGCATGTTCCAGCACACTCAGGGATCTCTGTACAGTTTAAACACATTCTAAAGCCATCAAAAATTCTAAGAGTTCTGCAACTTCGACTCATTTTGCAATATTTCCTTTGCCACCTTCAATTATTCTACAAGTTAATGCTTTAGATGAGTGATAACTTTGCTTCAGAATTATTCAGACATTTACCACAGTTAACATCTTATTGTTTATGTTCCTCCATAGTGAAAGGCCACCAGATTTCTGTAAAATAATTATGAGCTTTTAAAAACACACAAATTGTATCAGAGTAATTTTGAACTTTAAAATAACTTCTTCAAATGCAGCACGTTACCACACTTCTTCACAAATGAAAGAATTATGAGAGGTCCTTTCACTGCAGCCCAGGTATTTTAGAGAATTTTGCAGACCAGAATCAATCTTCCGGCATCAACAGCCTAAGAATCCAGAATATGTTCATTTTCTCTCTTGCTATTTTTGTATCTTAACTATATCTATAAAATAGCTAATGTGCTTAGAAGTATTATCCTTCTTGTTCTGCTCTCACCAACTAATGGGATTAGTTGTGTGTCCATGTGTGTGTGTTCCTTTTTTCTCTTAATACATACGAATTACTTTATGTCACTACAGGCAATAGTGTATTCCACATGAATACACCCAACTGAATCCTCTTTAAGGATTCATTTTCCAGTTTCTCCTTTCTTCTGGCTTTTCTTAAAGTAGGCTTGAGCTCCAACTATGAGCAAATGACAGTAGAGACTACCTCATTTGATACAAACATTCTAGGTGGAGCTGAGTTCTCTTCTGTAAATACAGCTCTGTGAGATTATTTAACAAGTCACAGAGAAAAATCAGGAATCATAATTAAAAAGAGATAAAAGCATAGTACACTTCAAGTTCAATCCATCTGAATCAATGGTTCTTCTCTGTACCACAACCTTTTAAAAAGAAAAGTAATAAAGACCACAAGCAATAGAGAATTACCACAATTGCAGATTATCCAATTGAATTTGTCAGATTTGGTCCCATAGAAACCAATCTTTCTCTCACCACATGTAGGCAGCCAGAGCTGCTAATTGTTTTTTTTTGTCTTGCCCATCAAGGTACCTGTGCATTTCTGCACACAGGCCCCCATGTTAATAACCTGGTACCAGCTCCTTAGGTAACCAGTTATTCTCAGATCACACCACACAGAAACAATTGGGTATTCTGCATTCTATGAGGAAAAGAAAAAATGCAGTTTCTAGAAGTTCTATATTATTGCGCATAACCCTTTGGATCTGGGAAAAAAATACGTCTGGGATGATGCTAGCTCCCTACTTGGTCTGTATTTTATTACCCCTTCAAATGAAGATACTTAAGTTCATTTCGCTATCAAAACCTGTCTTGTATTTTGACTGCCAAAAAATGCATGTATTTGCTCAGTATTTGCAATTATAACTACTGCTACAAATAAATTAATCTTTTTAGAATACTTCAGCAGATGGTTTTCCATCCTTTGAAGAAGTCATGTAATTGAATCCGACTGCTTGGAAAAGCAATAACCACTATCACTGAAAGGGTGGGAGAGCTAGGGTAGATTTATACCCTTTAAGCAGCTCTGTCAATAAACTAATACTGGCCTTCAATTATCATCTTACAGTCCAGAACTCATATTTACTTGTGCACAACTACTCGTCTCCTAAGTTACAGGTAATTCTTAAGGGCAAATGAAATCCAGAAAAAACCCCTGAACTTGTTACACTAGGTACCTAGACATCACTCACAGGTGAAAATCAAGTACATTGATTAATTATTTAACTAATCCAAAAGGAGGTATTGGTAATTATGTACTCAGAAGAAAAAAAAAAACAGGCCAGCCACAGCCACATGCTATCATAATAGATGGCTTGTGGCTATCCTGCTCCCAGCTACAGCATCAAGTACACACATTTTCATTCTGTAACTCAGCACAATATGAGCACCAACCCAAATCATCCCACCCTGCCCAGTTCTTTTCCAAACAAGGTGAGAGGATGCACATGAACGGCCAGCAACTCCCTAAAAAGAAGACTTAAAGATATCACTCCAGATGTTCAATGGAAGAGATGTCAAATAAACTAGTACCATTTCTAATTTAGTTGAACTAAATTAGCTGAAGACTGTACATTATTTGGCTAAATACCAAATTAGGTTACCAACTTTTTTCTTACAATTATGTCAGATATTTTAATTCGTATTAAGATGTCAAATTCACACTATTTGAAGGCTCTTGTAAAAGAATCATATTTAACTCTGTACTCCAAGCTAATGACATCAGTGCCAGCAGGGCAGCAATCTGCTGCACCCACAAGGGAAAGGAAGCACTCCCATCCTACCATCTCTCAGCTGACACAAAAAAAACTCTAGTCCCTGAAAGAAGCCATATTATTGCCTCAAAAACAAAAAAAAAAAAAAAAAAAAAAAAAAAAAAAAAAAAAAAAAAAAAAAAAAAAAAAAAAAAAAAAAAAAAAAAAAGCCAAAATACCCAAAACCCCAACAGAACTGACTGAGAGGCTGGAGGGCAGTAAGACTGCCTTTTTAAATACCTACCCATACACTGTCAGATTGGTCCAGATTATGACCTCACCCATCATAAAAGTAATTTCTGAAACAATTCAATGGATTACTAGAGCTATGCTTAACACTGCATTTTGTCCTTTTATGAGATGAAGTAAGAAAAAAGACAGAACTCCTTACACCACAAGCATACATACATGTTACCTGCTGTCAGTCTCAATGAAATAACTGTGACTTACATCTGTTCTAAATCCAAGTATTCCTAGACCTCCCCCCATACCTTAATAAAAATTGTAATACAAAAACAGGCATGAACTGGCAGCATGGCAAGTATCAGTGTCAACTTCCTTTGTGGACAAGCCATGCAGCTACATGTTAGCTGCTGCAGAGGAGAGAGTGCTTTTGTTTTGTTCCTAAGTTGATAGAGATCCATTCTGGTGTTGTTATACATCATGCAGGAAGAAGTAGTAGTTACAAATTCCAGTAAATGAAGTTTTGCCAAGACAGATGATCCTTCCTTCCTATGTTATAGAACAATCACAATTTCAACACGTGGGTTGAACAACAATCAGTATGGCACCATAGCTTTTGTTTTATATACAACAATAATCTCCTTAAGAAAATAAACTGCAAGTTTTCTGTGTTGGTAAACCTGACTTGTCCATGTTTAGGTTCTGACTTCATTATGAACAAGCACAGTACAAAATCTACCATCCACAAGAGCATTTTAATAAAAGGACAGGGCCACATGGAAGGAGATTTCAAGATACAGAACAAGACTCTAGACTGTTAAAATGGACCACATTTCCATATTGAAGATAAGCCCATCATTTGACTGCAGTAAACATGCACAAGCCACAGTCTGGCTCCCTTGGGGAGAGTTTCATGATTCCCAACAAGATCTCTGACAAGGAACTCAAGAAAAGCCAAAACAAATAAAAAGCACCAAACAGAAAGACCTAATGCACAGGGGGAAAGAAAAGAAACCCACCACCTGTATTACATATTACAAAGAAAAAGTTGCAGAGAAAGAGGCAAGTCTATTCATTAATTTGCCTACTTTAATTCAGAAAACCTTTTCCCAAAGGAGGGGAAAGGGGTAGGAGGTTGCAGATTTTCCATGTTCAGTTAACTAGGAGCAGTAAACTCCCTCCCTTTGTCCCTCCCCTACAACTACTAGCTTCACACATCTGCATTGTTACCTTCACTTTTTCTCTTCTCAGGCAGCAGAAAAGACAATTTTCATCAAAAGACCAATCAGAAACAGCTTCAGGCTCACAGTCTGTAAATCAGAAGAATAGGAAATTACTTCATATTCATAAACCACGACACAACTGGAGCCAAAAGATAAATGCCGAATTAAATACCTGTTTCACAACATTCTTGCCTGCATTCTGAGGATTCAGGCTTCATTTCGGCCATTTTTCTAAATTCCCAGATTACCAAACTATATACATTTTATCTATGCACAACAAATCTGTTTTTCTGAGCACTGCAAAATACACTCCCAGCTACATAAAGATGAACGCACACTCATTAGTAATTTTAGCCAATATGAAACTAACTGTGAGCACTGCCTGGGGGAGGGGGAAAAAAAAAGCACAAATCACCACGGTAACACACATTTTCTAGAGGCAGAGCTGGGGCTGCTTCTGTCATTAGAAATGCAGAACAAGATACAAACATAGAGACTGAGTACCTTTAAACAAACTGAGATCTTTTAATAATCCAGGTCCAAACAGGCCTTCTAGAATACTTTCAAACCCTAAAAGCAAATAAAAGAATTATTAGTTTTCTAGATTAGTACGTCACTACAATAGTCACAACAGCAGTTCTATATTTATCTGTTCCAAGAACAGAGCTCAACATGTTTTCTCCAAGTATTACAAGATACATGGGTCAATTGTGATGACTGAACTATTGATAAATCATAGTACAATCCAGAATCCACTAACTCACGTACTTTTGTAAATAACTAGGTTAAAAACAAAGAACATTATAACACTGAAATAAACCATTTTGAAAAAAACATAGGTAGATGCAGGTTCTACAACATGACCAAGTAATTTCTACACAAATAAAAATACTCTCATATAAGCCTCCGAACTGAAAGAAGGTACATTTTCCCAATTAAAAAAATACATTCTTCCATCTCAGTGGCATTCGGTTACTTTTCTAAATTTCACTAAACATTAGAATCAGTGTTTCCTGAAGAGTTGCAATTTTGAGGAGAGAAAATAAAAAGGAGAGGGATTCACCATTGCCATATCACTAAGAAATAAAATTTCAATCACAGATCTGCATCCAAGACACACACAGTCCAATTTACTTCAATGTCATGATTTATACCTCACTTACAATAAATCTAACAAATTTGAGTTTATTCCAGAAGAGGGAAAAAACATGCACCAAAATTATTGCCATTATTTGGGAAAGTTAAATCAATATTACACTAACTCCCCTGCTGGCAGTAAAAAATCTACAGAGCTATTAACTACCCAAAACTGTGAGAAAATGGGTTAGTAGAGTGAGTATGAAAAGTACAAACATTACTTTAAGGGGATAGACAAATTCCACCTGCTCTTAAAAATGTATAAAAATGGAATATGACCAGAAAAATTCAAGACTACAACTTACTGTATCGCCTGCTCCCTCTCCCCCCTTCAATACTTTTGCTTTGTAGGTTTAAGAATGGTTTGCAAGTAGCTAGGGGCTTCTAGCTTCTCCTACTTACATGAGTCTTTGAGTGGCAGAAGAAGAAACAAAAAAAAAATTTTAAGAAACAAAAATATGGTCTTAAATTTAGAGAAACTTCATGGGTGAATCAGGGACAGATAAACTACCCAAAATAGCAATGTTTAAGAAATCAGTCAAAATCTAAATGATCATGTACTATGAAGGAAATTGCTTATTACACTTCAAAAGACCAGTAATTCTAAAAAAAATTTTACTTCATCCAGATCTAATATCGAAGTTATGTTTTGGAGAGCAGTCTACAAAAGGAAATGACAAATAGCGTTACACCCCTCTGGGTGTCAGCAAGAGGGTCAGCGCACCAACATCTTCAGCAATCAGATGCAGGATCCTATAGAACGTGCAGCCTGCAACATGACTTAGATGGCCAAAGCACTGCTGGGGTACAACACTAAAAATCTAATCTCAGAAAGGACCAAGAACCAAAAAAAAAAGTGAAATAAAAGTCAAAAGTGAAGAGAAATAGGGAGAAATCAGAAAACAAGGTGGAAGAGGAGAAACTAAGAAACTGGAAACACATCCCATTGAACAGCACCTTGTCAGGCAGAGAAGTAGCACTGCCTCCAAAAAAAGCCAATTCAGGCTTCAGGAAGTGGCAGGAACAGTGGGAAAGGGCCGACCAACCTGACCTAGAAGAAAAATAGGAGAATCAGGGTATTGACCCATAGGTTTATAACGTTGAATAGTTTATAACGTTTTTAACATATGGGTAGTGACCCTCAGAATTTGACTCTGAAATGAAACCTTAAGGAAAACAGCTAACCAACTTTGTTCTTTATCTTTTTATTTAAAACTCATATTTTATATATATATAAAAAAATCAAAATACCTCAGAAATTTTACTCAAATTCATCAATCTTTAAATAGTAACTGCCAGTGACTCATGCCCCACAGTTTGCTATGCATGCAATTGCACACTGAAGTCCCTGCCAAGTTTTACAGCTTGGATATTGTACCATCATAGTTTGCTAGCCCACTGTTCTGAGTGATGCTAATGCCACTCGGGTTTTATTAATATTAAATATTGGATTTAGCAGTTGCATAGCAACAGCAGAACATCTTATGTGCAATGTTTGACATTAAAAAAGGCAAATAAGGGAAGTATGAATGTATTCAAAAAATTATGCTAGAGACTGGTAAAACTGCCATAGAGCTGAGCCCTATTCCCCCCAAATGCAAAGTGCAATGCAGCAAAGGCAGTTTAAGTCCTGTGATGTCGTGTTCACTCATTCAGGGCTCCAAAAGAGCAACTGTGTACAGTTAATCATGCAGAATACATTGAAAACAAAATCTTGAAAAAGGAGCTGCCTACTTTTTATAGTATTTTTTCTCTCCATTGTCACTGCTCTTAGAAGCTTGAAAAGAACATTTCTTTTCCCACCGATTGTCCTTTTCCATTTGGCAGATGATATTTTCCTGCATTTCAAATGGAACAGAAATTAACATGGCTGCCTCTGCTAAATTCCAGTTTCTATACTTTCATCATCTGTATTTTAGTGTCTGACAGTTCATAGCAGCTGAAGAGCAGAGCCAGTGGAAAAGTTGCAGGAATAACAGAATTAGAGGAAAGAAAAAGAAAGCAGATTCCAAAATTTTAGAAATCAGTATTATTTACATATCAGATTAGATTTTCAATATCAGTATTATTTAGATCTCTGATATGCTCTTCACAATCAAAGCAGCCACATATTTAACTCTTACAAATGTTACTGGTGACCTTTACAATGAAAACCATTTTTTGGATGTTAGTGTAAGAATTTAGAAAAAAAGAATATAATTTTTTAAAAAATACAACATTTATAAAGTGTAAAACATCTCTCTTTCCCAGAAGGCTCTCTAACAAGTGAAGAACTAGAAAAAATAAATCCCAGAACAAAGAAAGAAAACCTTTAGTACTGAAGCAAGGGTGGAATAACTTTTTAAATGCAGAGGTTGTTACATATTTATTGCTATTTCACAATTGTTAGCTCTACAAGTAAAGCATTCCCTAAAACATCCTCTGATAAAAATCAGAATATGTTCGTGCCATTTTTCTGCTAAGATCAACAAGGAAAGAAATTAAAACTAAAAAGAAGGGGAAAAAAAAAGGGTTGACTACGCAGTCTTCAGCATCATTATTTTTCACTAGTTTTGTCTCTGCACCTAAACAGTTCTATTTTCATATTTTCTTGGCATTTTTACCCATCTGCAACCAAATATTTTGTCATAAATTTAAACTAAATTGTACTTTGATAGCTAGTGTTTTAAGACAATAATTTAACACAACAGTTTAATCTAAGCTTTGCAAAGAAAATTAAAACCAGTTAGGCCCTCATGTCATCTTCTCCCTCAAAACGGAGAGCCCTTGGAAACATTAAGCTGCGACCAGGTTCCTTGAGGTAACAGTATTAGAGAAGTCGAAAGTTGATGGCTGATCTCTAGCAATGTGGATTAGCCAAATACACATTGTCTACTATAAAAAAACAGGAATGCAAGATCTTCAGAAAAAGATAGGGATGCATTTCTGGAGTGCCATTGCCACAGAACCTGGCATGTCAAACAATGCTTTTTTTCCCCTCAAGACAGCACAGTTCAAATATACCAGTCCTACATATGTATCTAGTCAAAGCAGTAAAGCTTGACTTTAACTTAGAGGTACAAATCACTTTGGGGGTAGTAAAAAAACGACAGACTACAATTGGTCTGTATGTATTATTACATGAATTGTTGATAACTCAAAAAAAAAATCAACATAGAAAGGGCAGAAAATAAAAACCAACATACATAGTTGTCAATTCTTCAGCCCTTATCTGTGCACATCAATTTAATCTGTGAATATCAACTTATAAACTAAACCTCAATAGACTAAACAAGTACTAGCCAGGGCAGCAGTTAAGTATAATAGGTCATAGAACCAAAGAACCATAATATCCAGAGCTGGAAGTGATCCACAAGGATCAAATCCAACTGTAAATGGACCAGTTGCAATAGAAATTAAGACAAGTGATTAATCATCATTTATTTATAATAAACAGTTGGCCTAATATATAGGAATTTACACGTTAAAAGGACAACTTCAAAAAGCTGGAAATTGAGTCAAGTCACTTAACATTAGTTGGCTAAATATTTTGTTTAAATTTCTTAACTACCTAAGGCATATTAGAAACCATCAAAACCATGGGGGGAAAAAACCTGACCTGCTAAACGGGGAAAAAAAACCCTAAAAAACCAACAAAACCCAAACTCAAGTTACTAAGTAAAAGCACAAATAGGAGACAAGAAGTTGGAAGATGGACAGGAAGATTCAGATCAGAGAAGGGAAATCAAAATTCAGAAATGTTGCAAAAGCGAGAAAAGACATGCATACAGCTTTGAAGTAAGCAAAGACAAAATCAAAACCAATGCACATATAGATTGGATTTTTAGGTAATATATGTTAGAATATGGTAGTATATTATAAAACATTGAATAGAATGGTATTAAATCATTCAACAAAATCTATCAAGGTGGTGTTATTAACATTTTAAGTTATTGTCTTAATATTCAATGGATGTGTGTTGGTTTTCTTTCTGTCAGTTACTCAAAGAGTATTTGCAGCAATGTTTAATTCCAGAAAGTCTTGAAATATTGAGGAAGTCCCAATCGGCTCAAAAAAGAACAAAAATATTATCTCTTTGAAATGTCACAGTATTAAACAAGTTAGTACTGGGGTCTCAAACTGGTAAAGGTTTTCAAAACCAATGAATAGTTCTCAGGCACTGATAGCAAAAATGGTGTCAATCAACACGGTCTTACAGAAATTCTTATTAGACTCTTATGAAACTAAAATTTTAATTAACAACAGGTTTGATACAGTATTTTTAGACTTTTGGGCTGGGAAGACACATCTTGGCTAAAATCAGAATTTAAAAAAAACCCCCAAAATTAAAAAAAACCCTAAGCCAAACCAAACAAAAACCAGTCAAATAAATACACATCATTAAAAGTCAATTAAGTGACAGTTCTTGAAATACTGGTGTCAATGCGAAACTACTGGTAGCAAGGCCCATCAGGTACTGTTTCTTGGCCCAGCACCATTGGCCATTTCAGTCCTAGTCAGTGACTTGGAAGAAAGTAGTCACTAAATTTGCTGGAGCTACAAAGACAGGAAGAGTAGCAAGTAACAAAAGGCCCAGGTCCCAGAGGCTGCTTGCCAAAGAATATGCAATTAAACACTACTTGGAAAGGAGGGTAGGGGGAATGAAGAAAGCCACAAATCACACTTCCAGGAACAGGAAAAACAGCTTCTCAAAGACATATTCAGAACCAGCAGCTGAAGCTGGAAACTCAGCCAGACATAAGATACTCTCTCTTTAAATTTACAAGGATCTGACTGAAGACACAAGACATGCACTCTAGGACTGGACCATCATTTTCCCTACTCTAGAATTCTGGAGATGTTATTTAGTAAAGCATGGGCTAGTTGTTAAGATCTATTTCCCTTCCCCTCTCTCCCAGCACTTGGATTCATCATGTTAGGAGTCTCATTAACTAGTATGAGGCAAAAGCCACCACCATCACATCAGGTTTTTATTGGATTTCTCATGCCTAGATTTTCTGGTCAAGATTGGTTATATTTATCCACAGCTATGGGATTTAAAGCAGGAATTAATTCAGAAAAATCCTACAGTCTATGTGTAACACGGGAATTCTGTCTCTTTCAGGACAAAAATCTATTAAACTTGAATGTTTCAGTCACAGGCATCTTAATGGAAAAGCAAGACCAAGCAACAAGGGAGGGGGAAAAAAAGTCACAGGACAGTTATTAATATACACTAAGTCTCATGACATGCATATAATTATAAGTTGTGAATATTCTTCTATTCAAGCAACAAAATAAAAGAAACTCCCATCCACCTATGAGGAGAGATCTCGTTATCTGGATGGTGACAATTAAAGATTCCAACTACAAGTTAAATCAACTTGCTTTAGCTACTTGGGGAACAAAAAAAAAAGCTTCACATATCAACCAATTTTTCAAATTTCATGCTTCCCCATTCTTGTTAATGAAACGGCACTGTTCAGGGACTTACTGCAGACATTCCTGCTCCAGAGGATTCTGGGGACCTTAAATATCAATAACCTGATTCTATAACAGCAATATAGATGCATACGGAAGAAAAGAACTAAGAATGTTAAGACAGGTACTGTTTAAAAGAACAGGTATATCCAAGTTCTGTATAGCAACACACAGCTCTTCTGTAGCTTTCTGCACCAAAACACCTTCCATTCTCAAGACAGAATGCAGGGTTATCTTGTGTTGGGGTCCCTAAAGAGCCCCTTGGAGCTCAAGAGACAAAGAATTCCTTGGCCTCAGAGTAATGCTTTATTCACTGTAGAACAGCATGTCCAGTAGATAAGCTTCATTTGAAGCAATCAAGAAGCCAACAAGACACACGTTCTGTCGAACTGCCACTTCACTGTTATGGTAACTTACCACAGCAGGAAGCTGAGAAATCAAAAAAAGAAACAAAATCTACAAGAACTGTTGATAGAAGTGTTTCTGACTGACCATCCATCCTGCAGGACTTAATTAAAATTCCACTATTAGTCTGTAATTTTAATAAAAAAGCTGCAGCACACCATCTTCACTCTTCTCTCCAAGCATCTCTCTCAACCAAGCTAATCCTTTTCCTCTGAGAACCAACTCTAGGAACATTTTCTCTGATGCAATCCCAAACTCACAGCAAGGCATTTAAAATTTAATGAGCTAAATATGACAGCATAACAGCTACATATTGGAACTACAGTGCTGCAATGCATTTGTCTTCACAGCAGGAAAGTGCCCTGCCAAATACCCTAGAACAGAGGAGATCTCAACCCTCCACAAGGAAGAGCAGAGAAGCAAAGCAAGTTACCAGGTTGTGTTGCAGTGCAAGAAATGTAAACAGGACCCTCTGTCCAATGTTAGCACTCTAGTTGGCAGGTTATCTCACTGATTACAACTGAAAATTCAACCCCAAAAAGCCAGAAGTGACAAGTTATAGAGCTTGTTGCTAGAGTGCAGAGTATAGCAAAATATGGATCATCTCCTGCTTCCCTCCCACGAGGAGTATTTTTGTGTGTGGATCTGATATCGAGAATTACACAAAGGCATGCAAACTTCTTATCTCCAATCAAGTCTCAGAAGTAGAATTCAAGAAAAGCTAAGGACTCTGCAATGGCTGTCTCAAGATCACCTCAAGATACGGCAATTGTTCTGGCAGGCTGAGCTGTAATCTTCATATGGATTTGGAGAGGTGAAAGAATCCTCTAATTTTTAAATACTGCACCACTAATCTGGCTAGTCGTTCAAGTCAGGGGTTGTGGGTTTCTGTTTCACATTTTAACTCTAGATCAGGAGGTTTATTGTAAGACTATACGGTTTCCTTCACAGCCAGTAACCACCAATGCAGGACCTGACTGGAATCTTCTCATGTAAATACTTGTGTTTTACTACTTTAGACAACAAACTAGAAAATACAGAGAGCACAAAATGGCAAAGAATTACAAGAGAAGAATTTCAGTAACTACCAACTTTCTATGCATCCTTAAAAAATTTAAGTTTTACTTAATGATAGAACAAGATCTAAATCTACAAAAAACCCTCAAACTAAACTAAAATCCAAACAAACAAATTTTAATACTGAAAATTGAAGTGGGAGTTCAAATTGAACTGAGTATCTCAGTTCAAAGACAGTGCTCTTATTTGTTCAACTTCCAGATATGGAGTTCCAGCAAGAAACCAGGTACAACTTTCATTGATAAGAAACTATAACAACTAGCTAGGCAGCTTACGAACAGAGTTAGAGTCAAATAGCTCAAGAATGAGAATGCACAACAGTACAAATGAGCATGGACCAAAATACAGAGGCCCAAACATTTCTCAAACTTGAGGCAATTTTTTTTGATTTCTAACCGTGTTGCACTACTTATTGCAGCAAAATAAAAAACTTGAAACATTTTTCCCATTGGAGACAATCCATTAATGCTTCACCACCAAGCAAAGGTAAGGTGGCATTCATTACCTACCCTGTTCATCCCCATACTCCACGCTCCTAGGGCACAAACTTAAGAACAGTCTTGCAGTAGATTGAATTGATCTGCCTGGAAAATGCCTCCCACAGAAAAGATAAGACTTACAGAAGCATCAATTCACTGCTCCACTTTAGTTCATGGCCACAGTAATGCTTGTATCACAGATCTGCAAGAGCCAGGTGAGCTATCAGGAACAACTTGCCACAAGCAAGTTTAAATGACGGCGGAATCCTCCCTCTCCCACAGAAGCACAGGACACCAGTGGCTTTCACCCCAACCTCAAGAGATACGTATTGGCATAGTGCAGAAGCATTAGAGGCATGAGTTAAACTGGCTGAGATGTGAGCTGCATTTCATACTCCACAACTGCCCTATTTTAAGAAGGCTGCTTTCCCTCAGCAATTCAGTCTTGCCTGACATTGTTTCCTGTCTGCAACACAGTCACCTACTGAAATCACATTAACTGAAATAATTCAAAGCTAAAAATCAGCTCAGAAAGGGTAAGTACGAGCTGCTAAATCCACTAAAACAAGGACTGCCAGTAGAAAAAGCATCTACCAAACCACACAAGTGATCTAGAAAACTTCTGGAGTGTGACTCAGTTTCAACTTCTTTATCACAGGAGGTCATTTGTACCATTATTCATTACTGAATTACTGAATTAACTTAATACATTATTCTTTTGTTTTGGCTCTCAAGTAACAGACATTCCTTTCACCATCGCTTAATAGATTTTTCAGACCCATACAGTAATCAGCAAATGGGAATGAAAACATGATTCTCTTTAGGAAACTAAACATAACTGTATCACCAGACATTGAAAATCTGCTGATCTTCAATGAATAAACTCATGAAAACAACTGAACATTTCTGAGCTGAGAGGTGAATATACTGAGCTTACCTGTAAGGTAAAAACTGCCAAGAGCATTTTTACTGTTATTTGTGACTGTAAGTCTGTCTGGTGTAAAATAAATCTCCACAAGAAGCCATTACATAATTGCCTCAATGAACAGTATACCTTGACTCCAGCTAGCTCATAGCATCCTGAAAAATCTTATGGTATGCAAAGATACACCACGTTATTAAGTCAAGTGATTATCTCACTACAACACTAATGAGTATATCCAAATTCTGATTAAGAAGCTAACAAAAGCAAAGAAAGATCTAGATCATGGAAAGAAAGCTGAATCATGACTACAGTGAATACAAAGCACATGTGATGTTTTCAGAAGGCTTCCCAGAAATTCTGGAAAATATCCTTAGCCTTTTCAGATGGACAGCTCAGTTCTGTCTCAAAAGGAAGAATGATCTAGGCAAAATCAGAAGGTGATACAGGCAGCTACACAAAAATGAAAGGGTAAATGAAAGCAGGGCAAGGGGTCACAAGTTATCCTCCTTAAACAAAAACCCTGAAAGAAAATCAACACACAGAGAGGAGTATCTTAACACCGAAAGACAAAGAATTCATCCTAGCTACAGGACAGGTTATAGCGACTAATTGTCATCACTGAAGTCACACTTGGAAGTATACAGCAAGCAAGGCATTTCGTGAGTCTACAACACAAGGTGCAAACCCAAAGGAAGCAAAGCTAAGCCTAACAATCCTCTCCAGCTTTATGGCTGTTTGCACAGTGGTAGTATTAAGAATACAAAGGTACAAAGTAAGCACATGACAACTCTTGCATACAGCAAGGAAGATACAGCTGTATTACTGTTGTTATTCAAGTATTCTGTGCCATCAGAAGCAAATACTAATATAAATATTCTTAGTTATCCTTCAGTCGCACCTCGGGTTATGCCTATGCACTAAGGAAGCAGCAAGCCCTGATATTCCTCTGGAAACAGAAAAGCCTAAGCACAGCTGCTAACAACTTTGTAACAAAATATTACCGCAGAAAAACAATTTGGTGCTGAAATTAACTGCAGGAACTGAAATTGCCAGATGTGATGGACCATTACTCAGTGTAGACTAGGAACAGTAAACCTTCTCTAGAAAAAAAACTACACTCAGATGCAAGAAACCCACAGTAAATAGCCATAAAAAAGTCTGACCTTCAGGGTTTAGTGAAATTTTCTCAAAGAGCAAGTGACTGACAAATCTCTCGCTCACTTTTGATGTCACATAATGTCTACCACCATTTGATGTAGCAACTCTTGGAGTCTGACTAACATTTTAGCCTCAGACATACATCACCAATTCTATGCTTGCAGGTGTGCTTCTCAAGAGAAGCACTGCCTTTTTTTGAGGCATTTTGTGTTCAACTACAAGTGGGGTTACATAGAGCTTTTCTTTTTCCTCCTTGACAGCAACATGGGACAGGAGAAAGACTGCTTAACATCAGCATTTCTAATGAAATAGAAATGTAAATATAAATGACTACAAAGGAACATACAGAAGATAAAAAGAACCATTTTTGCTTGCCTTATTTCTAGACTGGAAAAATTTCCTGGCCTAGTCCAGTTACACTGGCCTACTCCAGTTACACCAGCAGGAACAAGTGGGAGGACCGGGGATATCTTAGACAAAAACACTGCGGAAATCAAGATCTGTCCGACTTAGTTGTTTGTTCTCTCAAACTGTCTTTACCTTATTCAGATTTGAGACAGACATCTGAAGGAGCAGAACTGAAGATCATAGCCAGAAAAGATCCCTTGGGATTTGGTTGATGCTAAAGTAACATGATAGAGATTTCATGATGGCTGTTCAGGATTTCAAAGTTATTCCCAAGTATCTTTTCTGGATAGCTACAGTGAATTTGGTGTCTGATGGTATATTTAACATAGTGCATTATAGTGCACTTATCTGAGTCATATATACAGTAATTTCAGTTCCTATCATCATCTTTAAGTCCTCCTCAAACCAAGCAGTTCTTTGCAGCTTTTTGACACTGCTGTCTTCTCCACCTCATTTATTCCAGACCTTCCGGAATTCCTGAAACATAACATATATTATTTGCCTTCTTTAATCAAATGCTTAATCCACTGTACTTTGGTTGAGGCCACCCTACACCCTCACACACTTGCTCTCAATCTAGTTGAAGTTCTTTGCTTCAAAGCATCATCTGTGATCTGAACTTGAAAGAAGACAGCAGTTCCATACTTTCTGCACGCTAAGTTTCTCAATGTCACTGTGTTGCAACAGAATCTCAGATTTGCTAACAGTTAAACAAATTACAAGTTTCTAGTCAAGAACATCAAACTGTTACAAAGTCAAAACATCTGGAGATAAGACTTCTACAGCCAGTCCTGCTGTAATTTTACAGTTGGTATCTCAATAAAAAGGTTTTAGTAAACCTGCTAGTGCCTCAGATCTTTTCAGAGAATGAGATCACTATTTAGAATGATCAGAAGATCTGAAATTCTTTGACGCTAAGTGAAGAAACACTGGGAGAGCACTCAGCCTTCGAAATCAGAAGTTTGTCTTTTGTTCCAAATCAGAATTAAATTTTCCAAGTAATCTATACACAAATCTCAAGCTTGCCCACTCTGTTTTACTGTAAATTCATCAGAGACTGAAATATCTGGTACAACGTTTATATGAAGAAACAACAGAAACTCTTCACAATTTTGAGTGCTGCTTTGCTAGAAGCTCCAGCTTCTAAGATCAGTATCACTGTCCACTTATATTCACAGCAGCTCTTTCTGTAATTTCTTAATTGTTTTTTCAGGGCTAAATCTCAGAAATGGATTTCCTAATCCATGGCTAGAAACTGCCAGCAGTACAGCCAAATAAACAGTAAAGGAATTTGATGCAAACTGAGTTTCTGCAGGCTACACCCTAATCAACTGATCCTAAGGGATTAAAAGGCTACAGTAGCACTAACAACTATTCAAAGTTGGTTGATGTCTATGACACTTGTAAATAGCTTCCCTTAAGGTAATCCTTTCCCCCTACAGAATTTTTCATACATAAGTTTCTCTAAAAGACATCATGCACAAGTAATGAATGAAGTATGGCATAAAGAGTAAACACTAAATTGCTGATGACTGTGCATGCAAGAAGCATAAATAACTACTTCATGTGAGAGCCTTGTTCCCCACTACTGTCAATTTTATATTTTAAATACTCTGACAATTATTTCAAGTATAGCCAACTTTTCAAAAAAATTATCTTTGACACCAGAAATATTTCCAAGCTCAAGGAGCATTAGACTTCTATAACACACTGGACACACTTTTTTATGAAACCACAGCAATAATATCAGAGGTATGAGTGAACAAAATCAGGTACTAAGACAAAATGCAGTGGGATATTAGAACAAGTGCTGCAGAACAACTTGCACTATTTCTTCTTTTGCCAAAGTAGCCAAGCTAAAGAAAAATTGCAATTTTACCTGGATTTATTGCCCATGAACAGTATAAATTAAAATCCAAGTGGAGAAACTATACCTAATCACTTTAAAATCATAGTTGAGAATGTCAGCAGCAGTTTCAACAAAAGAAATTCAAACCACATGAAGAGAAGCTTCCTTTCATTTACAGGGGAAAAGGAACAGAAGCACACTGGAAAACTAAGGCTGGAGAAGAACCTGTGAAATCCACAGCTACACAATGAATACTGCATTCTAGTATCCTAGTGACTTCAGTATTTTAAATACTTGCTTATATTAGTGTTCAGTAAGTAATTCAATTAAATATAGTAGCAGCTGAATGCATAAAACACTCCAAGAGTATCTGAGTCAAAAACCCAACATTTTTCAAAATAGCACATATTTTAATGCTGACTTTGAAGTGCTAATTACCTCCATACAATTACTTACATAATAGAAAACATGCAATACCTCATTTTGCAATAGTGATACAATCACAAAACACATTTTTAAGGAAGCTGCATTATCAAATCTGCAATAGTTTAGCACAGGGCTTACTCTTCCAGACAACTGGCTCCTTACTAGTCCCAGAATAATATGACCTGCAATGCAGGGAATCAAAAAATACTTCAGTGTGCAATTTTGGGTTTTGTTAACGCTTATTTGATGCAAGTATTTCTATAGATATTTGACTATTTCAAGTATTTTAAAATCTCTCTTCATGCATTCAGAAGTCTGAAATGGTCTTTCATAAATATCTTGAACATAGCCTAAAGATTTTATATGTTTGTGGATTAACCTACAGTTAATCTTATTACACAGAGCCAACATTTTCAAGAATGAGTGCTAAAGCTGTAACACTAAATAAGCTCATTTAAAAAGCAACCCTGAAATTCTTTTTTACTCCTGCACCCATTTTAAAGTCACCAATAAGCACTAGTCAGACTGCAGAATGTTTCTACCAGCAGGCTTCTGAATATGCATAACGCCAATAAAGTTAATTACATTTAAGAAATAATAGTCTATGTGCAATTAAGATACTGGCAACATTTTAATGCAAAAAAAATGTTTAAATATACTAACATCCTAGTCTTGGGATATCCAGTCAAGCTACGCAAAGAGATGTGTTTGTCCCTTGCATACTCCCAAATGTGGAAGTAGGATCAGAAACTGGATCTGGAAGAAAGGGTAAACAGCACGTTAGTTAAATTCACAGAGGATACTATGTTCGGAGATGTTGCAAACATTAGTGAAGACAAATACATAAATGACCTAGAGGGAAATTAAAATTAGTTTGGAAACAAAAACATCTCATGAAAAATAACTCCAAACACTCAATGTAGAAGAACCACAAGGATAGTGGAAGAAAATGTAAAATGAAAGGAACCTAGAAGCAGCAACAGTGGACAGTCAGCTAAATATTTGCATTAAAAGACAGTCTGAGTTGCAGAGGCACCAAACAGAGCAGGGAAATTAAAGTTCTTTCTACAGTCTTTGAGCCAATAACAATAGCCATCTTTCTGCACAATTGCCAGGGACCGAAAAATTCCCCTTCACTCCCAGCAAGTGGAAAGCTCCTCTCAATGGCAAATCAAGTTCTGCAGGAGGTAGGGTTTAATTTTTTTTAAGCAAAGTTAACATACGGTTAGCATAAGCCTACGCAGCAGGCTCTTCCAGTACTTCTGCTGCTTGTGGCTTTGTACAGAACAGGAGGAAGCTAAGAAAATGAATCCATTTTTACAGGTGCAACTCAACTTTGTATTGTTCAGATTTATTCCTGTGGTCCTTGAGAAAGGAAACCAAAACAGCTAGTTCAACTACTAAAAAGAAAAGAATAACAAAAAAAAATCCTTCACCATTTACTTTTTGCCTTAAATTTACTTTTCCCAAGAATGACATCTACTCAGCCATCAAGGCAGATGTCAGCACTATCCAACTTTAACAGCGAAGATAACAGGAGGAAAGAACGGACTCTACCTTTAGAAAGACTACAGGACGATCCCCATCACAGCAGACCCATGTAAATGTAAAAGCTAAAGTAACCAGCATACATCTCCAAGGGCTGTCAAGCCTTTGTTTTTCAGAAATATTTCTAGGCACAAACTAAGAACAATTTACTCGGATTCATTCCCAAATTAACAGAATATGCTAATTTCACAGGATTTGTTTCTCTCAATAACAAGGCTTCCGTGAGGCAACCATGTAGATGCTTTATACTCATGGCACTCCATGGACAAAAAAAAAAAAAAAAGAAAAAGAAAAAGACAAAAAAAAAAAAAAAACCACCTCAAACCAAAATCCAACATTTTACCAGAAGCTGCTATCTTTCTGCCTATCATGTCGCTGGATCTTAGGAGAAGCTCCAGCATGGAGACTCATGCTCCAGTTTATGCATCCCATCATCACAAGAAAATAGGAAGCTGAAAGTTTTCCTGCCGCTGGACAACTTCTAAACTATGTGATTTCTGAAGTAAGTCATCCTAGGAACATCTACAACTGCTGCTTGTGGTGTGATGGCAAGAACAAAACAGCTCCTACCAGTTTGCCTCATTTTTGACAGAAACTGGTTAGCCCTGCATATTTCAATGGAGATTTAAACAACAGACTGGCAGGCATCCCTCAAGCCAAAGGCACATGAAACGCAGGGTGGACAGGTTTTAAAGCAGTTCAAACTATAAAGACAGTACAGAACCAAGAATCACATAATTTCATTGAAGAACTCAGTGCATTTCAGGAAGATGTGAGGCTTCAGACATCACAAAAATTAATCTCTGCTTTCTGCACCAGATGACACTGGCAAAGTATCTCTGTAATCTTTTGCCCCTTTTGAAAGATCAGTGCTATCATGCGGCAAGATTCATAGAGGCAAATTCCAATCAAGTCTACAGATTCAAAGCACAGTCTCCCGAGCAGATCCTTCAGCAGCAACAGCAGGTTTTGCAGCCCTTTTCTTCTACTCCATCACTCATTCCTACTCCCACACTGCATCAGCTACACGGGTAGAAGTTCATGAGACTGCAGAAAGGATAAGTGGTTTTGCACACACATCCCTCACTTCTTTTTTTTTTTTTTTATGCAGTAACCTCTACAAGTTCACCTTGCATGAACAGGCTGTTCAGGGTTAAGATAAACGTTCAACTAGCCCAGATTCCCAATTCCAATAAGCACCAAAGTGTAAGTGGCAACACAAGGGGTTGCCTTAAACAATGCCATCTCAAAAAGCATGGCCAGCAAACCCCAGAATACATCTTTTCAGAAGCAGAAACGTAGCTGCTGCTTAAAAGTCCGTTAAAGAACAGAGCATCAAATTACTCCAGTTTGTTAGATGTGTAACTGCAGTGGACTCCTTGCAAGTGAAAAATATGAGAGATGCATGTTACAGCAAAGATGCTGGAAAATCAAGGCCTATTGGAACAGAAAGGAGATAGAGTCAACAATGCTCCATGCTCTGTAGGTTTTGGCACAGCGTGCTGCAGAGAACAGGTGAGACACACAGGAGCAGGACAGACTCGTGCTCCTGCAGGAGAGACAACCACACAGATCACACAGCTCATGTGGTAGGCAATGGGACCTACTGCGGAATGAGTAGACATGTTTTCTGGGATTGGTTCTTATTCCAGTACTCTCATGAATGCAGAGCTGGTCTGACACAGCCCTGTTGTACTCCTTGGCCAGCCATCAGGAACAGCTGGCTGATGAATCTCAGATGAACTCGGCACAAGTGCTAACTGCCCTCAGCTCTACCTGCGTTTTTTCCCTACTGACTCCTGTTTGGAAGCAAGCCCTATAACAAGTTTAAACATTGTCTAAACACAAAATCCCTAAACCAGTAGTCGTGCTGAATATGCATCGTGACTGGCTGACCACATAAAAAGCCCAGTCCAAACCCATGTATCCCTCTGTAGCAGGGACTGTTTTCACTGAAAATGGAAGATACTGCACTAGACCAAGAATGCTTTGAAGTCTGGTGTAATGAGGGGTTGAGGCTCAGGAGGTTCCTATGGCTAGAAACCTACTGCCCCTGCCATTTGAGAGAACACAGACCCCAAACAAGCTGTTTCACACCAGCCCATCTCCCCAGTTGGCATCATAAACCTAAGGTGTAAGGTACCCTAGCAGAGATTGTTGTCATTTTGTCAAAGGCCAAATACGCAGATTATCCAAACAGGTAAAGAGAATCCCTTCCTTTAGGCCAACATTCAAAAGTGTGTTGACTCTAGTTTGAAAGAATTTAGACTACCTCTATGTCATAGGAAGCAGAGCAAGGAAATACCTACAAGATCAACTACTGGCAGATATAAAGATAGATTCAGCTGGTTTCATCCCTGAAAACTTTTTGCTAACAGTAACTAGTGATGACTCTGATGTCCCCATTACAGCATCAGTTTTTCTGTAACTTCCTGTTAATTTTATGAAAAACAAACATATTGGATAAAGATCTTTATCTACTCAAGTCTTCTGCAACTTGAGGCACATTCGCTAGCAAGGCAGCATCAAGGGTAGAATGAGGCTTGCCTGACTCAAGTGCATTAAAGGAGGGTGATAAAAATTAAACAGCAGTAAAATACATGTGCATGCAAAATGTATGACTGCAAAATGTACTGTGCAAAAATTGTTAATTATGAGAAGCAGAGTAAGAAAACACAGAATTCCACAATTCATCTATCCCAAGTCACTAGACGACAGATTACTACAAACTGAAGGTTACTGTAACAGGGAAGTTCATTCTGCAGCATGTCTTCAATGTTTTGAAGCTATGATTACTGATCACCTGGCACTTTAATCTGTGATAAATCCACCTCTCCACTGAAAGAGCTGATCCCACTCATCCTCCCCGCCCCCCCCAGATGCTCACTCATCTTGCATTTGCACAGTAACACGACAAGATGGTTCAAGGATCAGTTTCCTGATCCAACCCAGCACGCACTTACACAAAGTGAGGGCAGTGGCACAAAGGGGTGGTATGATCACCCTTTTCCTCCAGCATTTTAAATCTATATGAGAGTAAAAACTGCTGTGCAACCACAAATAGTGTTTTTATAATGAAATTCACTTTTACTGCTATGCATCCCTTGAACATGTATTCTATTTACCTGCGGTGGAACCAAAATCTTACCTGAATAATCTTATATATTGGTGAGCATTAATGACCATACTGCTCATTTAGGTTAAATGACACACAATTGTGATTTCTCAGAAATTTTAAGAGTTCCCATCCAAACCTGTATCTGTTCTAAATGTAACACAAAGTTGCAGTTTGGCAATGTCTGTAACGTGGACTTGCAGTTTTGTCAAAATCAGGGTGAAATGCTTTATTACAGTTGCTCTGGCATAACCTCTCTTTTATTTTAAGAAGGAAAAAAGTCTACTTAATGTTTCCTATAACATCTTCTACATACACTAAACATCACTTTGGTATATAAACTATAATCAATACATTTCAATATTTTTCACCAAAACAGTGCTATAGCAAAGAGAGTGATTTCATACCTTTTCAGAAATCTGACCCTCTGGAAACTTGCTTAATGTGACGCAATACCGTTTAAAAAAATAGCATAATGTTTAACTTAATTCTGGACAAAGAATAACTAACTCATGGCTCAAAAGACAACAGTAATTTTATTAGATAGTCTTGAGGACCATTTTCTGTTAATTTCCTTAAAAAAAGATTCAGAGAACCTAGCTAGGCACATGTTTAAGCTGTCCTAATCTTTACCTCTTTAACTGAAAACAGCATGTTTTTAGAATAGCTTTTTCATGGTGACTTCTATTTGACTTTTTAAGCTTAAAACAACAACAAAACCAAAGAAAAAAACCCACAAACAACCAAACAAAAAAGCAGAACAAACCCACCAGAATATGCCTGCCTTTTCCCACCAGTGCGTCCCCAAACACTGTCCCCTCAAGTTTCATATTAGAACTTTAATAAGCAAAGGCTTCAAAAGAAAACACTTTTCTCTTTGATGGGAAGATCAGGTAGTTAATTACCTGAAACTGTTTTTTCTCTAAAGTGGGAAATATTTTGCCCATTCCCCAAAACTGCTTTAAGATGTATTTGGAAGAGTTTAGTCTTTATATAGCTACTAAAGCTCATCATCTCCTTTTCTAAAAGCATTCTTTGTGAAGTTTGACCCTCATTAATGCTAAATATGGGTTTTCAAGAGACCTAGTTTTCAAGAGATATTCATTTTCCTTCAGTGGTTCCAAGAAGAAGAACTCTTGGGATATTTCAAAGCTGTCCTGTTAGTTCATTTTCATCTCTACCTCCCTTCAAAAGAAACTAACAGGAAGAAGCCATCTGAGTTAAAGAATGCCTTACCAAGGAGTTTGAAAGCCCATAGCCAAGTATTTTACATGCCATTTTGAAAACAAGAGTAAGCTTATGACCTTCTGTGAGGCCATCTGAAGCAAGAGATGAATTTCCTAAGACCACCTGACTCATGCTGCTTTAGACCCCAACCCTACATGAGTGTGGACTGACAGCAGAGGGTGAGGCAGTTATTGCACTAACAGTCATAGCACATTGGCATGCTGGCTGCCATGCTGACAGAAAGCAGGAATCCATCCTCAGGTGAGCCTCACTTGTCACACACAGCCACAAAGTGCTCCAGTAGGTACTGGTGTCCTTTCGCAGCCACTGAGAGCAGACAGTTCCTAGCTCAGAGGCAAGGACACCCCTTACAGGGATTCCTCCACACACCCACATCCATGGCTCTCGTTCTGGCCCTCTCACAGCTAAGGTCCCATAGCCTCTGCTCAGACTAACCTGCGACTTCTCATAGAAGTCAAGGCTTATTAAACCTTGACTTCACGAGCCAGCTTAAAAACAGACCAAATACAGCTACACCAGCAAAACTGTGGGGCAGCAAACCAGTATTCAGAGCATGATTTATTTATTTATTAAAGAAATTCCTGACACCACCAACAGAATCTCAAAACTACAGAATAAATTCAGCACTTTTAACCCTTCCAGTTTTTTAGTACAAACCAACTCAGAAATTAGCTCTGTGTGCTGCTTACCAGCAGAATCATGAAGACCCCCCTCTAGGCAGCACCATGGCATGCTGAGAGCAAAGATCCATCTGCCTTAAAGATGAGATCAGAGGATTGCTTATCTCTTTCCCCTAAATGAATATGACAGAAGTATTCTACTTCCCTTACAGCAATGGAAAGCCCTCCAACTTTCAGACAACAGAAAGACAAAAAGGAACATCAAGAAGGATACAGGGTTGCGATGCTGAAATGCCCACAAATATGACAAGCAGAAGGTGCCGATTTCCTGGGAAAAGTGTTTTTGCATAGACTTTTTTTTAAGTAGGTTTAGTAGTTTTAGTCCCGAGGGGGAAAAAGTTTCCAAAAATAACTGCTTACTTTCTGAAGTTTGTGAGGTGTCATCACAAGCGCATTTAGCTGCTAAAGTTCATCACCATGCCAGTAAGTATAGACCAAAGCAGCTGTGATTGACTTCTCGATACATGCCTTCCTCTCAAGCATCTCCCATTATATACCAAGCTACGTAAGGCATTTCCTATCCTAGGGCCAGAAGCAGTTCTTGGGCTACGAGGAGTTGAGAAAATGTAAAGCCCTATCTGCTGTTCTTATTTGGAGTACATAATTCACTTCAAAGTACAAGCAGCAGAAAGATACAAATTCAAGATTAGTCACAGGCAAACAGATGATTTAGGAACAAGAATCAATCTGTCATAGGCAAGGAGTGCAGCCTCCATGGCAAAGTTGACTACAGTTCTGCAACATCTTTAACTTATGAAGTCAAATTTTAATCTAATTTTAAACTGAGCAACTTGTTGAGCAGAGTAACCTCTGAACTCTATTCAATTTTGTACTGTTAGTATGCTCAGACTGGGACCTCAGCTATGGTTCTAGCAAAAAAGAGTCAGGAGGACAGTCAGCAGGATGGAGACTATTTGGGTTTTGATATCCAGAACAGCAGTGCACAAAGGGATTACCAAACAGTTTAGTGTCCATCCCATACTTCAAATGCCTTATTAAAATAAATAAATCTATGTCCTCTTGAGACCCAAAAGGTGGTTTACCTGTTCTTTCTGCCAATGCACCACATGGAAACTACATAATTTTATGCTCAAGCCTGCATATTTAAAGTTCCTTTCACAACCGTGTAAGGGAGGAATGCAATGAAATCTTTAGATCTAACACAAACTAGCAGGAGTTTGGCCTTCATAGCAAGATTCTTAGAAGGGAAAATACAGAAGTTCCACATACAGGGAGTGCAGTTCTGTAAACAGACCTACTTAGCACCACTCTAACGTTTTTTCAGATGTCAGCCTTCAAGTTGAAGTTTTCCAGGCTTAGTATCCTCCATGATATCCACTTTTAGATAAAATACACTTTAAAATAGAAAAGTCTGAGAAGAGGAAAGAAAGATAAAAATCAATCCTAATCTAATGGATCACTAAATATCAGCTCATACTCCTTAACACCTACAGCCACTTTGGAAAGGAAAAAAAACCCCTCATTTACAAATAATTTAGAGCAGTAATTTTCAAATTGTAGAATCCTGAAAAGCATAAAACCCCCACACAAGTTAAACTATTGGCAATAGCCTTGTTTTTCCACAGTTGCTTCTTGCCAACTTCAGGTTGAAAAACACTGATTTAAGAGAGCTCTGGCAAAATACAGTTCTTCTCTCAATGGTTTAGGCTTGTTCAAGAAATAAATGCAGCATTCCTGCTGAATTCAAAAGATGATATGCAAAATGGACCTCTACATGGCCTGTCTCAACCGAGCACTAAAGCCATTAATTCCCAAATGACTGCACATCACTCAAGGAAAACTGCAGAGCCAGGACCAAGGCATTAGATTTTGTGAGGAGTTTACAAAGATACTCCTGTAAGATACAAGAACGAGGTTCTCATAGCATCTTACCGTACAGTTCCAGATGATTACGTTTTTCTTATTTTGTATGAATGCACAGGATTGACAAGGATGACAGAAAAGTATAAAAAACCAAGAGAAATGTGTGGGCAGTAGTTAGGCATTTAACCAGAAATACCAAATTTATACTTGATACAATTTTGTTATATATCAAGTTATACTTGATACAATTTTGCCCACCAAGTATAAAGTTAGAATAAACTAAACATTCATGGGAAATATTTCAGGGAAAAAAACTACTTCCCCCCCTCTCCAAGAGACGTTTGACACTTCACTTTGACAAAGACTCAATGCACTTGTCTTACACAGCACATTCTGAAGTATGGATACTCATCTAAACCTACACATAACTAATACTTCACACTTAGTTTTTCCCTCACACATCTTCATCCTTTTCTCAATCTTATAACATTTTGAAAGATAGTAAGGTACAACATACAGATAAAGAATAACCACTAAGGTCACTGAAACTTTCCATTTCCAGTTGAATAAGAGCACAACTTTTCCAAAGGACATTTAAAACCAGAAAGGGACACTCCTCTTACTTAGCAAAGAGGATAAATAGATAAAGAAATGATCACTGACACAAAAGTGCAGTAGGGTTTTTTAAAAAGTTTTTTCACTGCTCGCTTGGAAGTGAACACTGTCAGATGGCTTTTCTCTTCATAAGATAAAAGTAAGACCCTTGAGAGAAACCCCAGAAGAGGCATTCTGGTATCATATAAACATTAATGACTTTAAAATAGAAGAGAAAGCTAGGGATAAGGTAGCAATGCTCCTCCTATTCTGAAGGATGTAAATGGAATCACTGCTTTAGGAAGGTTGCTTTTAAGTTTGTTTAGATCAGAAAAGGAAATTACCTCCATGCTTTCTTATTCTCTTGCTTTTGCAGAGTGAAATGGAAGTTAAGCATCCACTTCTGCAAAAATTTTCTTTATGCAAAGGATACAACAGCATGTTTTCTGAAACGCATCTAAAGACCATGATAAAGTATCACCTAGAAAGCAGCTCTCATCATTTTTGCCACAATGACACATCTTAACCCAGGTGATGACCAATCTTGAGACAAAGGTCTGCTGTAACACTGCTTATCTTGAACAAAATAACGGTCAAAGAAGGTAAGAGGTAAGCCAGGTTGCTGTTTAAACTAAAGCCAATCTGTTTTCTGCATTCCAATATTTAAAAATATTTCTCCAGAAGCCCAAGACTATAGGACACAAGGCACAGGCTGTGAGGACTCTTCTGATAACAAGACTCCCCATCTGAAGTGCACAAGCACGTTACTCCATTACTCTGACTAATCTGTGACAAAGTTTCGAAACTGACCTGCAAGTTAGCCTGCATATTAAGCATAGGCAGACCACCAAAGAGCTTTGTGCATATGAATTGCTGTGGAGAGTTTAACAGCTGCAGGACTAGCCTGTCCTTGCCAGGCTGCAGGCTGAACTCAAAAGTCTATTACACAGGTAACAGGAAGCTGCCTCCTGTCACAAACACAGCAGCAAACGGAGCCAAACAGCACATTGCTACAGACTCATTACAGGCACCACAACATGCATGGGAGCACAGAGTAAGGAGCCTCAGGACTAAGAACTGACCTTGACGTTTTAAGAGTGGGGAATTACAGGCTGTGGGCTGAAGCTTTCACATCCTTTTGTTAGGGCAACCAACAAAAAAACAAATTAAGAAGAACTCTGACTCTTGACTACCTATTCCTCTTCCTATTCCGGCAGTTACTCCATTTTCAAAACAACCACCACCTCTGCAGCAGCAGAGGGCAAAGGACATCATATGGACTCACCTCTCCAGTTACACACTGAAACACGTGTACTATAAGGGTATGCAAAAACATTTGAAATCAACCAGGAAAGTTTTCATTAGTAAACTCAGCTCAAGAGTTAAGATTGTCTGTTCGCCTCTGATGTCTTTCCACGCTGCGGGATTCAGCTTCTGAAAGCTTCCTTTGTTAATGAATACTAGGCTCTTGTCCAGTCCTCTTTTTTCCCCCTCTGTTCCCTCCCATAAAATATCATGGTCTTCAGGGCATAAGGAACATCCTTTGTCTTCCCACAAGTCTTCCCTGTGCAGCCACTTTGCCACCCCTCCTAGAAAATGCAAGAGGAGTACCATCTTTCCTCTTCTCTGTAAGAAGAGTGGAAAAAACAGATGGAGACATCATCTAACAGTAATGTTACTACAGAGGAAGTGGTGTCCTGCAGAAATGTTGCAAAACCATAACCTCCACTTCATCTTTCATGCATCAGCAGCATTGATGTGTAACTCAAATCTCCTACTTAGCTTTGAGAGTTCAGGTTTTTTGTCAACTCACCATAAAGAGCATGTGATATTACACACAACATACAAGGTGAACTAAATCTGAGGTGAAAAGTTAATTGACTTAAAGATATCCAAAGAAAAAACAGTAAGGCATTCTTCAAGAGAAAAAGAGGCTGAAGCTCTCATTCCCCAAAATGGCCACAAAGATTTATCAGAGAGAAATGAAAAACCCCAGAGGCCTGCAGAGATACTGGGGAGAGGTGGTACAAAGCTGCAACTTACTAACAGAGGAACTGGTTAGGAAAGCAAAGCCCACAGTTCATTATCAGGGAGGGAGCATAAAGCGGGAGATTGCTTCAATCTTCCTGCTTCTGTAATGAACATGAAGCACACAAAAATTAACACCTACTCAGTGAAAGATGTATTTTTGCATGTGTGACAATACCAGTTGAATAGTCTCAACTCCTCATTCTCTGCCTCTTCTTCTTCTGCAGATGTTGTAGCAAAAAAAAAAAAAAAGTTTTCCAGTCAGGTCTAGTCAGGGAACTGATTCACCAAGCTGCCACACATAGTTGTGCTAGAACAGAGGGGACTATTTAAGCCAGTTTAGACAGCACTACTGTCAAACATAACCACAGTCTGTAGCATGGTTACAAGAAACAAGATTCAAACTAGAAGACTTTGTGCCTCTGGAATAAGCTATTCTACTCACCTCCCTTCCCCCCACAGATGTGATCCCATCGAGTGTTTCAGATGAGCTCTCCTGATCATCTCATTCTCAGCTAGGATGACTCAGGTTACTACGCATCACCAGAAGATTAGCTGGTTTTGCAGACTTCTGTCAGTTTAGTAAAAATAAGCACTAACACCCCTCTTAGCCAGAGGCAGACCCTAAATTGGCTCAGCCCATCCCAACCCATCCTGCCCTCAGAAAGTCCCAAAAGCTTTTTATTTCTCAGTTATATATATCCATCCCAGTAACCTTTGAGAACCAAAGCCTCATCCTCTTAAGACTGAAAACATATACACATAGAAGTGTGAGGAAGAGGATTGGAAAGTCTCCTGTAAAGTACTGCAGCAGTGTTTGCATTGTTCCAATCTGTAAGACAGGACTAATTTTCTTTAACTGTACTAAATGCCTGTTTTTCCTCAAACCTTGCCTCAATTGACTTCTAGGAAGTATTCTTGTGGTTTTACAATAACAATGAAAGAACACAAGTTCTCAGACAAAAAAAAACAAGCAAACAAAAACCAAAACCAAACAAACCCCCAAAACCCCCATAAAGACACATGACAGTACTTGCCTGGATGTACGATAGCCTAAGATGGCAGAATGTTGAGTCATGAAAGTACCACATAGTAAGGATTTAGACAACTGAGCATGGAAACAGGGATTTTTTATCAACCATTTTCAATTAAAGTGGAGTTACTGGACTTCTATACATAACAGTATTTGGACAACCATCCACATATGGCACAAACTGTCAAGAAATGGCTTAAAATTTTGGAACAGTCCTTCAGGTACTCTTTTAAAATGGCACTGTACCACAAAACTGTAAATCTGTAATACATACATCCAAACATAAATGCTAAAAAGATTTTATCTGGGTGGATTTTTACTATTTTCTACATGCATGGAATGGATTACTGTAATTAATTTTGGAAGTTCCATTAGAGTAGATGAATTCTGAATGTCATTACTTCTTAGTTAAAAAGTCCAAACACGTATAGTTCCTGCAGGATAAACACGTCCCAAGAAGGAAACCTCCCACCTTGCAATGACTGTTTCTACCTCACACAAATTAAAATACATTTTTGTTGAAATGTGAAACAAATCAAATTATTAGGGTTGGTCTGAAATTTCATGTCACAGGCATCAGAAGAAGATCTCAAGATGGTATAATTTAAAGTGATTATCAAGATTTTTTTCGCGTATGCTTTTGATTGGTTAACATTGTCCTGAAAGGATAGAAGTTAGTCCTCATTTGCAAGCAGGGAAACAAGGGCAAATCCACAGTGATCTGTAGTGAATTCAAAGAGGTATTTTGAACAGATCTAGATTCATCCCCCGCAGTTCAACTTCTACTGTTCTTCAGACACACACTATCCTTCCATGCACATTTAAAGTAAAGCTAAGTATCAAACTGTAAATTTCACTCCCTACAACAAATGATTTTTATTTTTAAATGACAGTTGCCTCAATTTTTTTCCTGGCATAACTTTGTCATAAAAGCGTAATTCTCCTTTCCTCTATTCATATTGCCAACAAGCAGAAAGGTTGGAGCATAGAATAGATCTTCTTGAACAAGCCTTCAGTTACTATACTGTAAAACTGCTGTACAATGGATTTATATTAATAAAAAAAGCCACAAGCTGCAGCTATGTTGCAAGCAGGTTGAGATAAGGCAAACAGTACCACTCACACATTTGCTGGGGACAAGGCTGGGGGTGTATCTAAAACAAATACCAGTATAGAACAGCCGTACATTTAAACTTTACCTTGCTTTTCATTCTTATTTTTCATCAACATCACGGCTATAATAAGCTTTCTCATTTTGGAACAAAGAAATACAATCTGACCTTTGAACTAGAACTACATTAAACACTTGGAGACTAGAGCCTACTTCCAAAACAAGATAACACAGCTAACTGTTTGGAAGCAGCAGCTAATTCATATCACACGCAGGCTGGAGCTATACAGGAGCCATAATCAAGATAAGAAAAGTAATAAAGATTTCAGAATTATTCAACTGCTATACACCTTCTCTTGATTATTATTAGATTCTAACACTTCCTGATGTATCATATTTCTTCCTCAGAATCCACACTTTAATCCTAAGTATCCAAGGTCACAGAAGACCACCACTATACAATGAACTAAACAGGAAAAGATCAGGTACTTAGGTTGCAGTTATTTCATCAGGAACAATAACTTAAAAAAAAAAAAAAGAACTAACTTCAGCTTATTTTGACAGTATAAGAGTAAAATCAACAGCTAAGAAGCATTTCACTGAAACACTGGCAGAGCTCAAGATGACAGAAAATCTTGTAAGAGTGTTACAGGTTTTCCCTTGAAATTCTACTTTTGCTCCCAAAACTAGGATCACTGCTGAAGAGTAGTCAACCATTCCCTCCCTGCCCCCACACCCCCAATACAAACCATAATTCAGTCAGGGAGTCTCCAAGAGTACAGCTAATATTTAACAAAGGGCCAAGCATCACCGGCTAGAAGAAATGCATGCGATCACCTCACACTACTACTCCACTGACCATGCAGCAATGCTATGCTATTACTGCCTGTATAAAAGGTGTCAGGAGGGTTTCAGGGATCTGTGGGTTATTTCCTTCCTCAGACTTCCCATTCCTTAGCAGATACAATCTCATCAACCATTTCAAATTCGGCAAGTGTTTGAACAGAAGATGATTAAAGGCTAGGAGAGGGGAACAAAATTAAAAACACCACATGCCTTTGTCTCTAGGTATCTGCTTTTGACCACTGAAAAAGATGTTAACACTCAAGACTGGTACAGAGAACACATATGTCATCATCAAATAGTTATCATCCAACACATTGTGTCTCTATAAAGCCCTACCAGGGCATCAAGATGCAGGTGCAAGTCCCAGCTACCCCTGCTCTGTGGTTCCACAGTCCCATTACAACTCACTGCTAAGAGAGCTCAGACACCCCTTCTCCACACTTCCTTCCATCTCCAGGTATTGGCATTGCTGCTCCCTTAATTTCATCACTGATCAACAGAACTGCTCACAGACCTAAGCGCCACCAGCCTCCTCACAAAAAGGGGATGAAATGCATGACCGTGAAGGAAAGTTTCAGCCAGATCAGTTTCCTGAGCTATCTCCCACAAAAAGCCACACTGGGACAACCAAAGATGCAACTCTGTGACAGTTCAAGCTGATCTGTATCTCTGCTGCTGTGTTCTCACTCTCTTCCTTTCCACCAGCTTTGCATTCTCACATTTCCTTGTGCTAGTGCTGGTATTTGCTTGACCTGACAGCCAGCCAGTTCAGGGAGCTATACCAGCAGAAAATTATTCTACTCCTTCCAGAAGATGTTTTCTGCTAGGACAGCTCCCCTGAATTGGCTCCTTGTGGGCAGGCAGTCCCTCAGCCCCTCTGTATTTTTGCTCCCTTAAGAGGACAAGCTTAGTTTGACAAATTGCCATGAACTCACAGTCCAAAGGAGAAGCCAATTGCAGAAGCAAGAAACAAGAGGAGAAAGTGAATTACTTAAGCCATTTTTATTGCCAAATGCACTAGTTCAAACCACAGGTATATTTTTTCTGAATGCCACATGGTGTGGTATTAGAACGACTTTTCAGGGAATGATGTTAACAGAGAAAATCCCACACACCTCATTTCCTTTCAGAACTAAATATGAATGAGTATTTCTGAAGTAACATGAAAAATTTTCCCATACTGATACATAAATAGTGGAAAGCAGAGTGTTTATCACAGGAAAAAAAATCTCACAGACTTCTACAAACGGCCAAGGCGAACAGAACATTACATCATTTAACAGTCTTCTTCCAAATCTCAAGGAATATTGTCAAATAAAACTTAAAAGGATGACAAGTATATTAGAGCAAGGGGTTAAGATCACAACATAATTTCAGCTGGAGATCCTAGGCGAGAGCAATCAATCTTTTATAATTTTATAAAAATATGAAAACAAAAAAGGTAACGATTAACACATTTACATGATCCAACAATTCATGCAAGATTCATACTAGGAACGGGGCAGGTCCTGAGACCTCATAAAACTGATCAATTTGAAGCTGAAACTATTTACGACATAGTGCCATCAAGATAAAAGTCACAGAGCACTGTAACACTTTGGACTTTATTTTTTTTAAATGGTTTTGTACTTTACCTCCAAAAAAACCCAGTCAATTCTGTGCTTAACAGTGTTCACAGTTTCTTTTGTTAAACACACACAGAGGGACTTTCAGAGAGGGAAATCTTTTGGCGGAAGAAAACTTATCAAATTTAGGTTTTGGAGGAAGAAAACTTATCAAATGAGGAAGAGATGTGCAGGGGACAAGGGGAGAAAGCAACTTCACGAGAAGCTGGAAATTTAAATGGCTTTAGGGAAACAGAACAGGGTGTGTATTAATGGGGGTGGAGGTGGGGTGTTTGTTTTAAGTTTTAGCACTTAGGGTTGCTAAGAACTTCAATAACATAATGTTTTCCTTGAGTGTGTAGATGACATAAACTTCTCTAGCTACGCAGAATTTTCCCAAAGAGCAGCACAATGAATAGAGACAATTCTTGCTTTTCACCTCAACACAAGATCTTCAACAACAGCTTTGAAACGATCCTTTTTGGTTTTTGGTTTTTTCTTTCTTTTTCTTCCCCTCCAAATTTACTCCTCACAGCTATCTAGTTAAACTCCAAGCAGGACAGCTCCACTGGAGGATTCAAGGACCCAATGCTTGAGCAGCAGGGACTGAGAGGAAGACAAGATGACATGTTGCAAATAGGGAGTTTAAAAAGGACTAGAACGGCTGAACTCCAGCAGCTTGAGGTAAGAGGAATTGAGAAAAGGAGATAGAAGTAAAATAAATCTGGTTCAGCAGAGGTGGAATAAAATGTTGCAGAGATAAATCCAAAATAAAATCCCATAAACTGAATCTAGAAATAGCAATTATTCATTGAAAAGAAAACCCAACACTTTTATGTAGTGTGAGTTTCCCAGTAACATATCGCCCTTCAATTGCTTTACGCATAAAAAAAATTAATTGCTTGAATTAATCTGAAGTTAACAAGCATCTAGAGCACACTTTTATATTACAGAAAATTAAACATTTAGATGAAGCCAAAAATAAACACAGCAGCAGTTACACATCCTGGTGTAACCAAAAATGGTGTTTCAAATCCCTGATAATGAACTGGGATGCTGACCTAACCGACAATAAGAGGTTTAACTCTGCACACAAGGAACTAAAGTGAATCTGTGACTGTTATTACAGATTACCTATGCTGAGCAGTCACTGGCAGCTTATGGCCATATTTGCATATTTAAAAATAAAACGAGGATTGGTGCTCAATTAGAAACAGGAGGCCAAACAAGATGAAACATACCAATGTTCTAGGCAGGGATTTTTAAGATTACTTGGCAAGTTCACAGTCTAGTATTCTCAAACCTTTTTTCTTTGGAGACACACTGAATTACTGGCCTAGAACGGACATTTATGTGAATGTTGGGACGCATAGAAAAGGTCTCGATCTCTTACTAGGGAAACAGAAAAGGGCAAAATCTGTATTTTAAATGGAAAAAGTTACTCGAGATGAAAAGGACTTCTTTTTCAAAACCCCAAACATTCGACTGCAAGGAGCCTACCCATCAAGAAACGCGCAAAGGAGAGGAGGAGGGAAAAAAAAAAAAAAAGGAGCTGGGAGGATGAACAGAAAAGCAATCACACATCCTTTTAACCCCGCGGCCCCGCTCCGGATTCACGGCGTCAATCCGGCACCGCGATCCACAACTTTCCGCCTCCCTGGCCGCTCCTCCCGCCGGCTCCGCGGCCTCGCTCCCTCCCGCGTCGCCGGGCCGGGGGCAGGCGAGCCGGCCCGGGCTCACC
>VZRF01011810.1:277061-305466 GCA_013396875.1 Vireo altiloquus
GCGCCCGCCCCGCCCCGCGCATGCGCCGCCCGCCCGCCAGCGGCTCGCACGTGCGGCGCCACTGTTCCGTCCGCGAGGGGGCGCTGCGCAAGCCCGGAGCCTTTCGTGAGGGAGCGGGAACGCCCTGAGGGGTCGTCGTGTCCTGAGAGGTCACTGTGTCCTGAGGGGAAACATGCCACCCGTGAGGGGTCACCGTGTCCTGGGAGGACATCTCACTCCTGAGGGGACATTCTACCCCTGAGAGGTCGCTGTGTCTTGAGGGGGCATCCCACTCTTCATCTCCCACTCCTCATCCCACATCCAGAGGTCATTGCTCGGAGCTGCAGTCCCTCCTTGAGGGGACATTCCAGCGCTGAAGGGGTCACATAGTTTTCCATCAGGAAGAGATGAAATCTCCTCATATTCTCCACGGTGTAGTTATAAAATCCCCAGGTGTGTTGGTGGCCGTGAAGCAAAGGGAAGGCACGTCCCTGCAGTGGCTGGGAGATCTTGCAGTGACAGCTCTGTGACTGAGACATCGCCTGTGCTCCAGCCTTGCACCACAAGCAGAAGGCCATCACTCCAGGTGAGCTCAGATGTTGTAAAGGCACTGGTGATGCAGTAACACCAGTTCTGACAGTAAGCAGGGAATGCATTGACAGTCTAGGGGAAGGCATGGCACTGCCTGGTGCCTGTGTAGGAGGACAGGAACATCGGCAGCAGCTTCTTTCAAGCTCAGGGGATGGGATTGGAAAGTGAAATCTCTTACTCCAAACCTTGCCATGAGGCCAGAGATAAAGGTCCGTGAGCCTTTATTTCCACACCCTAACCACCGGAGCCATTACCCTCACCTTGCCCAGCCACACATGATTAGGGAGTTAGAAAAGTGTAGAGCTCAAAGTTAGCTGTGCATAGCTGGCTGGTCAAATGCAGCTGCAGTATAAGAATGTCCCAGATAAGGTATTTCATGTGGAGAAAGAACCGTTTGAGCTACTGTTCAGCTGCTGTTGCAGTAAGCCACGTGTCCTGTTCAAAGGGAATTCCAAGAGGCACTTGGTGCAGGCAAGTAGGAGAGCAATGAACCTGTCCTACAAAAGGAGATCAGTACAGCTCAGTTTGGCTAGTCCAGCAAAAGAAATGCAAACCCAAGGTGTGGTTGCTCTCTCCGTCTACCAGGGAAGCTGCAGTGGGGAAAAGGTGGACAGAGCTATCTGAAGGCTAATGGTAGCATAAGGACAGATTATTGATTGGCTCTTAATACCCTTGTGGAGGAAGTCAGAGGATGATTTCTCGCTGTAGGAGGTGGAACTTCCCAGAGCAGACAGGAACCAGGGTAGCAAGAGGCAAAAGCCCATTTCAAGATGCAGCTTCCATGCAAGGAGGGCAAGGTGAAACTTGTTTTCATGAGCAGAGCAGACAGGTTTAGGGAATCACAGTCCTGGTTTGAAAGCCATTAGCAGTGAAAAAAGGAAAGCATGACCTATGGAGAATTTCTATGCCACAGAGAGTGGAAAAGCTCTTTGGGCACCCTTGCTCAGGAATGATCCCCTTAGCTGCATGTCATTCCAGTTGTTGATGATATCCTGGTCTTTGTTCCACCTCTTTTTTAATGTGATGAGCCATTGGGATCTACATGTCTTCATATCCAAAAGTGGGGAATGTTCCTTCAACTCAAAGCCCAGACATGTCTCTCACTAGAGCCTGAGTACATAAGTCTGATAGGCACTGTACTAATCACAGAAGTATGTGTTCCCTGAAAGGTAGATAATCTAAACAAAGAAATTGCAACATGAATGCTCTGAACTCCAGCAGGTAACTTCTGTCTGCAGTCTGCTCAGCAGCCAGAACAGTGGGTGAACTCCCAGCACTAATTATTAGAGAGTTCTAGTTTGGGGTTTTTTTGCAATCCTCTGTTCTTAGACTGATGTTTAGATAGCAGACTCTTTGAGACAGCCCCATGGTTCTACCCTGTGCTGGTATTGAACCTATCATAAAGCTTCTGATTCCTGACTAGGACCCATATAAAAATTAATTAATTTTCCATAACATGTTGCCCTCCCCAGGGCTAATCACAGACTGTTAATGTGATAAATACTAACAATTTGGATTTCTTAGCCACCCTCAAAACAGGGAGGAAGAGGATGAGGAAAGTCTGAACGAGAAGATCCAGTAAATAAAGCAGGAGAAACTGTTTGAGAGCTAGAAAAATGCAACAGTCCTGTAATCTAAAAAATGGTTTAATACCACACGCCTCCTGTGGGAAAGAGCAAACAAAGGGCCAAGGTCCACTTTATAAAAGAGCAGCAGCATCTGGAATCACAAGCTAAAACTTTTGTGTTTCAGGAGATGGAGAAAAAGGGTATAAAGAACAGTGGGACTGGCCTCAAGAGTGCCATCGAGAGTGACAGCTAAGTGAGCAATCATGAAACTACCGAGGCAATGGTCAGATCTTACTTGATCCTAGAATTAGGCTAGACCAAGTTTGATAAACCAGAGCTTGCACCATGCTACCACCAACACCATCCGGCAGGTTTGTTCAAAGGGGATCCACCGTTTTCCTGGCCAGGACCATCAGCAGGCCCCAGCAGCTACTCCTGTACTTAGTCCTGCAAACATCTCAGCACAAACTCTCTAGCTGGGACACAGCTTTGGCCTTCCCCCATTTCCCATGAGCCATAAGACTTGCTACAGTTGGAGTGTTGTTTTCCCCCTGTTTCACAGTGGCTCCCCTTTGATGTTAATTGTTTGCAGGCAAAGCTTAGTGGAGAGCATAGCTGTTCTCTGGTCCGTCTGCTGGTTACTACTGAGCTGCCCAGACCAGTGGAGAAAATGCTTTGATGTTAATGAGCTGCAGACAATTTCACTTAACACCGAGCAGGGCCTGGCATCTCAGAGGTAAGACTTTCAAGGCAGATCCTACAGCAAGTCTCTCCAACATCCGTTTTGCCATAAGAACAAAAAATAATCAGAAAGACATTTGAGCAGAAACCTGTCTTCTCATAGAGTCTTGCACCACACCCAGTATCATTATAGCCCCAGAGATGCCAGAGGCAGGGAAGTAGTGAGAGTTAAAAATTGTCTTATAGAATCGCATGGCCTTTATGGGCCTCCGTAGAAGCATGATTTACCCTCTCATCCCATAAATTGCCTGCTTCTATGGCCCTGCAGAAGGAATACACAGAAATGGAAGAAGGGCATCGACTGTAAATTGCTGATTTGCCGCAGACTGGTTCCTGTGTGGCTGGTGTTCAAGGCAACCCCATTCTGAACATGGCACCTTCTCCATCAGCACAGCAGATATCTGAATGAAATGGGCCAGCTGCAGTAAAGTGAGACTTGCACAAGCAGCCTTGGACTATCCTCTTCCTTAAGTGGATATTTCAGCAAAACCTTTTCTGTCAATCTGCTCCAGGCAGCAGCACACTGCCAAGTGCTCGCAAACCTACAGATCAGTGATGGACCTCTCAGAGACAGGGTACAAAAGAGTCCGTGGACGTGTTGTACCTTCCTTGGCTTCAGTCAGCCCTTGTCGTGGGCCCCAGACCAGGAGGTTGAGATTTCTCCCTAGGGTAACACCTCATGTACTGGAGAGAGCCCAGATTAGGCAGAGCTCCTGCTGTGGAGAGACAGTATGGGAAGCACAGAAAGGTAAGAAAGATATCCATCCAATGGGAATGTGAGGTACCACAGTCTCAGGAAGGAAGCACTGAACCACAAGTATGAACAAAGACAAGTGAAAAAAAGGCACAAATTCAATTTTGTAACCCTCTGCCCATCATCAGCAAAATATATTTATCGTATCACACAAACTCTGCTTCTATCCGGACTTTGTGAGCTTTTGAATGAAGAGTGACCCAGCCCTCTGAGAAACCCCAGCCAAGCAGAAGCAAACACAGACAACGTTTCATCAAGTACAGCAACAAATGAGACCTCACTGAAAGTTAAGGAGAAACATACCTTCTTCTGAGGAATGTGGCATAATTCCAATATATTGCCTTTGTTAAATGATTTATAGCAATGAGAGAGATACTAACTCTTCAGTTTTCTCACCAGGACAGGATTATTCCCTGCAGCAAACTGGATTCACAGTTCAAGTAATGCAAGCCAAGTCCAAATGCTTGTGCCATGCTCATTGCAGGGTGGAGCTCACACAAATGTATGCAAGCCTACAGTGAAATAAAAAGTAACAAGATAGAAAGTGACATCATGGAGGAGGCTGTGACTGATCACAGGCCAAGGAGACTGTCCAGGAAAAGGAAGACTGCACTTTGGAAAGTCTACCCAAGTCAGAGGGAAGACAGCATTTGACAAGATACTCAGCATTTGCTGAGCACCAAAAGTCACTCCATCCAAGGAAAGTTTGTGGCCATGTTTTGACACAATGAGTACAACTGTACATCCTGCAAGAGATGAGACTGGCAGACAAGAGGCCATTGACAACACCATGGAGCGACACATACAATGATCCACAGATAGCAATTAGGGAAACACTGTGATTCGTACTGCTGGGCGGGAGCCTGAGAAGCACTATGGAGTGTGTGCAGGATAGATGAAGAGGGAAGCAATTTGATCCCTTTTTCAAAGGGTTTTATTGTCACATGCAATAGCAGCTTCACTAGAGATGGACAGACTATCAGCCTGTAAGCAGAGAGATATTCATGAAGTTTAGGATGGATTTCAGTGCACAAGAGACAATGCGTTGTCAGAAATTGTAATATTAATATAAATAGAAAGCAATAGATTTGTAAGGTGGATGGGAATAATCTGGGGTTTACAGCAGGGAGTTTATCTCCATTAAAGGAACAGAAAAGCTGGACGGTTGAATAAATGGACTAAAAAATATCACCTTTGTAATAAAAGGAAGGGTGATGCAGCAAGGTGGACACTAGGTCAGCTTGTGACTGTTTTTAGGGGATGAGGAAACATTCACCTGAAACAAGGGTAGAGCTGTGACAGCCAAGTTGTCTGCAACATGTTTGACTTAAGAGTGCAGCATGACTTGAGACAGTTTTCATGCTCTGCATACATTGCTCCACTGCCACTGTCCTTGGCACACATGAAGCGTATGTTCTCTGTGTGACACATCCATGTGAGGCAGCACCATTGGTCATACATGTGCATGATGGGTAAGCCATTTTGCTGCCAAAGGAACAGATAACTGCTGGGTTCTGCTTTTCCCCCACTTAAGGGAACAGGATCAGCTATTTTTTGTCTGTGCCACTACTGACTGTCAGGAAATTCACAGGACTTAATCAACTTTTGTCTGATTCTATGAAATTTACAAGAATGGTGGCAAATTGAAGTATAGTTCCAAAGCTCTTAGCAGAGTGATTAGCAGACAACGGCATCTTTGTGTGTGTCAGCTCATTGAGGAGGTTGGCCAAGACGATAAATGCTGTAGAAACAGGAAACAAAACATTCCTTCAACTAAGCATGCAGGTAACTCAGAGGAAGGCTTCGTGCATCCTAAGAGACGAGCAAGTGGAACAAGCAGTTGCACCTTACAAGCTTTCCACACCAGCAACCTGAGAGGTGCAGTGTCCCCAAAATGAAGGGTGCAAAGAGTTTGAAAATTTTAAATTGCTCATCATAAAACCTCTCTCTCTTATACATGTACACTACAAGAATGAAGGCAGCGCTCAAAATGGCTTCAGATGTTCATGTCCTGCACTCACAGCCACACTCAAAACTGCTCAATGTTAAACGTGTTTGCGGTCATCGTGAAGGCGTGAAGGAGGTCCTGGAGGCTCAGTGACAAGTGACTAATCAAGAACTTTAAAGCCTTTCAGATATGTAACTACTGACTTATTTGATGCAATGTACTACGTTCTGCTTAAGCTGGCTCTCATAATCAAGAAGTGAAAAGAGGCAAATGCACTGCAGTTTCCGAATGGAGATTGAGGAAATTAGGGAATGATCACCATACCCATCACCCTGGGAAGAACAGTATGGGTATAAAAAAGCTGAATGTCTTCAAACACAGTAGGCTGATCTTTACAAGCAATGACAATAAAATGCTTCTTGCATTACAGAAGAGGTGGGGGACTGCATGCAGATAGAAAATATCTCTGCCCTTCTCCAAGGTGATAAAAATTTTCTTTCAAGTAACTAATGTACATTCAGCAAACTGAAAAAACAGCTGGTGAAAGAAGACATTTTCATGAAGCAAAGCCCAGAGCTAGACATCAAACGTGAATGTTATTTTAAAAAAGCAACAACAACAACAGAAACAAAACAAACAAAAAACAACAAAAACCAAAACAACAAACAAACAAACAAAACAAACAAAAAACCAAAACACCCAAGCTAATGTAAGGTTTTGTCTCATTTCAGTAGGAAAATGATTGCCAGAGTAGCAGCTCAAGATATGAAGCCACAGAAAATGATTCAGGCTAGTAGCAGAGTATTTGTCCAGAGAGAAGAGAAGAGAAGAGAAGAGAAGAGAAGAGAAGAGAAGAGAAGAGAAGAGAAGAGAAGAGAAGAGAAGAGAAGAGAAGAGAAGAGAGAAGGAAAGGAGGAAAAGGGGGGAAAAAAGGAGGAAAAAAGCACACCTAGGATATTGTTTAAACTACTAGAGAAAAATTATGCGTTGACATGTGCTTAAGTGATACTGAGCATACACTATTGACCACCTGATTAGGATAGTGGAATGAAAAGCAGCTGGAGGACTTTAAGAGGTTGTCAGGGGAGAAAACATAATGATAATGGGAGACATTAATTACCCCCATACGGACATGTCAAAGAATGATGCAAAGACTGCATTTTTAGCCCTCCTAAATGGACATTTCTTAGAATGACCACTCAGAGGAGCCAAGTAGAGGATGAACTCTTGATTTTGTCACGAGCAGTACATAGGAGGGAGTTTGAAATGTAATAATGAAGAGTCACCTTGTCTTTAGGAACACAATGTGCTCAAATCCAGTATTACGGCAGGAGAGGAAAAAGCAACAGAAAACAACACTGCAGTGCAATGTAACTTAAAAGGGAAATGAGCATATTCTCCTTTCAAAGGGAATAAGTGTAGAAGCCAGCAGAGTAATTAAGAAGGATTTTTAAGTAGCTGATGAAAGGACAAATGCTTGCAATGACATTGAGACCCCTCCTTTAATGCTTTAAATATGGCATCACTGCATCACTCGAAGTATCCTAACAACCTAAAACAATAAATAACCCCAAGTCTGGCACAGTTAATCAGTAGAACAAAGATGACATTTAGAAACAAACAAACAAACAAATTTAAAATCCTAAGAAATTTAAAAATCCTTCAAAAATAATAAGCGTGGCCAAAGAAGAAATACAGAAAATCCCAAATTCTGCCAAGTTAAATAAATAAATAATGAAACCGCACAATCCAACACATTTAAGCCAGCCAAATTAATTTTCAAAGAGCAGCTTTCTAAAAACATGAAGATTACTAATAAAGACATGTTTTACATAGTAGGAGGAAGCCTACAGGGACTCAGGGGCCCAACAGTGAGCTTTAAGGGAAGAACAGTGCAGAAAAATGACCTTGACTGGAGGCTACTATCACCAAGCACAGTTGTGCACATCTGAACATTTTTTAGCTGTGGTTTAAAAGCAATGGGTATATGTAAAATTTTTACTGAAGTTTGTGTCCAGCCTTGTAATTGCCTCACTCCAATATGTGGCTTCCAGCATGCTGAAGGAAATATTGCTGAAATAATAAGGTGGTGGCTGAGAGTCCCAGACTAGGTTTCAGTCCCTGTTAACTTACACATATTTCATTAATAGATAGCTCTGAAGTGAATAGTCAAATGGGAAGCACCGAGGTCTGAGGAATTAGCCACTAGTCAAAGCACCAGGAGAGAGAGAAAACAAAGACAAAACCGAGCGCAGCTTATGGATCTGGGAGGGGTTACTGGTTCACCAACCTTGCTATCACATGGAGATGTTTAGAGATGTTGATAGAGATGGGGATTAAGAGAACAGCTGTCCATAGCAGTAAGTGGTGTTGGCTGCTGTCCCCTCTTTCCCTGGTTGCTATTGGCACTCCAGAGATCCTGTCCTGCTCTGACCTATTCCTTTTATCCAGGCCATTAATAGCATTGCCTTCTCTGAAGTCTGCTCCACCAGCATCCGGAGAATTCTGATTTATTAATTTTCCTCCAGTGGCAGCTACAATTCATGAGCAGATACATCCTGCAGGTCTATTCACTCACGAGAGACTGTAAGTAGAACTTATTCTTGTCCACTGGTGAAAATGGATCACAGTGAGATCTTACTGTCCCTTAGCCAGGCTTCAAAGCCTATAAAACCCCAAATTTAGCCTGAAGTAGTTCCTCATTCATTGTACCAGGTGTTTCCCTAAACATTAGGATCATCTCTTATTCACTTAATATACATTTTTATAACAATTTAAGTGCTTTGCCTACATGCTAAGTGCAATCCCAGGTCCTGGAAGTTCTTGGAAGTACACAGGCATTGCGCAGTCTCCACATCTTCATTGCACCACACTGTCAATGTTCTTTGTGCACTTCACAAGTCCTTTGATAGGCAATAGACGTCATGCTCCAGACCATTTGAATGATGCTATCAAGCATGTTTGCTCTGGGTTGCATGGCTAGAGATGGTAAAGTCCTGTTTCCTGAGCTTATGCAGCATTACTCTGGTGAATGAGTAGGATTCAGGAATCACTTTACCCCCAGGTACTTGAAGGATAGCTGCTTTACTTAGGGACAAGCTCCAACTGTCTCTTGGTAACTGAGAAAGTGTATTTTCTGCTGCTTCTCTACATACTTCCTGCCTCTAAAAATATGCTGTTTGAAGATGCAGTTTCTAATACTCACTAGTTCACCTGGGAGCAGAGCTTGTATGCTATATTGATACCATACACAATTTCACAACCTTGTAACTCACCTATTGACTAAGCCTTCCAGTCACACTCAATTTACCTTGTTTAGCATTTTCACATGGACTTGTGCATCTCCCTTGGATTAAGCTGAGAGGTGTTAAATCCATTTCTCCCACCAGCATTATCTCCTAGGGTTCTGTAATCATCTAACCAGAAATCTTTTGAGGTTAAACTGGAAACACCATGTCCTTTATCTCCCTCATCCATTCCCAGTACAAGCTTTTTCTCCTCCTCAAATTTTGTGACAATCTGTGCTACTGATTCTGTAGGCTTCTCCCCAGGTTTTGCCATTTGCTGTGGCCACATCAGGCAAGCCAGACTGTTGGCATACTGGAAAGATGCTGAGCCAGAAGACAGTGCATACCAGCACACGTTGGAAGGCTTGGCAGAGTGTGCCACCTGGAACAAGGCTGCAGAGAGAACCAGGAGTGGAAGCTGGTTGGCAGCACCTGGTTGGTAGGAGGAGAGCAGGAAGTCGTGAAGCACTGCTAGTAAATCAGGTCATTATGAGGACATAAAAGGGAAAGACATGGATAAGATATGTCCTGAGGAGGTGTGTGAAAGGGTGGTAGAAAGGACCCTGCACAGTTATTCTCGGGGGCTGGCTGCACGCACACAGACCAGATGTAGCCTCGAGAATAAACTGTGCTGTCTTCAAGGCTACAAGATGAATAAAGAGTAGGAATTGTGCAATTATAGGAGTCTTTAATTTCACAGTGAATGCCAGGCAGTAAACAGTGCCAGAATAGCAGTGCTCAGATATCCTCTGACAAGACAGACGATTCAGTGTAACGTAAAACACAACATCATTTCAGACATGGCTTCAGTGACTGGTGAGCCTGCTCCATCAGTCAGGGAACAGACAGGCAGGGAGGAGCAGACACCAAATGCAGAGCTGTAAGGAGGGAGGTGACAGGAGAGGAGAAATGAACCAGCTGCAATCAAACCCCAAAAGTGGGTTTAACTCTTTTTCAGTAAAGGTGACAAAGGGTACACAGGGAGTGGGGAGATAACTAAGGAAACAGGAACAACACAATAGAAATAATCCCTTAGATGAGGCTGCCAGTTTCTTAGACTAAGGCACTCAGTTCAGAGTTAAGGATGATGTGCTACAAACCAAGAAGGAGAAACTGCTGCTAAAGGTGAAGATCAGTCCCAAGGTTGGAGAGGAGATACAGGAGAAACTGTCCAGGCTGCATTAGACACAAGCATGACGAGGCTGCAGGACAGATCTTAACCACATAGTCTAGGAATAAATTCAGGCTAGTAAATCCATTGGTAATTTCAGAAGAGCCCAGTGCAAGCTCCCAAAATGCAGAGGCTGCAGAGGGTTGGGAGGTACTGCAAGTGCTGAGAGTAGTAGTTCGTCATAGGGGAAGAAGGGGACCTTGACCTTGTCAAGGGATGAGGGAAGTAAGGTGAAATTTAATGGCAGAAAGGGCAGATTGAACAGTTGGGGACCAGCAGCAAGGATATTTGCTATAAACTGATGAAATGAAGACTACAAAGGAATAAAAAGACCTTTACTGCACTGAAGGATGAATATGAAGCAGCAGCGTGATGCTTCTGTGAAAAAGGAACGGCACTATGCTAGGATGCATCAGACAAGTTATTTTTAGCAGAGACAGAAACATTATTGCCATTGCACAAGGCATTGTGAGACTTCCTCCAGAATATCCTTGCAGCTCCACATCCAGGAAGGATAAATTTCCACTGCACAGAGAAAAACTATTTGGATGCTGAGACAAATAAACACAAGCTGATTAAGAATCTACTAAAAGAGTTTGGTTTGTTCTGGCCAGACAGGTTCAAATGCATTTCTGAAGAACCACTGAAAGATAATTGTAAATGAAAAAATGTTAAGAAAATGTGTATGATATACAATAATGGCAAAAAATACTTAATAAGTTTAGATGGTGAATTAGAGAGTTTATACCACTGCCAGGATTGATGTTCTGGACCAGCCTTCCAAGAAGGGTTATGAGGCAGAAAAAACTGGATCAATTTAACACACAGTTTGATAGAATTCCCTCCATTAATTCATAAGTGATGGAGCCCTGGAAATGGGCAGCTCAGCCTGGGATATAGATCCTGGCTGGCCAAGGAGTCAGCAGTGCTAAGAATGTTTGGAGGAGGAGTTGCTTTACCCCAGGCTTCTGCTGGTCATTGTGATGATGAAGAATAACCAATTTCCCTCTTGATTTGCTTCTAAAGGTACCAAGTTTTTCCTTTCTTTGGGAAACTAAAGGCAAGCTCTAGGTCTCATGCATTGGTGCTCCTAGCATTACAGTCCCAGAGGTCTGCTCATACATTAGGCTTAATGCTCTTGCCAGATTAGGGTCAGGAGGGAATTTTCCTGGATTGACAGAAAAATTGTGGTTGCAGTTTTTGTGTGGTTTTGATTGGGGCCTTTGTGTTTTGTTTTGCTTTGGGTTTTTACTTCCCCAAGTTCACATCTATTTTCTAGATCCTATGTAATTTTTTTCATGAATTCTCTGCCACCGCCAAGCTGCAGACCAGTGGTCCCTAATCTCCCTGCCTGTTTCCTGTAGTATGTTACAGCTGCAGGTTTTTTCTGAGAGTCTAAAAGCACTTGCAGCACCTGGTTTGTGGGGTGAGTGGAGCAGGTGTCCAGGCAGAGGCACCAAGAAGATAGTCACTGCATGTTTACTCTCAGCTGCAGACACTGGACTGCAGGGTGACGCTGGAGGACTGCCCCAATGCCAACAGAAGCAGACACAGTAACTGCAGCAGCAGCTGTAAGAGGGAACAGGGGCATTAACCCAGGCTCTCAGATGTACACAGATTTAAAGGACACACAACCACTGGCTAGCCTCCAGGGCTTACTTGCAGGCAGGCAGGGATTTGGGATGAGGGGTGTGTAAGAGAGCAGAGTAGGTGTGGTGAGAGTGAGGGAGCCCCAAACCTGCAGGTGCAGCATGCCAAAGTGGGATGAGCACCTCTCCCAGCTCTCTGGGGCTCCTCTGAGCCCACCTGCAACAATCCCAACACCAGACTGCCATGGCCGCTCTCAGCAGGCACTCTGGAGCTGGGTACCCCTGTGAGGCTCCCGGTGGAGGGAACCCTGGTTGGAGAGGCACAGATATGCCACAGCAGCAACCTCTGCTTTGGGTCAGGGGCTCTGAGCCCTTGGGTAGGCTGAGTAAGTCTGAATCTCGAGACCAGAATGGGTGTCAACAGCAAGGACCATCGCCAGGTTCCTGCCTGGCACCTCTGCCCACTGGAGTCCCTGTCAGCTTTCAGGATGATTATGCTGAACATCTTAAGCGTGAATATCCTAAGTGTGGGAAGGCAGACCCACCTCACAGCAATGTGGGTGCTCTGCACCTGGCAGCACCCAGCTCCATAGTCCCAGAATAACCTTTCCTGAAGATAAGCGATTCTGCTGTTGCTGAGGAAATGTTGAGCTCTGCAAAGCAATGAGGACAAGAACTGTGCAGCCTTCCGCCCCGGTCAGAGGTGTGCAGGGACTGCTGCTGTCAGATGCTCCTGCTGCCCCACTGCCTTCTGTGTATGGGGTCCAAACCAGCTTATGCACAGAGCACAAGCCCCTCATCTTGCAGGTTTTACCTACTATGAAAGACCTATCTGGATGTCCTTCTAGCTGCTTTCTAGCTTGGAGATCATGTTCAGAACATATTAATACAAGAGAGAATGAAAAGGGAAGGGAGAAGGAAGATGTGAAATCAGCATCAAACCCTTAGAGATTTGTTCCAGAAGAAGGCCGTAGACAGCAGTGTCTGGTGCAGGAAGGGACAACTGCTGGAGATTGGAGTCTGTAGCAGGAACAGAAGGGGGAAGGCTGAGAGTGCCTTGAAGAGGAACAGAGTGAAAACCCCAGCTCTGTTTAGTGGAAAACACCCTCTGTGTAGTGCCCAGCCTTGGGCTGCTGCACCTCGGGGCAGAGCCGCTCACACAGGCAGCACAGGGTGCTGCTGCTTGCGGGAGAAATGTTGGCTGTCCTATGGTGAAGCAAATTTGTTTCCAAGAGAACTGGGGTTCCTACAAAGCCTCAGCTTTGCTCCTCACCTCTGGCTTGCCTGCCAGGGCGAGGCATGTGCTCCAAGTGCTGCTCCTTGTCACTGTCCCCAGTTCTCTCCAGACAGCTCCCGCCAGTACCCATGCTTCCAGAGAGCCAGCTCTGCACTGCTTTCCATGCTCCTGCCTCCTCTTTGCAACAGTGCTTTTGCCACTGGCTGGATGTCAGGAAAACACCTTTCTGCAACTCTCACATCCTCCACAACAAACCTTAAATCAATAACCAAGAACACAGGGACAGGTTATTGCTAACGGAAACCATTAAACTGTAACACAAGGGGATAAAGCCAACCTCTAACACTCAGAAGATTTATAGAGCACAACAGCAGGGTGTTAATTCTTTTGGCAACACAAATGCTTTCACACCCCCTGCCTTTCCTCACCTGCAGGAGCAGTGGTAGGAGAGGGGACCACGTGCAGCACAGCCGTAGGAACACAAGGACACAGCCTTGTTCACACAACCATCAGCAGTACACATATTTGGGATGACACCATGCTCAAAGGGCTGCCCAAAAGCACACACCTAAGGTCCATGGAATATCATATGCCCAGGCTGACAGCAGACATCCCCCGTGCCCAGCTCCACCTTGCCTGTAACACTCCCCACTCCTGCCTGCCTCTCCAGCTCTACCACAGTTTCAAGGAAAGGCTGTAAAGAAACTTTCAGATCACCTGAAGTGTTTGTAGAAACAAGCGTAGCTCTAAAGCTCATGAGCCCTTCCTCAGGCCTGAATGACCCAACAGATTGAGAGTATTTTCGCAGGTGATTTAACAGACACTCTCCCTGTAACACTTGCTTGGATCCACATGCTCTCAGTACTGCAGCCACTCTCAGTGGCAGCCCTGAGACCAGGGAGATGCTGGTCAGCACCATCATCAGCCCAGCAGTTCTGGGCAGGAGAGGGGCTGCAGGTGTGCTGCAGCCACAGGGCTTCGCATGAACTTACAAAAAAGGACACACATCCTCCCCACAAGACCCCACTGGGCTCTGGCTGTCACCCCCTCCTTCAATGTCCCTGGAAGAACTGCATTACTGATTAACAGTCTCTTGCCTGCCTCCCCCTATCCTGCTCACACCCTTGCCTGCAGCTGCCTTCTTGGACCCTCCCCTGTGCAAAGTCCAAGGCCAGGCAGGAAAGCTCAGGGCCCACCTGCAGGCAGCCTCACTGTACCCCACATCCCTGGATACTGTGGAGGCCTCCCTGAGCTGAGCAGTGGAGCAGCACAAGTCACCCAGTATGCAGGCAGGAGCAGGAGTGCCTCTCTCCATCTAGAGGAACAGTGAGGGAAGAGGTGGGCTCCAGCCACAGTGCCAGACTGTAAGATTGCTCCAATACACCCAGCACAGTCACTAAGGGCTCAGAGTCTTGAACACGATCCGAGTGGCAACAAGTTGGCTGAACCCCCTGCCCTGGGTTTATTGCCCCTATTCTCCTCTCACACTATTGGAGTGGGTGCTGCATCCATCAAGCAAGGGATCTGAAGGGACTTTGACTAGCCCCTTCCCACCCAAACACCACGAGGAACCCTGGGAATGGCATGGGGGTCCATCCCCTGCCCATCGCTTCTCTCCACACCCTCCCAGCTCTGCACTGCCCAGCTGGGACAGCTGCAGGCTTCCCTAACCCAGGGTGTGCCAAGAGGGGGCTCAAATGAGCACTACTGCACCCGGCCCAAGCCTGTCCCAGTCCTGAAGCCAGGGCACTTGGTGCCATCTTGGGGTTCCCAGTCAGCACTGCCATCTGCAAGGGACCGGTCCACCTGCAAGGCACCCCCCCTGAAGCTTGTCCCAGCCCAGGAGCAATCCAAGGCAGGGCTTGTCTCTGACTGCCAGCACAAGAGCAGGGTGCAGGAAAGATGCTTGGCAGCAGTCCCAAGCATACTCCCTTGGGGGCTGCCTGTGATAGCTCTTCTTCTCCATGAGCTGCAAAGTAGTGAGAGGGCCTAGACAGGCATCATCCATCCCTCTTGCTACCATCCATCCTTTCCTGCCAAGCACCATCCCACTGCACACAGCTGTAACCTTTCTGCAGTCACACAAACACCTCTCCCTCGGGGGAAACCCAGAAATGAGATGTCACCCCTCTCCTTCTGGTGAGCCGGAGCAAAGCTCCCCAAAAGGGACAGGCAGACATGGCAGTGGGCTTGGAGCAAGCAGAGCCCTGCCCAAGTTCTGTCCAAGGGCTACAGACCTTTTCCAGCCCACTGACGGGAGCAGTGGTGGAGGATCTTGCACTGCCCCCCGGTGGCCACCGCGGGAGGTGCATGTGGCCCCAAAATGGCTGGGAGCCTCGGGGTGCCAAGCCCTGCAGCCAACGGAGCCCAAGAGGCGCTCAGAGGGGTCCTCAGAGAGACATTCACCCCGTGACAGGCCATTGTAGGCTGCCACAGTGACACTCATACACTTGGTGACCTCAGTCCTGCCCCACTCTTGTGCCCAGTCCACAACCTGTGCAACATTTCACAGGGCCATACCACAGCAGAGTCCTTGGGGTCCTGAGGGGGGCACAGCCTGAGCCCACACCGGGGAATAGCCCATGCAAAGGAGGAGACAAGGCAGTGCTGCTGTTTGGGCATCCGCATTTATTATATGTCTGGGGCAAGCCCAGGACTACCACTTGCCTGGACCACTCCAGTTGAAGGCCAATGACTCGTCCTCCTTAAATATTGGTTATAAAACAAATTTCTTTTTTTCCTTTTTCTTTTTATTAAAAACCTCATCTCTCTCTCCATACTTTTTTTGCCTTTTATATTTGAGTATAAAAGTGGGGGCGGGTGCTCCGCCTTGCCTTTCGCTACCTCCGCAGGCTGCGCTGTGCTTGCCGCAGCAGTGTGTCGAAGTCCAGGGAGTCAAACTTGCTCTTCACAGGAGCTGGGTCAAAATCCTCCCGGTTTGAATCTGGAAGAGATGGGGAGAGGCTGTCTTGAACCCATGGAAACACTGGCACAGTTCTGGCCGTTCCCACAGCAAACTTATCTTGTTCCACTTGCCAGCCTGTAGACCCAGAGTTGGGCCGGCCCCCAACACAGCGCTGGAGAGACAGTGCCGTTCAACCTGCCTTCAGGGCAGGACTGTTCCTGGATGTGGCTCTGCTGCCAAGCCTGAATGACCCCAAGGATGGGGACTCCTACACCTCTGGAAAGCAGAGGAGGACCCAAGGGGCCAATCCCCCAACTTGGAGGCTGCACAACTCACCCAAGTCGGCGTAGTTCCTCCTGCAGAACTGCCTGCGGCCACCAAAGCACAGGTCAAAGGGCTGCTCGTCTGGGCGCCGCAGCTTGTGTCCGCTCTCGATGGCAGCAAAGGCTTCCTCAGCATAGCGGTAGGTGACAAAGCCATAGTTATCCCTGACACGGGAGGACATCAGCAGCAACAGTTACATTTGTCCCCCCTTGCTCTGCACCATCCCCTTGAGTAATGGGAAAAGGGGCAAGAGGAGTCATCCCTGGGAACGGACTGACCCATCTCCCCACAGCACCTACCCCTCAGAGCGGAAATGCAAGGTACACTCCTCAATGTCCCCAAATACAGAAAAGCGGTGCCGCAGCTCTGACCGTGTCATCCTGCTGGGGATCTTGCCAATAAACACAACTCGCCGCTCCTCCTGTGGGCAGGGATGCCCTTGAGCAGGACCTCTCACACAGAGCACTCTCCCTGCATGGCCACCCACCACCCTTTGCTCCAGCCAGGGCTTCCCAGCAATGCTGCTGGTAAGGCTACACCCCCGTGGCTTTCTGAAGTGACAGAGGGCTGGGGACCCCCAAGTTTCCAGCCCCAGATTCCCAGCCCTCCATCACTCACTATTGCACGTTCCTTCTGGAGGATCCTCTGCCTTTGGTAGTGGTCCTGTGCATCATAACTGTATCTGTCAGGGCAGAAACCAGACACATGAGCTACAGAATCAGGGGGCTGCCGGAAGAGTGATTCCAAACACAAGGGAGATCTTGAAGGAGTGCGTCCATCCCTCCTCCACAGGAGGCTGGGAGATGGACTGAGGACAGCTCACATCCCTGCAGGGTGGCCATGCTCACCTTCTCCACCTGTTACTCCTCCTGTGGGGTGAGGGGGAGCGAGACTGGCTGCGGGACGTGGACCTGGATGAGTAGGAGGATGTTGATGATGAGGATGAGGACCTGTCCCGGGACCTGCCACATGACCCACAGCTGGAGCGAGAGGAGGAGCTGTGGGAACATCTTGAGCGGTACCTGGGGGAAGGAGAGATACAGCTGAGCCTTCCCTTTTTCCAGCATCATCAGGCTCCAAAATAGAAAAAGACCTCCATTGTCCCCATGGTATCCAGCATCCCACTCAGACAGGACCCATCCCCAGGATGGGGAAGCCTCTGCCCAAGATTGCCAGGGCAGTAACAACACTACAGAAATGTTGCTCCACTTGGCTCTCAATGCCACAGAGTAAAGAGACAAGGCTCACAGGAGGCACAGCTTCTCAAGAGGAAGAAATAGTCATGGGGGAACTGTGAAGCACAGGGCTGTGCCTGGGAAGGCCCAGAGCTTCTGTGCTGAGCCCCACACGATGCACAGGACAACACTAGAGCCATTACATCCACATCGCCCTCAACAGCTGTGTGAACGGAGACTGCAAGCGCTTCTCCAGCAAAGCTTAAAGACAGCAGGACCACAACACCTCCAGGATTGGGCTATGCTGCCTCCAAGCCAGGAGCCCAGTCCCTCTCCAGACATGCTGGCCATCCATGGCCCCTACCATGGGCAAACCCAGGCCTGGCAGGGCATGCTGCCTGGTTCTGCTATATATTCTCATGGAGGACAGCAAGTCAGGATGGCACAGTACATGGGGACATTTTCCAGCACAAGGCCAGCTGATTTGCTGGAAAGCCAAGCCAGACACGTTGCTTGACTGTCCCCAAGCTGCACATCCATGGAACATGGCACTTATATACCTGCTCTTTCCAGCTCCAGCCTCTGCAATAACTGGCAATCTGTGGAGGGGTCTTGGTTGGACAGGCCCCTCATGCCCACGGACATCTCCAGAACTGGCTGAACACCAGCCAAAGAAACCCTTCACCAGCTCCAGTGCCTCCCAGCCCAGCTGAGACAGGCTGCACATCACTCAGATGCACAAGGACTCCGAAAAAAATTCATCCCACAGAGACCAAGGTGTCCCACTTTCTTACACAGCCACCTCCATAAGGAGAACAGGGAGCCCCTGAGGCAGTCAAACCAGACAAGTTTTTCCCTGCTTGCCTCCAGCAGCTCCCTGGAGAACTCCACAGTGGCTCCTCTCATTTCTACACCAAGGGTTGCAGCAGCCCCACAGCACAATTATGAACACTTGCCATAATACCCCAGAAAAAGCATCCAAAAGCAAAGATGCAGCCAAGGACTTGTAACACGGATTGGGTGTTCCAGGAGAGTAAGGAAGCCTGGCTCAGTGGTGGCTTTCCAGGCACACTGGCCCAGATGCGGGCTTCAGCCAGACATGGATGGGCAGGGTGCTGCCACAGCTCCCCCAGCCTCTGTGAGTCAAGCATCTCTTCAGAAGGCCACAAGGACAAAAAGATCAAATCCAGCCACCTAGTAGGACCATAAAGATGTGTCTGGACACCTGCAAAAGACCACCCACTGGACGACTGCCCCAAGAGCAAGTAACAATCCACTGCTTACCTTCGCCACCGCTTGGGGGGTGGGGAGAGCGACCGTGAGCGTGATCGGGAGGATGAGGATGAAGATGATGACGAGGACTCGCTAGCTCCATCCGAACTGGAGCTGAAAGAACGGCTGGCACGGCTCCGGCCAGCCCTCCAGCTATCAGCAGAGGGGCTGGGTGAGTCCTGGGGTCTCCGGTAGCAGCGCAGGGACCTCTTGGCAGCAGCATGGCTGGGCTGGGCATTGGGAGTCCGCACCTCCTGGTCTCGGCAGGGGGATGCAGCTGGAGACAGGAGCACTGAGGTGGGGGGACTGCTGCACCCAGTGGTGGCCTTGCTGGGGATGGTAGTCCGATAATCCAGGGGAGCTAGGCAGGCCATCCCCAGGGGCTCCTGGCTGTGCCCCAAGGAGGTGTTAGGGGCTGGTGGAGTGGGCTCAGGTTGGTCCAGCGTCCGTTTGGTTAAGGAGGAGATGGGTTTGATAGTGATGTCCCGGTGGTGTTTGACATTCCAGCGGGAGCCACCCTTGGCAGGGGGCTGCATGCCAGGGATATTACTGCTCTCGGGCTGTGATGTACCCAGGATGCAGTAGTCATGGTCTCCTGAGCAGACGTGGCTGGGGACTGCACTGGAAGGGGTTGGCACCATGCTCTTCACCTGGATCTTGTTTGGGAGCAGTGGCTTGGCTTTCATCAGCTTGGTTGTCTTCTGGGTCCCTTCCTGGGGCATGGACCCAGGTGACTTGGTCTTGGCCAGCAGCGAGACAGCGGGCAAAGGCTTCCAGAGCTGGTGGGGAGGTGTCGCTGGGGGCGTGAGGCCTGGGAGAGCACCAGAATGTTTACAAGAGCAACTCTTTGCTGCGACCCACCCAGCTGGGGCTCCCTCATGTCCTGGCCCCCCTCACTCTCCAGTGTGTCCCCCAGCCACACAATAGCCCTTCCAGGACATGGCAGACTCCCCTGCCTCGCCTCAAGTATTCATTACCTGCCACATTGGCCAGCTCAGAGGCCTGCAGGCCATCTGAGGGCTTCCTGTCCTGCTGGGCTGGTGCATCTTGCTGGGTCTCAGGCCTGAGAACAGGAAAGGAGCTTTGTCAAACACAGCAGGCAAAGCCCAGCCCAACTCCCCACACCTAGGGCACCCACTCAGTCTCCCCCACTGGCCAGATCATGAGGACAGGAGATCCTAGAGAGCTGCAAAGATAAAACTGGCACAGCCTGCTCATGCTCATCACTCCTTCTCCCAGTTTTTCCCCTCCAATGCCATCTCTGGCCCAGTCCAGTGACAAACTCAGCCCCTCCTGGGCCAATGGACACAGCCCCAGCACACTTCAAACCCTTTCAGGACTGAAAGCTGCCCTGTGCCCTTGGTCTGCTGGGCTCCACACTGGGCACCAGCTGCCAAGGTCTTAGTACTCACCCAGAGCACCCCATCAGCTGCCTTTCCTCAGGGGGTCGTACAGGAGTTTCCTCCTTCTTGGCTGAAAAGAGAACAGGTAGGTGACTGTGGTGACAAGTGGGGCTGAAGGACAGGGCCCATAAAGCACCCCAGGAACAGCTCAGAAGTGGTTTCACAGCATCTGAAACCCAGCTCCCTGAAGATAGGAGCTGCACATTCCTTTTCCTTCACAGACTCTTCACCACCCCTTCGGTTGCCCTGGGGACTCCCAGGTGTTTCCACAGGCCAAAGAGATGGAGGCAGAGACAGCCCCAGGACAAAAAACCTGGGCAGGGTTACATGAGTGCACAGGCAGCAGCATCACAGCCCTCCCACTACCACCCTGCCACAGGGAGCATGAACAGCCCAGGGAGGCCAGCATGGCATGGAGGGAGCCCTGCAGGGGACAGCACACCAGATCCGCACCTTCAGACTTCTCAAACTGCTCCAGCAGGCTGGACAGGTCGGTGGCTTCAATCCCTGGGCCAGGGAGAAAGCACAGCAAGTCAGATCAGCTAGAATTCTCCCAGCGTCACAGAGATGCACCCTGGCCCCATTCTCCCCTGCATCAGCTCTGTGTCTCCCGCAGCAAGGACAGGAGCATCCAGCTCTGCAGTCCCAGAAGGGAGTAGTTTCAGGGCAGCCAGCCCAGACCATCCATTGGAGGCAACATCCTAGCAGAGTACTGGGAAGAGACTGCAAGTCTGTGGGCATAGCTTCGCCACCCTCACCCCCAGAAGTGCCAGGAACCGGTCCTGCTACCCAGGTTGGCAGGAGCACTGCAGCCTTGCTGGCTGGTGACACTCAACCCAGCGTCCTGCAGCCCTCCCACTCACCAATCTCGCTGATGAAGGCTCGCACAATATCCTTGCTGCTGTCACTGCGCTGGGCTGGGCTGAGGAGCGGTTGGTGCCTCCATGGCCTCACAGTGGGTGCCTTGGTGGGAATGCTGCTCTCTCGACCTGCTTTCAGTGCCACAGTCTGGGAGGTGGATTTTTGGCCAGGCAACTCCTGCTCAGCAGCTGCCTTGGGCTCCAGTATGGCTTTCTCCACTGCCTCCTTGCCTGGCCCTGCAGCCTTCTCCCTGGCGTGGGTGCCAGGGGACTCCACAACAGGGGCAGGAGACACCCCTACTGGGCAGCCAATGGCAGCCAGGGGGACCTTTGGGAGCTCGTTGGGAGTTGCAGCTTGAGACTCCTCCAGAGGCTGAGTGGGGACAGCCTGGGGGACTGGCACTGCAGGAGGGACCTTGCTGGGCTGGGCAGCGGCAGCTGAGGGGGCTGGCAGGGGCTGGGCTGGGGCTGGAGCCAGAGGGGCCTTGGGAAGAGAGCTCTCTCCTGCCAGCCGTGCCTGCCTCCTGGGGTCTGACACCCTGCCAGTCGCTGGCCTGGCCGGGCCACCTGCAGCCCCCGTCTCACTGGCTGGGGCAGCAGGTGACTGGGCAGGGAAGGCTGGCGGCTCTGGGCAGCTGAGCATAGGGGTGGCAGGAGGCTGCCCATGCAGAAGGGCTGTGCCAGGGTGGCTGCCAGCTGGGAAGGTGGTGGTGGCCTGCACTGCTGCTCCAGGGTCCCTGTATGCAAGGGAAGGCACCGGAGGCGGCATGGGGATTCCCGGCCAGTAGGATGGTGGTGCCCACCCAACTGGAGCATAGGGGCCACCTGGGCCAAATGGGGGTGGGGGTGGCACAGGTGGAGGGGGCCAGGCCATGGCTGGAGGCGGCAGGCCAGGCACCACGTGAAATGTACTGGAGGAGCTGGCACTGGGTGGTGGGGGCAAACCATGGCAGCCCATGGGCTGCGGGGTGAAGCAGGGCCAGGAAGGCACTGGTGGGTAAAGGGCGTAAGCACCAGCAGAGGCTGGTGGCATCCCAGTGGGGGCCACCCCAGCACCTGGGGGCACGTTTGGTGCGAGAAAAGGCATTGGTGTTGATGGCGGTGGTGGAGCTGTGGCAGGTGCTGGGGCTGAAGTCAGAGCAGTAGGAGCTTTGCTGGCAGGAGGAGGGACAGCAGCAAGGCTGCTGGGTTTGTCTGGTCCCTTCTGAGCACCGTCTGCCTCGGTGGCAGAGTGCATGGGTGACACCAGGCAGGGGATCTCTGCCAGCTCTGTCGGAGGCTCAGGGACACTGGGCCACTTGCTGGCCACTTGCTTCTTGCCTTCCTGGCTGCCACCCACACTGTGCTGACGGTGCAGCATGCGGATGCGGTACTCCCGCAGACTCAGGGCCTTGGGTTTGGCTTCCTTAGGCAGGCCCTCACTGGGCTCTGCTGCTGGCAGGCTCTGGGCAGGCTCCAGCCCCATACCTTGTTCTGGGGGTTGAGAGGCAGCCTCCGAGACTCCACTGTTCTGTTCGGCAGATGGCTGTGCATCTCCCTTGCCCTCAGCCTGGTCTGTCAAGTTGGGACATGCAGCTGCTGGCTGCCCCTCCATGCTTGGTGCAGTCTTCTCCAGGGGCACCAGAGTCTTGTTCTTCTCCAGGGCCACATTCACCATTTCTGATGCTGGCTCCTTCTGCAGCTCCGGCTTCACCTTCTTAGGCAGGAAGGCCCCTGCTGTGTTCCGAGGTCTGCCCCGGGGCCGCGGTGTCCGCTCAGCATGCAGGTCCATCTGCCCCTCCTTCCGGGCTCGTTCCAGCTGCTGTGCCAGGAAGTCTGAGACCTGAACAGAGGGACATGCTGCCCGCTGCCGGCTGATGGCTGGCTGGACATGGGGCTGTCCAGAGCCAGCGGAACAGAGCCGGTGGGCTACACAGTTCCTGCCAGGCCTGGTCTGCTTGCTTTGGTTCTCTTCTGCTTTCTTTTTGCGACTCTTCCTTGCTCTCTCACGGCCCCGTCCCTTCTCAGAGCATTCACGTTTTCCACCTGCTGGGACCTCTGTGCTGTGCCAGGAGCTGCTGTTGGGACACGAGGCTCCAGGTGCCACTGTCTCTGGTGGGGAAGTACCCTCTGGGATAGTGCATGAAGGCTCCTTCCCAGGCAGTTTCTCCTCCTCCTTCTCTTCCACCTCATTTTCCTGGGTTGGAGCTCCTGGCAGCTGCCCTTGATCTTCTGGGATTGACTCACTAGTACTCTCCTCTGCTCCCATTAGCTGGGGCTCCAGGTCACGGGAGCTGGGAATGAAGGGCTGCAGGACCACAGGGATCTCCACACTCTCTCCCTCGCCAGGCACAATTTCCAGCAAGACGGGACTGCTCAGAAGTTCCTTGGCTACAGGCTCAGTGTCAGGGTCCAGGCACACAGTGAAGGTGGGCAGGCAGTAGGGGTGCATGGACTTTACGAGCTCACTCAGGGACACATCACCTGTGTTGATGATGCAGGGGTCTTCATGCTCCTCCAGCACCGCCCCAGCCTCGTTCACACAGAAATCCACAGCCTCCATGCTGCTGTTTAGCTCCAGGCTCAAGGCAGCCTCCTCCTCTTCTTCCTCCCCATCACTGCGCTGCGGCAGGGGCTGCTCTCGGGCTCGGTGCCAGCCTACTTTCCGTTCCACCCTCGGGGTGCTGCAGACTTGCTTCTTTGGCAGCATTGGGTCCTCCAGGCCATGAGCAGCACGGTCCCAGGCCAGGTCTGTGTCAGTCTGGGAAGAGGGACCACAGCAAACATCAGCTTCTGGGCTTTTACCAGAGCTCCCCCAGGACAGCCAACTGTGGGTCTGCTGCGACTCTACAGCAAAGCCCCATGGCAGACAAAAAAGCTGGGACACATTTGACACAACAGAGCTGGAAACCCAAGATGCCTACAGGAGCATCCCCAGTCCCTGGCGCCCACCACCTGAGGCAGACCCTGCTCCCCCACTGCCACTGGTGCCTTGCAAAGCATCACTTCTGGGAAAGGATGACTGTGCCAGGAGGGAAGGCTGGTGCTGGGGGCTGCAGCAGGGACAGTTATCCCAGCACCACCCCAACACTGCTGCCTCAGCTTCCCCTGCTCAGCTGCTCACCTTCCCAACCACAGAGACACTGCTGCTGCTGCTGAGAGGCCTGAGAGTCTTAGGCTGTTCCAGGGTAGGGCTCTCGCACTCCAGCAACGGGCGGGATAAGGTGAGAAACTTCTGAAACTGGAAAGATGGACAGAAGATGAGACAGTGGCAGGTCTGTGCTGCTGGACAGGCCATGCCTGTCCCCACAGTGCCCACGCACTTCACCCCACAGAGCCCAAGAGGAAAAAGCCCTGTTTCACCCACAGGTCCCATGGGGGATGTGCTGCTCCCCAAAGCCTGTGGCACATCTCTGGCTCTACATAAAGACCCAAGGCAAAGGCATGGTCCCCCAGAGCCCTTCTCTCACATTGGGACCATCATGAGAGTACATCTCAGAGTACTGGGGACCAGGGCCCTACTATTTCAGGGCACCCTTGTGCTGGGACCTCGCAGAGCCCTTCCCATAGGCTCTGGGGTCAGGCTGGATCTGCTCCCCAACTCACCGAGGGATTCTCCCGCTCACGAGGTGAGGTCAGCAGCTCGGCATCCATGATGGTGTCAAAGGGAGACAGGGTCTCATCATCCGTGCTGTCCAGGATCTCTGTGATGGCAGTCAGCAGGGACAGCTCGTTCTGTGCATCCAGGCAGGCCTTGCTCTGCTGCAAGAGTAGGGACGGTCTCAGAGGGTGATGGGATACAACCAGAAGAGCTGGACACAGAGGACACAGGCACCACCCCCACCCACACCACAGCCACGGCAAGCCCAGCCGCTACATTCCACATCTGTGTGTGAGCTCCCACCTCGCTCAGAGAAAGATCCTCAATGATGGAGATCACAGAGGAGTCAAGGTAGTTCTGCATTGTCCCCAGGATCTCTTCAGCTTCTAATATGGTTTCTGCATCCAACGATGTTAAATTCAGGTCATCATCCTCGACGGAAAAGCACTGTCGAAGAGCATGGGGAGGCAGGTAAACAGTTTGCACAGACCCATTACCTCACAGCACACACAGTATCCCAACAGCCTGCACTGCAAACAATGGCTGGGCAACCCCAGCACCCTGAACATGCAGGAGGAGCAGGTAGGACACAGCTGCAGGTCAGAAGGTGGTACAGAGCCCACTGCACAAAGTCCTGTGCTGCTTTCAGCCCAAGACCCTTCCAACTACCCAGGATGCCTCCACACCAAAAACTTCTGCCTGATTCACTCTGCAGCTGCATGACTGGGAAAGATGAATGGATAAAACCCCAGGCTCTGCCCAACACCACACACTGGTCATGCAGGACAGGGAGGGGACAAGTAGGCTCCTGCCACCTCATGGACTGTCATGCGCTCTTCCAATTCTGGCTGTTGGCACTTCAGATAAGCCCAAAACCAGTACGAAATTCAAACAAAAGTGCAGAAGTCAGCAACAGAGGTGCAGCCAGCTGCCACTGCCGGAGCTCTACCCCAATACCTCTGCTGTAGGCTACAAGAGGATATGGTCTGTGCTTGCAATCCAGGACCAAACCAGCTTTATTATTCTTCCTCCTCCAAATTCCCAACCCCACATCCTTTCCAGTCCTCCAGCCACCTCCAGAGATGTTTGGGTAATTCTCAGAAACTTCAAAAAAGTAAAAGGGTGCCACACAGCCATGCTGCAGGACGGTCGGATGCTGGGTGAGAGCAGGGGCTGAAGCCCCCAGTTCAGCAGAGCTGCAGGACATACAGACCAGAGTAGCAGCACAGACGTTATTGGCATGAGACAGGATGTGAATTCCTGTTTGTAGATGGGCTTAGGCAGAGAGATAATGGAGACTGGGAAGATAAGGCCACCAAGGACAGAGCCCTGGGAGAGTACACCTCGCTCCCAAAGCTAGCTAGGAGCAGGCTGAGACCCATCTTCCTGCCCTTGGAGCATGACCAGCACTATGAGAATACGGCTGAACTTTGGAGGATGCACATCTGATGCAGCTCACCTGTGTTTCACGTAGGTACCACAGCTTGCATGAGCCTGTGCCCATGCAGAACAAAATGTACCTTGTCCCTATAGAGAACCTGCTAATACTTTGAAATTCTCTTCTAGCAAGCAGTAAATTGCACCAGAGAGACATCAGGCATTTCATTAAATAGGTGTTTCTAAAGTACAACAGCACCAAAGCCACATGCCCAAAACCCTGGTCCCTGGGGCTCTTCAGAGACTTGCTCTGATAAGACAGAGCAGGCAGCTCTGGCCACAGCACAGCCAGGAGCCCTGTGCAACCTCAGAACACAGGCACTCCAAGACCAGGCTGGGAATCAAAGCCAGAACACCCACAGCAATGCCCTGAAGCTACTCAACACAAATTCTCCCGGTCTGTGACATGGCAGTCCTAAAGACCAGGAGTCTACAGTGCTTTGGGGCTCAGCAGGCAGCTTGGCAGTCCAGATCAGCCTCTCCCAGGGCCCTCTGCCTGGAAGTGGAGCCCACCAATGACACCAGGACACCACTCCACCCCACCATGAAGATCAAGCTATGGAGCAGTTCTAGAGCAGTTTTACCGCTCAGCATCTCCAGGCCCCTCCCTCGCTGGTGCTGGCTGTCGGTCAGAGCACGGCGCAGAGCCTGCTGGCAGCCCTCTAGGCGCAGCCTGGCTGCGATTCCTGGCCAATCCTCTCGCAGATACTGGGAGGACAGCCAGGCTCACACGCCCAGCCCCGGCGTGCAACCCTGAGTCAGCGGTGACCGGCAGGCAGAGGCACCCGGGCCACCGGAGGAGCCAGCAGGATGGAGCATCAGCAGCCCAGGGACGAGGGGACCATCTGACCCCTGCCTGCATATGGCAAAGGGATCCGGGGGATACCCCGGGGCCGCACAGCCCTGCCCATCTGGCCACAGGGCTGGCTCTCCCCAAAGAAAGCATGTAACAAGAGGTTTCCAGCTGTAATCAGAGCTGGACGTTTGGAGGGAGGGAAGTTAAACCCTCCAACTCAAATGGCCTCTTCCTGTGGCTCCTGCCCGCAGCCCGGGAGGGAGGGAGGGTGCGCAATCTCACATGCCTTCCTCGACTCCCTTGACTCAGCGCCTTGCAACAAGGAGTCCCACAGCCGTGAGTCACTGGCCTCGGCTGTGTTCCCCCAGGACTCCCTTTGATCCACCTGGGGACGGGCATCTCCTGCAGCCCTCATCGCTTGAGCATCGCTTGTGCGTCGGGGCGGGGGTATGAACCGGCCCAGCCTGCTCCTGTGTCCCTGCCCGGTCTCCTCCCTGACAGAAACCCCTGTCACTCCTCACCCGGAGGAGAGGGGAAAATCCCCCGTGCCTTCACAGCTCCCTGTGTTTGCTTTACAGCAGCGCAGCAGAGAAGAGGGTCACAGGAATGTTCAAGGACAGGCTTCGGCTCTGGCCACGCTGTGCCCAAGCAATCAGCACTGCCGGGGAGAAGGGAGGATGCCCACAGCCCCGGAGTGGGCTTCGGGCACGCGAGGTGCTGGGATTGGAGCTAACTGCTTGCAATGGACAGAATCTAAGCGTGGCCACCAGCTCTTGCGGCACCCACTCGGCACAGGGTACACTGCGCTCCCTGCTCTGGTCCCCGGAAGGGACAAGGGAGGCCGCCGCAGGCCGCTGGTAACACGTGTGCCCGGCGTGCTGCGGCTACGCCCCGAGCACAGGGCGGCCATGGTCCCCGGCTGGCTGCCAAGGCCGCTCTCACAGCGCCGGGGCTGCCGGCAAGGGCGCGGGTTGAGCCCGGGAAGCCGGGGGGCTCCGCCCGGCCAGGGCGGCACAGCCAGAGGATGTTCCGGGGGTTCCTCTGCTGCTTTCGGAAAACATCAGGCGGGAACACACCTCTTTTCCCCCATACGCATCCTACTCTGCTTGCATCAGGGAGGGGCGAGACGGGCTCAGCATCCTCCAGCCTGGGCGCGGGAGGAGTCTCCCCCACAGCCCCTCGGCCACGCAGGAGGACCCTAGCGGAGGCAGAAGTCGGGGCTTCCCCCCAAAAAATACCGACAAACGCACAGCGCAGGTGGCCCCGGGTTCCCTCCTCGGGTGCTGCATCCCCACGCTCCCCGTCCAGACAGCAGCGCACTCGCACCCAGCCCAGCCCCGGCAGGGCCCACTGAGGCCGGCGACAGCGGCAGCACCGCTCCCCACACCTGCCCCGGCGCGGGAGCCTCTTGCTACGGGATAAAGCTCCGCTTCTCGTGGAGAAGCCTCCAATACGGCTCGGGGAACCTCCCCCGGCCCGGCGCGGGCCACGTTCTGCACCCAAAGCTCCTGCCACCCAAACCGGCGGGTGTCGGTGTCCCAAACGACGCCAGCCCAACCTCCCCAGGGCCGCAGGTGGCAGAGAGCGGCGCCGGAATGGAGGGACCGTTGGGAATCACTCGCGCAGCATCCCCCTGGCCCCCACCCAAGGCCAGGGTGTCACCTCCCGCAGGGGACACCAAGCCACCCATCCCTCCGAGTCCCGTGGCCGTGGTGCGGCCCCCCCAGCCCCATAATCTCCCCGCGCCCACACCCCACCCCGGCGGGAGAGCTCCAGGCACCCCATTCC
>VZRF01011810.1:319019-355110 GCA_013396875.1 Vireo altiloquus
CCGGTCCCCCCCACCCCGGTGGCGGCCCCGCTCGGGCGGCGGAGGTGAGGGCCGGGGTCCCGCCTGCGCCGCCCCCGCGTACTGCGAAGTTGTGCGCGGCCGCACCGCGCCGCCGCTCCCCACCGGGCCCCCGTACGGCCCGGGGTCCCCGCGGCAGCCCCTTGCCCGCCCTCGGCTCCCCCTGCCCGGCTCTTCCTGTCCCCAGCTCCCCTTTCCCTCCTCAGCTCCCCTCTCCATCCTTACCCAGTTTTCCTGTCCCTCATCCTTCCCCAGCTGCTCTGTGGCCCCTCAGCTTGTTCCCTCTCCACCAGCTCCCCTGTTTGTCTTCCCCCTCCCTGCCTGTGGTCCCTCCCTCTCCCCTGGTTCCCCTTTCTATCCACCAGGTATTGGCTTTTGGAGCAGCACCCCCAGCCTGGTGGGGTGCTGACAGCAGCCCCCATGCCCTGCTGTGCCCTGCTCCATCCCAGCCCGCAGCTCCCTTTGTTCTTCTCCGGGTTCCTTCCCCTGCCGAAGCCCCTTGACAGCTGCCCCACGCCCTCCTGGTCCCCCTGCGTGCACTGTCACGGAGTCTGCGGGGCCAGCGTCTGGCTCTAGGGGCTGCTAACCTGCTGCACCTCACTGATTGCTGCAACTTCATCCTTACTTGCAGCTTAGAGGGTCCCACCAGACTCCCACGGGTGCCTCAAAGGGAATTAATATCCAAGGGGTGCAAACGCATGAGGGCCGTGCACTTTCTCGCAGAAGCTTCCTTGCCCAGGTGTCCAGGCTAAGGGGGCCATGGGCACAGGGGCCTCATCCTCCCTGGCAGACAAAGCACCAGCTTGACTTGGGCCATCCGGAACCGGGGACCAGGCTGAGGGTGAGCGCAGCATCCTCGGGAGTGGGGAAGACTCAGCTCGAGTTTAGGAGTCAGCACACATGCCACAGCTGCAGAGGGGTGTCTTAGTGGGGAGGGTGTTTTCTTGGAGGCCCTTTGGCAGATCCTGCTGTGGTAGGCTGCCCTGATCTTGGGTGGCTGGCCTCCGGCAGTCCCTGCCAGCCCACCTTCTTGGGATGGGTGATAAGCACCCCAGGACAGCACTACTGGGGCTACCTTGGCTTGGGCAGCCCCCAATCCCATCTTTGCAGCCCTGGGTGGCAGAAGCCAGGCACCGTGGCAGGAACCTGCTGAGCAACTGCCCGCCCTAGCCAAAGCCAGTGCAGCAGCAGGAGCCAAAACCAGAGGTGTCAGCCACTCCCAGGGTGAAGTGTGAGCAAAGTGTTCCAAGGCTGTGGGGTCTAACAGAGACTCACCTTATGGGGACACAAGTGTGCACTTATGCCACACTGCAAACCCTCACATGCTTTCTTCTCATCAGGAAGGTATGAGCCTGCTTGAGGCTAGGCCAGGCAGGTGTGAGAACAAACAGCTCTTCCCAGGGTTTTCCCAGTTGTTCTCCACAAGCTTTCGATACGATAGCACCTTGTCTTAGCAGTTTTGCAGCGACTCCTCCAGTGCTGGTCAGATATCAGCTCTTACTGCTTCTGTTGAAAGTACGGGTAAATACCAGTGTCCTTGTCCCTTCTTTAAAGCCTTAGGTTTTGGAGTGTTCTTGTTGTGGTGGAATTGTGGTTTTCGCTGAAGTAGAACTGAATGTGGCCTTTCCGCTCCTGATGCTGTAGAAATCCCAGGTTTGTGATCCGAGCACCCCTTGAAGACTGAGAAGTGCTGAGCAGAATGACACATAAGTTGTGTGGCTTCAAAGAGGAAAACTTGTGATCCAAGGGGGACAGGCTGGTTCTGGAAGGTTTTGTGACACAAAGGTTTTGCTGTCATTTGGTGGGGACTTTTCCCCTCACCAGGAGCAGGTCACAATCCATGTAAAATAGGAAAAGGGCAGTAAAAAGCCACAGAAGTTGACTTCAAGCGAAGGTGCCCCAGGCTGGAGACCTGGAGCCTCTTTCAGCTTCTTTTCAGTGCAGTGATAGCTGGTGGCCCTGAGTTTGCCTGGCCCCTGAGGATGTGGGAGTAGACGGTGGCGTGGACCAGTCCAGCCCCAGGGCTCCTTCCCTGTCCTATGGCTGGCAGGGTGGTAGCAGTGCTTTTCCCAGAGTGGACTCTCTCAGCATTCCATCCTTCACATGCTTGCAGCTCTGCACTGGCGTGAGCTTGACATCTGCATTAATAAGGACCTAAAGTCCTGTGTGGTGACAGAGCACAATAGTACTTCTCCTGGCCCTCTCCCTTGGAAACCTCCTGTCCTCTGAGTGATCTGGGGACAGAGTACTCCTGCTGTTGTTTGCTCTGTGTATGTGTCTGTGGGTTGTGCCGCAATGAGGTTTGCTGCCCCGTGGGTTGCTGTTGTTTCAGGTGGAGTTGTAATCGGGAGTTCTGGGGTAAGAAGGTTTCCCTGGGTGGCTTCCTCATGCCTTTAGGAGCACCAGGCAGGTGTGTTTGACCATACCCCGTCCTTTCGCTTTCGGGGTTTTGGCCTCATCTTGCGCTGGTTGTCCAAAGGTCTGACACCAGTGGCAGCACATGCTGCCAGCGCAGTGGTGCGAGTACAGCAACCACTGCATTTGCTCTGTCCCCAGTGCTGCTGGCAGCCTGCCTGTCCCTCGTTCAGCCTCTCCCGTGTCGCCTCTTAACTGAGTTCTGAGGAGAGAGGAGTTCTGCCTGAGCTGGAGGGCAGAGGCTTTCCCTGGCAGCTGGAAGAAGCAATGGAGATGCTTTCTAAGCTGCACCGAGTAGGTTCTCACCACGGTCGCACTGTCCCTCCTCTCCGTGGGCATCTGTGAGTGGTCCAGACCTTGGGGCAGGCGCTGCACCCCAGCGTCATGGTTTGCCCCCGGGCACATGCTGCCCCAGCGAGGCCAGCTGGATCCTCGCGGCGGGAGTTATCTAGCTTTTTCCCCCTCTCCGCATCGGGCGTCTGGCCAGCTGCCAGGGCTGCGGGGCTCCACCTAGGAGGCAACATGGAGCAAGGCGGCCGGAGGCGGCGGGGCCGCCGTCTCCGGAGACTACGCGTCCCAGCGTGCAGCTCTCGGCGCGGTTGGCAGCGGCAGGGAGCGAGGGGAGCGTTGCATCCCGGGATCGCGAATCTCCATGCGCCACGTGGGGGCTGACAGCCTCCTGCGTTCCGAGGCAGCGGCACCGGGGGTCCTGCCGGCCGGGGGGATCACTGTGGATCCTCCTCTGTCAGTGTAGGGACAGACCTCAGCCTCTTACTGCCGCTTCCCTGCGCTGTGGCTCTCGGCTCCAGCTCTCCCGAGCAGATCTTGTCCCTAGGGAGGGCTGCCCTGAGCAGCAACCCCACAATAACGTGCAGAGCCATGGAGTTTTCCGCCACCATGTGCGTGGCAGGCATGCAGCCGTGAGCAGGGATGTTGGCTTCATGTTCTGCAGGGCCATCAGCATGGTTAGCTATGACTGAATTTTTCTGTGTTGCCGCAGAGCCTAAAAAGCCTTTGAAGATGAAAATCCTAGTTTGTCAGGAGGCTTTTATTCTAGGTATGCTGACTGGTTTTTTTCCAGCCCCGTGGTTCCTACACCGCATTGTTCGTTTGTTTGCTGGTTCCGCACTGTCACATGTTACAGGAAGGATGTGAGTCTGGTCACTGCAGGGTGGCAAGGCCCTAGGGTGAAGGGGTCTCGAAGAGAGGGAGAGTGTCTGAAAATGTGAAAGGTGCATTCCTGAGGCTGAAACCGGCAGTGTTTGATTATGGATTGCCTTTGAGACAGTGAACTGAAAGGAGTAATTAGGGACAGTGGGATATTTCCTTGAGAGTTGCAGGAAATGACTGCCTCATGGTAAGTTGATAGTAGTGGAGCTGAAACTGGGTTATCTGTGGGATTGCATCTGGGGCTTGCAGCCTTGGACGTGATTCAATTTTCTGGCTGCTTTGCAATTGGCAGGGTGTGCTTTTCTCCCTTTTTCCCTCCTGGAGAATTCTCCATCTACGTGTCTGAATCATCTGAGGAACAAAATGGGAAAGGGGAGACTCCTGCTGTCCTTGAGTACTGCGGGGCAATGCTCCTGGGCCCCAGCTGAATGTCTAGCTCCGCAGGATGATGCCTTCCTGGGAGACACTGGACTCTGGCAGAGCTGGGGCTGTGGGACTACACTGACCTGCAAATCCACATCCTGGCCAGGCTCTCCTCACCTGGTGATTTTCAGATAGCACTGCTTTGCAGCCTGCATCAGGATTGTCACTTTGTAATAATTAGCTGCAGGTAATTATCCCTTCTCTGGCTGTCCCCCTAACTTTGTGACCTGATCTGCAGAGAAGAGCACCCTTGGGTTCAGATGCTTTGTGTGCTGCCGTGGGGGACTTCTGCACTAATATTGCAGGATGTGACCTGGAGCTGGGACACCATGCGCAGCCACGTGGTGTGGTGTGGGCAGGGAGGCAGCTTGTGGTCCAGATAAGCTCTGTGGACAGCTCAGATGTGCAGCTTGGGAATAGTGAGAGGGTAATCCCTGCACGCAGCAGGGCGGGCAGCGGTGCAGGTTTTGCCTCTGGACAAGTCAGGACTAGGTGGTGTCCTGGCGAGGGTCAGCCTCTGGATGCCACTGAGTCCATGGCTCATGGTCTCCTCCAAAAGTGGTATCTCCTCTTCCCTGGAGAGCCCAGCCTCCTGGGAGCTTCAACTTCATCAGTTCTGCATTTTTAAAGCAAACAGGGTTTCTTCACGTTGATAATGTCTCAGGCCATGTCTTAGTGTGTTCCACCTGGGTTCCTGTGGGGTCTAATAACAGCATCGGGGTTTGCAACTGGCCTTGCTCCATCCCCTCTATTCCAAAGAAAAGGAGAAAGAAGAGGTGAAGGCAGGCTTGTGGGGCAGACCATGAACTGCTCCATGTGCCTCTGCCTGTCCTAGTCACTCTGAATACTTCTCCGTGTTTGCCTCCCAGCCCTGCCAACTTCCCAGACACCAGGCACCATCACCGGGCAAAACCACGTGAATTATTTGAGACGCTGCCCTGCTCCCAGCCCCAGATAGAACCCTCCTGTCAGCTGTGCCAGCGGGACTGGCCTGGGAAGATGCATTTCTTGCCGCTATCAGGGCTCCCACACCCCATCGAGGCAGCCCTTCGAAACAATGCCGCTATTTACACTTGAAAGCCTCGTTAGGCAGCCAGGAAGCAGGCACGGAGCATGCCGGGAAGCACCGGCTGCCTTTAGCGAAGGCTGGCTTCTCTTCTTCCCGGGCTGCTGGGAGGAGCACGATGCTCCCTGGCTGAGCTGTAACCCTGCGGCCCCACTTCTTCATTTATTTTTATCATTTATGTTTTCAGCTTCTGCCTTGTTGCTGAGCTTTGCTGCTTGCACAGAGAGCGCACTGGCTGCCCTGACAGGGATGGCTCTTCTCTGGTAGGGCGGCACCAATTCCTGCCAGCAGCCACAGGTATAGCAGGAGCAAGATATCAGTGCTGCTTTGCCTTTGTCCTCAGCAGTTCTTTGCTCTTTCATGGTGAACTGAAGCGATGGGAGTTCAGGCAGGCGTTTTTCTCCCTGCTTTCTGTGTCCCCTGCCAAGGCAGGCAACTCCGCTGCTGATTCTGGTCTCGGATCATGGTGCCCTGCTGTCTCCTGGCTGTGTTGGCTTTGCAAGGTGTCCACCGTGGTTTTGGTGCCTTGGGAAATCTGCTGTTCCCCAGCTCTGTGAGCTTGGTTAGGATGTGAATCCTTCCTGCTCCAGCAAACCCACCAGGCAGTGCACCAGAAGAGCTTTTCCTATAGGGCTGATAACTCCCAAGCAGGGACAGCAGAAGAGAAGGCATGTGGAGGATTGGGCAGTGCTGGGCTGTACATGAGTCATAGGCAGAGCACCTGCCTTCCCTTCCCTGGGTGCCTGCCCACCTGAAGCTGTTTACTTGCCCATGCTTTTGTGGCAGGTCTGTGGACCTGGACTCAGCAGACGATGCTGAGCCATGACATCCCTTCACAGAGTTCCCTTCTTCTGCCCCTCCACCCTGAGGAGGAGCCGTGGAGCCGCCCACCTGGCCAGGAGCACTGCACTGTTTGCCCAGACCTGCCAGGGCCGGTAGCTCACCAGCTGCAGCATCAGCCTGATTTTTTCCCTTGCTGACTGTTTTTGTGTTGCTGGGCCAGCACCTGTGAGCAGCCACAGGAAGCATCTCCTGTTGGCTCAGGTTCCACAGGGGCATTGCATGCTCAGCCACCAAGCAGCATCCCTGTTCGCACCAAGCCTGCCTGGATCACCAAGCCTGCCCAGATCCTCTGTGCGCAAAGCAGGAGGCAGAGCAGCAATGTGTGGAAACACCAGCTAGGGCCAAGCACTGGGCCTGGCTTGGGAAAGGCCACATCCTGCAGGTCTGTGTCACTGCAACTGGCTGGACAGGGCTTGTAGGCAGTTGGGGCAGTGTGAAGGAAAGAGGTGATGATGGAGGGATGTCCCAGACCAGGTGGCATGACCTTAGTGTGAATAAAAGTTGGTGTTCCTGCTGCTGTAAAGTAACTGTTATTTCATGTAACTTGTGTAGTGTGTCTACAGTGAATGTAGAATTTGGACAACTTGTATCAAATCCTAAGGCTGTTGTTAGTGTTATTTCAAACCACTGAATCCAGTGACATATTTTATGCTGCATTAAAAATAATACTTGGTCAGGATGCCAGTCTTGCTGAGGTCACGAAACAGGCTTCTCTCCACTCCTCTAGATCCCGACATAGGTCACTGAGTAGATCTCCAGAAGCAGGTCATGTCCATATTAGCCTGCTGGGAAAGGCCCAGGATGGAGATGGAAGCTTGGGTAGGAGTGATGGCCTGGCTCATCTGCTGTCCCACCTCCAGCAGCAGGGAGCTAGGGAAGATCATGAGAAGCACAGTGGATGGAGGGTGATGTGTCTCCTTGGTCTCACCACCTCAGGAGAACTTCTTTCACCCTGACAAACAAGATGGGAAATGAGGACAGCAAGAGGCCTTGGGAATTTAATCTTCCCATGTCTCACCAGTGAATGAAAACAAAGAATTAAAGGATGAGATCTGCTGGGTCCAACTTTTTTCTCCCCCTAAGGACGCGATGACCAGAAACAAGCGGTGCTCCAGCCACTGCTGTCTCTGCATAATGAATCGGTTTGTTTTCAACAGAAGTTTGGGAGTTTTGGGAAGTTTCCTATGCATTGAACATGCTTTATACCATGTACAACAACACAATGGAGGAAATAGAAATGCTGTGTTTCTAGTGCAGTTGGGGCCTAGTTATTATTGTTTGTTAGGCACAAGTTGATGTGGATAAAGCAGAAAGCAAAAATTCCTCTGCAGCAGCAACTGACCAGCACCCTACTCCCTATTAAAATTTTTTTTATCGATGAAAACATTCAGTAAAAGCAAGGGGCCGATATTGTTAGCAGCCATATGAGAAATTATGCCGTGTCCCACTTATCCTCACTGCAGGCGGGCAAGGAGTGGGAACAGTGAGCCACAGCTGAGTGGCTGGGCTGGCTTCAGCACCACAGCACTGGTAGATCCTGGTGGGTGCTAGAGAGAGAGGCTGGGTTCAGCTCTGTGGGGAAACATGGTGAAAATGCCCCAAGAAAATCAAGAAGTAAAGCACACATTTCCCCTGTTGCAAGTTGGATTTAATGCTGGGGAGGTGACCCCCTCTATTTTTGACCTGCCCTCACTCAGCAGTGTGTGCAATCCCTGCGACTGCTGACTTGGGGTCCCAGATGGCTTGGCAGGGGTGAAGGTGATGTCCTGGTCATTCACCTCTGTTGGCTAACGAGCTCCTTGTTGCAACAAGCTGGACATCTTGGGTCCCTGTGCTGGTGGTACTGCTTTCTTTGACCCTGGTGCATTTTGCTCCCCTCCTGTATCCATCATGATCTAGCTGCTGCTCCGATCCTGCCCCTTCACCCTTCCACACAGCCTGGCTGTGGAGCGAGCCCAGAAGGGCAGCGGTGTGTTTGGCGCCTCCGGGACGCTTCCCTCCGCTGCTGGGTTTGCTTTCTGCAGTAGCTGGTGGCAATCCTGGCAGTTCGTGGGCGTTGGGAAGTGCCCGTCCCAGGGCTGTGCGCGGGCGGGCAGCCGACGGGGATCCCGCCTTGGCCCCGGCTGCAGCGGCAGCCCGGCACGGCCGGCTCCAGGCCCCCGCCTGCGGCGGGACGGGGGAAGACGTGTCTGTGCGGCAGGGCCGGCTGAGCCGGTGGAGCCGGAGCTGCCTGGCAGCTCGCCCACCGCTGCGCCCCATCCAGGTCAGCCCGTCTGCCCGCCTGCCTGCCGGGAGGGAGCCGCGTGCCTCAGCAGCATCCTGGCGCAGCGTGCCGGGTCCTGCCAGCCGCGGGGTGTGCCGGGGCTGCCGCGGGGCTCGGGAGGGGCACTGGCAGCTGCCGCTCCCGGGAACCTGCCCTTGTGGTGGGAGTGGACTGTTGAGCGTGGCAGCCCCTGGCTGCCCCTAAGGAGCCTGGATGGGGCTGGCTGTGCCTGGCATCCCTAATGCCTGTTGTTGGCAGGTCTGGGGGCCCCCTGGTTGCTTTCAGGATGTGTGCTGGTTTCACACATCCTGCTCCGTTGCAGACCTCATCAGACCCCATGCCCTCTATGGGCTCCTTGTCCTTTGCCCCAGTGCTGTGGTAGGCAGTGAGGCTTTGGGATGGTTTGATCACAGCTGGGGGCTGGCGTGTGGGATCTCTCTGTCTGCCTGGATCTGGGTGGCCACTGGCCTGCCTGAGCGGCAGATGGTGGCCGCCTGGGGACCCGCCGTCCATCCCTCTGGGTGATTATTCACCCGTCACCATGACGATAGAAAGGTCAGCAAAAAGATCCTGTGTGATTCCTGGGTCGGTCGGTGGGATTAGGAGCAGTGCAGGAGGGAGGGCTAGAGCCAAGCCAGCCCCTCCTCAGGCTCACCAGCTGGACTGTCCCCGTCGGGCACATCCCCAGAGCCCAGCCAGCTGAGAACTGACAAACTTTGGGCACCAGTGAGAGACCCTTGGGATGGGATTGAGCCCCACTGGCTGATGATCCTGAGAGCTCAGCCCTGACCCTGTGAATTCCATCCTGCACAGGGGAGGCCTGGAGCTGTGTGTGGGATGAAGGGAGGAGGCTGACATGACATCAGGGGGGAAGCAGAGGAGGGATGGCGCTGTGCTGATGGAGGCTTGACTGGTCCTGCATCCTTTCTGCTGCTGCTCCTCCTCCCCCTCCTCTTCCTCCTCCTCCATCTCCTTCTCCTCCTTCCTCTCATCCTCCTCTCCTCCTCCTCCTCCTCCTCCTCCTCCTCCTCCTCCTCCTCCTCCTCCTCCTCCTCCTCCTCCTCCTCCTCCTCCTCCTCCTCTTTCCTCTCCTCCTCCTTCCTCTCTTCCTCCTCCTCCTCCTTCTGCTCCTCCATCTCGCAGCAGCAGGACATCTCTCCCCACAGGGTGCCCCTGACTGACTCCTGTCCCCTCTCTCTCTCTCCAGGCTGTTCCTCTAAGTCGTTCAAGCTGTACTCGCCAAAGGAGCCCCCGAACGGCAACGCCTTCCCCCCATTCCACCCAGGCACCATGCTGGATCGAGATGTGGGGTGAGCTGGGGCCCAGGGAGGGATATGCAATGTTGAGGAAGCTCTGCAGTTTGCGCCCCAGGGTCTCTGTGTTATGCTTCCCAGCAGCAAACAGAGACTGCAGTGCATGGAGTTTAGTTTGCACAAGAGCTAAGAGGGAATTGGAACAGGCACAGGTGCTAGTGGGTTGAGAAAGTGATATTCAGAATGAAGGAAGCCCCCAGGTCCTGAGCTCTTGTCAGCCCTTTGCTAGGCCAAGCCCCTGGGATCACAGGGAGCATTCCTAGCTCCTGCCAAAACAGCCTCTTCTACATCTGTCCTGCCTGGCACCAGTCACTGCTGCAGAGGAGCTGGGTATGTCCTCAAGGAGCAGTTGGCTAGGTCCCAGGGGTGGAGCAGCCAGTGATGTGGGATCAGAGCCCAGTTTTGGGCTACAGGTCGCCCCATGGGGGCTGTCAGATGTTGGCAGCCAGGGTACAGTCTGCACTGTGGGGAGGGTCTCACCTCCAGTAAGCCCAACTGCCTGCTGTAGCCAGGGAAGGAGGAGCTGTGGTGAGTGTGGAGATCCCTGCTGATTTGACCTGCCTGCATCTCTTTCCACTGCTAGACCTACTCCTATGTACCCACCAACGTACCTGGAGCCTGGAATCGGGTAAGAATGGGGGGCTGGTGTGGACCCTGTTTCGGGGGGAGCTTGTGCCTGTGGTGGAGGTGTCTCAGCCAGGCCAGCATGCTGGCTGGCTGGGGCTTGTGGGAGGATTGCTCAGATTCTGCCAGTCCTGGAGGGGCTGTTCCCACTGTGGGCTCAGGACCCCTCCACACCTGTGGCTGCCTTCCCCTCTGATGGCTTGCTATGCTCTCTGGGCAGGAGGCACACGCCGTATGGGAACCAGACTGACTACAGGATATTTGAGCTCAACAAGCGGCTGCAGAACTGGACAGAGGTAGGGAGCTGGAAGAGCAAGGGTTGGCCAGGGCAGTATTTCAGCAGTGGAGGCCCCCACCACCTTCTCCCACAGGTGGCTATGGGACAGGGCTTATCCACCCCCATCTCCACGTGCTCAGCTCGGAGCACAGCCTTCCATGGGTTAAGCACATGCCTGCTGTGCCTGGCAGCCAGTGTCTGTCTGTCTCTCCTCCCCATAACTTAGCATCTCTCTGCCATCCCCAGGAATGTGACAATCTGTGGTGGGACGCCTTCACCACAGAGTTCTTTGAGGATGACGCCATGTTAACAATCACTTTCTGCTTGGAGGATGGACCAAAGAGATACAGTGAGTACCACCTTGAGCTCTCCTTCCTAAGGACATTGCCCTTCAGCAGGAGACAGCTGTGTGCTCAGGGGGATGTGGGTAGGATGTCAGAGCTCAGCTGTTTTCAGCCAGAAGGTACGGGGGCACCCTCTTCATGTACATCCCAAGGAACATCTGGTTGAGCCAGGTTTACTGACCTTATTTTCCTCCTCCTCTTGCTGCAGCGATTGGCCGGACTCTGATTCCCCGTTACTTCCGCAGCATCTTTGAAGGGGGGGCCACAGAGCTCTACTATGTGCTCAAGCACCCCAAGGAGTCCTTCCACAACAACTTCGTCTCGCTGGACTGTGACCAGTGCACCATGGTCACCCAGCACGGCAAGCCCATGTTCACCCAGGTACTGCCTGCGCCCGCAGCTTCTGCTGCCCCTCCTCCCTTGGTTTTTTGGGCCCTCTTGGTGGCTACAGTCCCATGGGGCTGTGCATTTTGGGCTTGTGGGTATGGCTTTTGCTGAGTGTCCCGGGAGGCATAGGCAAGCCACAATGGGAGTGTTCAGTGGGTACCAGTGGGTTCCCAGGGGATCTGGGCTGGGGGAAGCTGGGGCAGCCTGTGCCTGACTCTGTGCCCTGCCCAGGTGTGTGTGGAGGGGCGGCTCTACCTGGAGTTCATGTTCGATGACATGATGAGGATAAAGACGTGGCATTTCAGCATCCGCCAGCATCGAGAGCTCATTCCCCGCAGCATCCTTGCCATGCATGTGAGTACAGCTCCAGGAGCTCCTCTGGGCATGAATGACACAGGACTGCTGAGCTCCTCGGGCTGCTGTGCAGCTTGGGTGGCCCTCAACCCAGTCCTGCATCACAGGCTGGGGCATGGGAGGGCTGCTCCCAGCCTGGATGCAGCTGAGCTGTCTCTTCCTCTCACTCCTAGGCACAGGATCCCCAGATGCTGGACCAGTTATCCAAGAACATCACACGCTGTGGGCTCTCAAACTCCACACTCAACTACCTCCGAGTAAGTGTGTGAGAAGAGGGGGGATGCAGCTCTGCCCTGTCTTGTGCTCTCAGCTGTCTGATGCCTGGCTGCCCTGGGGTGTGGGCAGGCTACAAGGCTGGCTTTGCAAAAGGGATCTTACAGAGGGGCTGTAGAGAGCTGTGGGGCAGTGGGTCTGCCAAATCCCACAAGCTCACAGTGTGGCTTGGATCAGTGCAGCACAGATGCCTGCCTGTAGAGGGGTTAGGGTTAGAGTTAGGGTTATGGGGTCTCTGTTTTGCTGGGGCTCAGAGCATTGCAATCTAACCCAGTGTCTGTCTGCTCCGTGCAGCTCTGTGTAATCCTAGAACCAATGCAGGAGCTTATGTCACGGCACAAGACCTACAGCCTCAGTCCCCGGGACTGTCTCAAGACTTGCCTCTTCCAGAAGTGGCAGCGGATGGTCGCTCCACCGGGTGAGTCTCACACTGCCTGCTGTGCTGCTTGGGAGTCTCTGGGACTGCCTGGTCAGGCCCTGCCCTTGGTGCAGGCTTCTCGCAGCCCCAGAGCTGTTCTTGTCCTTGTTTTGTGAGGCTAGGGGGTGGTGAACCAGGCATTTGGCTTCCTTCTACACTGGTCTGACTTCCCAGAGAGGCAGAGCAGGGCTGCAAGCAGCCGGTGCTCTGTCCCTGGGGGCTGCCAGCTGCTTGTGGAAAGCAAAGCAGGGATGGAGGTCGTCCTCCCCCCTCTCCTGTCCCCTGGTCTGGGAGGGCAGGGGAAGTGAGGAGGGTGGTGATGCTGCCTGGAGGGGGAATATGGTCCTTGAAGAAGTGGGGTCTGCATAAAAAGGGCTGCGGAGCACCATCTTCCTCTTGTTGGGATTGACCGTGTATGTCTCCGTCCTCCATCAGCGGAGCCTGCACGGCAGCAGCCCAGCAAGCGCCGGAAAAGGAAGATGTCGGGGGGCAGCACCATGAGCTCCGGCGGAGGAAACACCAACAACAGCAACAGCAAGAAGAAGAGCCCAGCCAGCACCTTTGCCCTGTCCAGTCAGGTACCTGTAAGCATCCCGTTTCCATTCTCTCTTCCTCCTCTGGGGTGGAGGGGAGGGTTCTCTGCCCCTACCCCTGGGAGCTGCTAGGGGAGACTCCCAGGGACTGCCTATATGAGGCCCCCCAGTTCTTCCCATGCGATAAAGGAAAAGAAGGAGGGGGTGTCCTAGCTGCCTTCCCTGAGCCCCACTTAGTGCCCAAGCTTGGGTTCTGCAGTGGAGATGAGGAAATGGCCCTGCAGCTGGGGAAAGGGGCTGCACTGATGAGAGGGGGGTCTAGTGGCCCAGGCTCCCCCCACCTCGATTATGTTTCGGGACCGTCTCCCCTTTCAGGATGTGATGGTGGTAGGCGAGCCCACGCTGATGGGGGGGGAGTTTGGGGACGAGGACGAGCGGCTCATCACCCGGCTGGAGAACACGCAGTTTGACGCCGCCAATGGCATCGATGACGAGGACAGCTTCAACAACTCACCGGCGCTGGGGGCCAACAGCCCCTGGAACAGCAAACCGCCCTCCAGCCAGGAGAGCAAGTCAGAGAACCCCACGTCGCAGGCGTCGCAGTAACGGCCCCCCCGCCGCCCCGTGGACTCAGTCCCAACCAATCTACCTGTACATTTGCAACGGAGAGTGACTGGGAAGCGGCGAGGTACCGGGGGCGGATCAGCGCCACACGGATAATGGGGTGCACGGCCCGGGGTGCACACCAGGCAGGCAGCCCCCAGCTATCACCCCCGCCGCCTCCCCGCACCCCCATGCCTGCCTCCCTGACGGACCCCAGGGCAGGGGTGGGTTTCCGCGGCCGTAGCTTCATTATTCCCCCTTCTCTCTTCTTTCCTGCTTCTTGCCCAGAGAGCTTCTCATCCCCACCCCAACATGTCCAACCCCTCCCTGCTGAGTGGGGGGAGTTAGTGGGGAGGTGTTGGCAGTGGCTAGCATGACCAGATGCCATGTGTTGGGGTCTGGCACAGCCCAGAGACCCTCCTCCTCCTTGGGTCCCATGGCCGGTGTTTGCGGAGCAGTCACCTGTACTGGGGTTGCACACCTCTAGTCCAACCTGGGGCTGGTTGGGGGGGAGCCAGTGATGAAAAGCCTTCCCTGTGCCTCGGGCTCTGCCACGGAGCCACCTCTGGCCAGGGTCAGATCCTGCAGCTCTGGGATGGTGTTGAGGAGATGGCCTCATCGCATTTTCCCACTCTCCTGCACCCTCCCCTTCCCCTCGCTCCCCAGAGCGAGAGCGCAGCGCAGCCATGGGGGGACTCTGTATATAGGAAGTGCGTGGTGGGGGGCTGGGGGGGCACGGAGGACCTGCAGCTCTGCTGGAGCAGCTGGTGCCCTTGTTCCCTGCCTGCAGCCCCTGTGTTTCCCTCCACCCTGTGTGAGTCTGCCTGGGGCCCCTTTGCAACCCCTGGCTCCTGGTACCTCCTACTTTTGTCTTTTTTTAAGAAAAAAAAAAAATATTATTAAATTGTAAGTTTAAGAAAAAGAAAAAAAAAATGGGAAAAGACCCTCTCAGCCCCCTTGCCCATTCCCCCCTCCTGTCCTGAGCCCTCTCACCCTGTCCTGACTTTTGTACAGGCTTCTTCTCTTGGAAGTCTCGTTTTATATCCAGTTCGGAGAGCTTCAAACCAAGGAGAGACTTTGCAGACTTCCTTTCTAATCCCTCCAGAGGTCGGGGTGGGGCAGCCCCCCGCCTCCCTTCTCAATGTAAATCTTGTGTGCTGTTGTCCCCACTCCCCCCTTCGGGTTCGTGTACCTCGTGCTTGTACATTTCCGCGCTGTAGACAGTGTGTACGATACTGTTCTTTCAATGTGTTATCACTAGAGCAGGTGCCTCCATTGATGTTAGGGGAAACGATGAGAAAAATAATAATTTTTGGGGGGTTTTTTTGGTTTAAAAAAAAAAAAAAAGAAAAAAAAATAATCCCTTCCAAGGCCTCTTCCAAGGAGAAGATGGGAGGTGCCGGGGGAGGGTGTTTGTGCTAACTAACCACTTCACCCCAGCAGCCTTGGAGTGGGGTTTGGGGGAAGACGGGAGTCCAGGCTGCCCGTTGGGAACCCCCTGGCATGCCCCGTGGTGGGGTTGCAGCAAGTGCTGCCGTGGGGGGGACTGCCCTAGTGGGGGTGTATGTGTGTGTAAGAGTGTGTGTGCGAGAGGTTTGTGTGTCTGTCTGTGTGCGTAAGGGAGCCTGGGGCAGGCGGAGCAGCCCTGGAGTTTGGGGGAGTGAGGAGTGCACTCCATTCTCTCTGTCAGACACTCTCTCAGCTGCCTGCCGGGGATCCCACGGTCTGTGTCCTGCAGCCCCGTGGGGCTTGGGGCTGGCAGGTGTCACTGAGGGGCTGCCTGTGCCCAGGGGCTCTGGCTGCTGCAGGGGTGCTACTAGCACCCCATGCCTTGCCTACTTGTGGCTGGGACTGCAGGAGGCTGCTGAGATGGGGTGGGGGACTCTGTGTGTGTCCTCTCCTTCTGCTGTCCCTGTGGTTGGGTAGGAAGACAGAGACCATGAGTCAGCCCTGGTCTGATTTCAAGCTGAAGATCCCTGGAGAGATGCCTGTGTTGGCTCCTGGGCCCCTCCATGGGCAGGCTGGAGGTGGAGGGCTTGGCCCCTCGGACCCCAAGGCACAGGGGTCCCCACGTCCCCTGTGCAGGTGGGGGTGGGATCCCAGGGTGGGAGCTCGGTGTGGCAGGGAGGGGGGCTCTGCATTGAATTAAGGTACGATTCTCCATGCTGTGCCGCAGGGCTGCTGTGGAGGGTGCAGAGCTCTCACTGCCATGGGCACACTGTAATGCCTTTTTGTTTCTTCTTTTTTTTTTTCTTCCTTCCTCTCCTCCATAGTTTGTGCCATTTATGAGTCATGTATGGTACCAATAAAATGACTTTTCGGTTTGAAGCTGTCCTGATCACTTTTATCTGAGCATAGGACCAGGCTGATGTGGGCAAGGCAGAGGGGGGGTCCTCTCATGTTCCTGGTGCCCTGGCAGGGGATGCGGGCACAGGGCTCACTCTGCTCCCGGGATGATGCTGGCTCGCCTCTGCCTGCTGGTTTCCAGGCAGGCCACAGCTGACTTCCTGCCATGCCATGGAAAGCAGAAATATCAGCAAGGGTAAGGTATAGGGCTGCTGGGAAATGGCACAGTCCCCAAGACAGAGCAAACAAGCAGCTCGAGGCCTGCCCAGCCACCAAGGCAATGGACACCTGCCCTGGGGAGCAGCGGGGGCAATGCAGTCCTGCTGTGGGAACAGGGCAGGAGCAGCTGAGCAGCATGGAGGTGTCCTGAGGGGGGCAAAGGAGGGACAGAGAGCCAGCCTCCATGGGGACTATGCCAGTCTCCTTCCAGAAGCTGGGATGCCTTGTGCCAGCATTATTAGGGATATGGGGGAAAACAGGCTCATAAAAATGGCTGATGCAGCAGAGGGTGAGGACAGGATGGGCCTGCATCTTCAGAGTAGGGGCAGGGGTTGGGTTGACATCTGCAGTGAGGGATGCCACCAGGCTATCCTTTCCCCTGACAGAGCTGAGGTCGGGGGGCTGCGGGATACAGGTGCTGTGGTGGGAGCTCATGGCTGGGCAGGTGAGGGCAGGGTGGTCCTGGTGAGCCCATGGTGTGGCACCCAGAGCTGAGGCATCATACCCGTGCTCCCGACATGCCCCAAGCACTGGCAGGCTTGGTGGGATGCCCTGGGCTGGAGGGGAGCAATACCCCGCAGGAGCAGATCCTGCCATCTGTGAAGGATCCTGCATATGCCTGGCTGGATCCTGCATGTGCACCCGCGAGCTGCTGAACAACCCCCCAAGGCAAAACCTCGGGGTTGAGGTCTGACCTGGAAAGCCCAAGGGTACTTGTGAAGCCCCTAAACCTCCTTCCCCACAGCAGCTCCAGTGCTGTGAGAAACTCACTAGTTGTTGCTTTTTTCCCCCTCCTTTTTCATTGGGATGAATCTCTGTCCTCTGCTGCCCTGCCTCAGTGCCAGTGCTGTGCCAGAGGGTCCCTCCTGGTCAGACCAGGAGGAAACCTCGAAGTAGGACTGCCCTCCTCCCCGTTCCACCTTCATCTAAGGTCATGGAGTGCAGTGATGCCAAGGATGCAAGGTGCTTGTGCCAAGGAAACTTAAGCAGTACCTGGAAGACGGCAATGAGCAAGTCATGGGTGCCGGAGGGGCCAGGGAGCCCACCAGGCAAAGGTCATTCAGGTACAGCTCGCCCGTAGTCCCTGCTGGTGCCTGACCAAAAGCCCGCGGTGTCCCCTGCAGGGACAGAGGGCGCGGCCAAGGACCATGCTGGGGGCTCCAACTACCCCGGAGCAGGAGGTGAGGGCTGCAGAGCACAGCTGAGGGCTGGCATAGGTGGGCAGCAGGGCGGGCAAGAGGGCTGTGGCAGGGTGGGCTGCTGGAGGGGCCAGCAGTGGCTCTGGCAGTGTGGGGTGAGCGCTGGTGCTCTTAGGCAAGGAGGGAGCATCCCCTGGGCACGGGCAGAGGGCCTGTGGGCGGCGGGACAGGGCAGGGGCCGGGGTCTCTGGGGCAGATGCAGGATGTCAGAGTGGTCTGGGGCTAGGAGCAGGGGTGCCCCGCGGTTGGAGGAGAAGTGCCAAGGTGCAGCGGGAGAGGGGTGAGGCGGAGGGCTTCCCCTCGGCAGAGGAGGAGGCCGGTGCGGCCGCACCCCCCGGACGGACCCCGGCGGACCGGGCGGAAGGGGCGGCTCTGTCCGGCCCTCCCCGCAACCTCCCGGGGCCGCGGGCTCGGTGCGGAGCCGCCCCGAGATGTAAGGAGCTGAGGAGCTCCGCCCGCAGCCGCTCGCCGGGACGCGACCTCCGGAACACCTGCCCCGCGTCCGCCGGGTGCGTCCGCGGCACAACCGGCAGCCACTCCCCGCCCCTCCCCGCTCCTGCCCCCGGTTGCGGCTCCCGGAGCTCCGGCGGCGGGGCAGGGGATGGAGCCACACGGCGTGGGAACGCTCTGCGGGGAGTAGGGATGGAGTCGAGCCGGCGCCCAGCCTTGGAGGAAAAATGCTGTCTTGGGGCCCCTGAGGCTGTTCCCCGTTTGGGGGGACCCGGACGCGTGTGAAAAAAGCCGAGTTTACCGCAGTGCCCCATTTCGGAAGGTTTTTAGATGCAAAAGCTGCTTCTGTGGCTAGAGTTGGTTTGTGTTGAAACTGTGAAAGGCTCAACACACTCCCATCCCGGAGGGATGCAGATGGTGTGGGGCGGAGCGGACGGGACGGCTGTCCTCGGGATCACCCCAGGAAACCGCGCTCCTGGGTCCCCGCACAGAATGGGCACGGGAGCTTGGCGAAGGGTGAAGAGAGGGGCAGTTCCAGGAGCCTGAGCCAGTGGTGGAGCAGACAACAAACTTGGGAGATAGAACAGTGTCAGCGTCCTAACCCTAACCGTAAGCCTAACGATAAACATACCTGTAGAGCTAAGACTGGGAAGAGCACTAGAGGCACATAGGGGTAACACTGGTACCAAGGAGAAAAGCGTGGAGGGAGCGAAGTTGAGACAGTGTGGTGCTGGCCTTGGCACGGCCTTTGCAGATGCGGTGTCCTTGGAGCTGTGGGCTTTGTGGTTTTCTGAGCCCTAACCCTATGCGTAATCCTAACCCTAGGTGGAGCACTTAAGTCACCCGGGGGTGAGGCATGTGCCAAAACTAAAAAGTGTGGTGGGAGCAATGTTGGGACAGTGTGGCGTTGGCCTTGGCATGACTTTTGCAGCTGCAGTGTCCCTGGAGCAGTGGGCTTTGTGGTTTTCTGAACCCTAATCCTAAGCGTAACCCTAACCCTAGCCCAAGCTATAAAGCTAAGCCTAGGCGTAGCAGTAGAGGCACATGGGCATAAGGCTGGTGCCAAGGAGAAAAGTGTGGACGGAGCAAAATTGGGGCAGTGTGGCACTGGCTTTGGAATGGCCTTTGCAGCTGCAGTGTCCCTGGAGCAGTGGGCTTTGTGGTTTTCTGAACCTTAACCCTAAGTGTAACCCTAACCCTAGTTGTAAAGCTAAGCCTATGCACTGAACTAGAGAAACATGGGGGTAAGGCTGGTACCAAGGAGAAAAGTGTGGAGGGAGCAAAGTTGGGGCAGTGTGGCACTGGCCTTGGCATGGCCATTGCAGCTGCAGTGTCCTTGGAGCTGTGGGCTTTGTGGTTTTCTGAACCCCAATACTAAGCGTAACCCTAACTCTAGGTGGAGCACTTAAGCTATGTAGGGATGAGGCATGTGCCAAAAAAAAGTGCGGAGGGAGTAATGTTGAGTGCAGTGTGGTGCTGGCCTCGGCATGGCTTTTGCAGCTGCAGTGTCTCTGGAGCAGTGGGCTTTGTGGTTTTCTGAGCCCTAACCCTAAGCATAACCCTAACCCTAGATGTAAAACTAAGCCTAGGCGTAGCACTAGAGGTATATGGGCGTATAGCTGGTGCCAAGGAGAAAAGTGTGGAGGGAGCAATGTTTTGGTAGTGACGCGCCGAGTTGTAAGGAGCTGGGGAACTCCGCCCGCAGCCGCTCGCCGGGACGCGACCTCCGGAACACCTGCCCCGCGTCCGCCGGGTGCGTCCGCGGCACAACCGGCAGCCACTCCCGCCCCCTCCCCGCTCCTGCCCCCGGTTGCGGCTCCCGGAGCTCCGGCGGCGGGGCAGGGGATGGAGCCACACGGCATGGGAAAGCTTTGCGGGGAGTAGGGATGGAGTCGAGCCGGCGCCCAGCCTTGGAGGAAAAATGCTGTCTTGGGGCCCCTGAGGCTGTTCCCCGTTTGGGGGGACCCGGACGCGTGTGAAAAAAGCCGAGTTTACCGCAGTGCCCCATTTCGGAAGGTTTTTAGATGCAAAAGCTGCTTCTGTGGCTAGAGCTAGTTTGTGTTGAAACTGTGAAAGGCTCAACGCCGGAGGGATGCAGATGGTGTGGGGCGGAGCGGACGGGACGGCTGTCCTCGGGATCACCCCAGGCCACCCCGCTCCTGGGTCCCGACAGGAGGAAACCAGAACGGGCACGGGAGCTTAGCGGAGGGCGAGGAGAGGGGCTCTTTCCCGTGCCTGGATCGGGATAGGTCGGTGGTCACCCTGACCCCGGTACGGAGAGGCGGCCCGAGGTGGCTGGGTGCCAAGAGCTGCAAGGGGCAGGGTGGGGCGATCCCGGCATCGCCGCCTGCCCGGCAAACAGCTTGTCAGCAATCGCTGAAACTTTAACAAACCCCAGACCTGGGCGGTGGCACGGTGCGGCCGGACTCTGCGGCAGCTGCGGGTGCAGAGAGGTGTCAGAGGACAGGGTAAGTGCTCTGAATCCGCTTCATCTCTCACAGCCCTCCGGTCTCTCGTGGGCACCTCCTGCCTGGCTCCCCACCCCACTGTTCTCAGGACTCCTCATCCTTCCTCGGTGCTCTCCAGCAGCTCTTTCCTTCCGGGCAGGAGCTGGCAGGTAGGTACCTGATTTTTTCTCTCTGCATTTCCTGGTCGGAGGCAGGAAGCAAGGCAGGCTGGGTGGTCCCGCGCCGCGACGACACCGGCAGCTCCTCTCTGTGCCCAGGTGTCCATTGGAGCTGCTGCGATGGAGCTGGGGAACATCTCGAAGCCCACGTACGGCCCTGGCCCCGAGGCGCCGGGGAGCAGCACGCCGGGGCTGGTGGCAATGGCACACGGCTTCCTGCGGCTGGTGCAGCCCAACGCCCTGCCCGTAGGTGGGTGCATGGTGGCAGGAGGCTGGCAGTGGTGTAGGGGGGCTGCTTGGGGCTGCAGGGTCCCCCTTGAACATGAGCCCTCCTGCAGGGGTGACTGTCCATCCGGCATTCAAACACTGGGTACTGGGTAAGGAGGTATATGGCTGGCATAATCAGGAGTGGGATCCCAAGGATTGCCGTCTGTGTCCTGCTCATGTACCATAACAACTGTGGGGCTGTCTCAGCTGGGCCCCAGGACAGGCGTTAGTGGTAGTGCCGCCTTGCAGACTCCTCCAGGTATCTTAATCCTAGACCCACAAAAATGTGCAGAGCAAACCCCGCTCCACCTGAAGGGTCTTGCCCTGTCTTGCCGCCCTCTGTGCTTGCTGGCCACCTAGAGCAGTGTGTCTTAGTGCCAATGCCTGCATGGCAGTACTGTGTGCATTCCCTGTGCACTGCCCTGCTTGGTAGCACTTGTCCTTGCTCCTGTCACTGTCACAGCTCTGTCCCAAAGCAGCTGCAGGTTTGCACAGGTGATACCAGGACCCTGCAGCTGCTCAGAACTTGTGGGGCAAGTGCTGCCCACCTGGAGGGAAATGCCACTCTGGCTGCTGGCACTTGTGCTTCCTCCTTCACTGGCTTTAGCCCTTGGTCACCATCAATGTGCTGGCAAAGGTGTGGTTGGCACACACCTCAATGGCTTTGTGGACTTCTGTCACGTAGATATCAGGGTATGATCAATGGCCCCATGTGCCATCATGGCTTGTAATGAGTTCATTGGGCACAGGAGGGAGAGCCCTGGGAATGAAAGAGGCAGCGTGGCAGTGGACCTTTGCCCCAGCACTCATTCCATGCTGACAGTGCTCTTGGGCATCTGTGTGGGGCAGGGCTGCAGGAGGGCAGCCCCAGGGCAGTGTTCCTAATGCCCTTGTTCTGTGGACCCCTGAAAGCCTGGGGGTTGGCAGCACTTTTCCCAGGTGCAAAAATGCTGCATGATGTGATGGCTGGGGAGGGCAGCTGGAAGAGAGAAAAATGCCAGACTCAGAGCTGTTTTGAGCTGCAGGTGATGCCTGGGGCTGGGAGCCCCTCTTTAGGGTGAGCAAGGTCTGGGGGCCTCCTGGAGAGCCCCCCAAGGCCCAGCACCTGCTCATGACTGACTGTGCTTCTTGTCCTCTAGAGCTGTTTAATATTGGGCAGTCCCAGAGTGATTTCAACCAGGAGGACATCCACAAGGTGAGCAGGCAGCTGGGGCAGGGAGCTGGCAGTCCCAGACCACTGTGGACTGGGGGATGCTGGTGGGTGCTGCTCTGAGGCTGAGCCCCGGATGCTGGCCAGCAGCAAGAGGAGATGTTCTGCTCCCTGGGGAGACCCATTTTGTCTGTTTGGGTCTGGACAGGGTGCTCAGAGCTGAGGAGCTTTCAGGGGCACCAGAGTTACGCTGCCTCTCATTCTTCTTATCCCAGCTGCTGCTCTATGAACTGGGTTTCCTGGTCTGCGCGGCCATTGGAGTCCTCTTCATCATCCTCGTGCCGCTGGTGGGATGCTGCTTTTGCTGCTGGCGCTGCTGCGGGAACTGCGGTGGCCGCATGTACCAGAAGCAGGGCCAGCGGATGCGCTGCCGGCGCCGGGCGCTCTGGGCCTCTGTTCTGCTGGTCTCCGCTTTCCTCCTGTGAGTGCGCCGGCCGGGAGGCTCCGGATGGAACCCAGGGGTGGCTGGAAATGCCGGCGCTTGACAGCCGTGTCAGGAAACTGCCATTGTTCTCGAGCAGATCGCGGCATGGCAGGACAAAGGAGAGGAAGTGTGGCGGTGGGAAGCAGGCTCCGGGGGCTGTGCGCTGGCACTGTGCAGACCTTTCCCGACAGCTTCCCTGCGGTGTACTCGGCTCCCCCATTCGTCAGTTTCCCATGTTCCTCCTCTTTGGTCCCTCAGTGCAGGGCACTTGCTGGAATGCACTGGAAGTTGGGTTCACTGGTGTGCTCCAGACCCTGCAGGCTGGGGTCTGTGGCTGTGGATTTGGAGGGTACCAGGGGGGAGCACTGGGACTGTGCTGACTGTGCCACCCTTCCCTTGTAGGGCTGGTGGTGTCTGTGCCTTCATCAGCAACACCCGCTTCTCCCAGGCTGTGAAGAGCACCTTCCCCAATGTGGTCAACACTCTGGACAACGTCCACACCTACGTGGCCTCCATCCCCCAGGCATGCATGGTCCCCCTACCATGTTTGGGGGCAAGGGGCCAGGCGGGAGGAGCAGCCCAAACAGCCCCCTGGGGAAGGGCAACAGCAGGGCTGGCAGCAGAGAAAGGTCCCCACCCTCACTGACACCACATCTGTGTCCCTACAGCAAGTCGATTTTATCATCGAGAGGAGTGATGTCCCGCTGGGCAATGCCAACCACAGCCTCCATGGTGAGGGTGTGAGATGGGAGGGGCTGGAGCATCCTCATGGCCATGTGGCAAGCTGCTCCAGGGTTGCAGGGTCTTGGGCAGTAGGGGTGTTATGTGGGTTTGCCTTTCTGCCCTCTGAGTGGTTTCTGACCCTGCAGGCCACTGGGCTGGTTCTTATGGGGATGTCTAAAGGGACTGTGTCTGGAGGCTCCTCCAAGCTCCAACTCTGCACCACTTGCTGCTTTTCCCCATTCAGGGGGAATCCTCTCTGGGAAGGGTGATGCAGGTGGTGGGAGGGTGGGGATATCCCCATTGCCCCCCACCTGGGGGGTAGGTGAGGGAGGGGTGCTGGTGCAGTGTTTTCACCAGCTTTCTTGCAAGCCCCAGGACCTTGCAGGGGTCCTGTCACTGACACCACCTCTTCTATCTCTGCAGACATTGGGCCCAACCTGGGCAGCAAGATCACCTTGCGCATCAGGAACAGCACGGATGGGGCTCTGGGATCTCTCCAGAGCCTCCTGCAAGGTACTGGCCCTATCCCTAGGAGGCTGTCAGGGGCCTCAGGGGGACGCTAGAACTGAGACCTAGGGTAGGTACATGTTTGTGTAAGGCTCCCAGGGAGGTGGATTCCTCTGGCTTCCCAGCCACACCCTGGAGCAAGTGCTGTGACTTTGGAGGTGCCCATATGTTGCATTTTTTCACGAGTCCCTGCCACACTGGCAGGATGAGGCCCTGAGCTCGCCGCTGTCTCCTCAGGGATGGAGATGCTGAAGGACAATTTTGGCAGCATTACCACCAGTCGCTCAGACCTCGAGGAGCTGCAGAACAACTACAGCCAGCAGCTGGCCAGCCTGCGGGACAGGCTCAACCAAACCCTTCGGAGCTGTGGCCAGCCCTGCATCCAAGTGTCTTTGGACGGGCTCGCCTTCACCACCAACTTCAGTACGGTGAGGAGGGGCAGGGTGTGAGTGAGGGCCCCTAGCAGCCCCTGCCCCAGCCCCCCCAGCTCCCTCACCCCAGGCTCTTCCCGGCAGATCCCAGGTATGGAGCAGCAGGTGGAGGCACTGCGTGAGGTCTCTGACTCCAACATAGAGACCGATTTAGAGGGGGTAAGCGGTGTCCCCTTCACCCAGGCACAAAGCTGGGTGCTTCTGCAGCTGCTGGGGCTGTGCTGACAGGGAGTGGGTTGGGAAGAGCTCTGTCAGGAATTCAGTGTGTGACTTCCTTCAGTGGGAAGGGCTGGCCAGAGGTCTGCGCGCTGTCCCAACCATCCCTGCACACTCGTAGGGTGGACTAGGTGCTGTGGGGAGCCTGGCTGGCCTGTGCTACTAGGATCTGGGGCTAGAGGATGTGCTTCTCAGCCCTGGATTGCAGGGATGTGAGTTGTATGCTGTGCTCCCCTGGATGCAGGTTAACAGAACGCTGGACACGATCCCTGACAAGGTGCAAGAGCAGTCCCAGGAAGTTGTGGCAAGTAAGCAGAGCTCTGTGTGATGATTTCTCCCTCTTCTAGGGTTCCCTCTTCCCTTCTCAAGACATTCTTTCCTGGAGACCTTTCCTGCAGCCCTGGCTGTCCCCAGGTGCCACGATGCCAAGGTCATCCTTGGCCATGACTGCCCCTTTCCTATCCTTTCTGAGTCCCCACTACCCTGCAGGACCTGGGCAGCAGCTCGCAGTGCCAGTGCATCTCCTTTCCTTGCAGAGGGCCAGGACCAGCTGGGCCTCATCAGGCAGAAGATCAGAAACTTGCAGGAAAAGTTGCCACTCCTGGATGTGGAGGAGAAAGTTGGGGCCTTTCTGAACAATACCGTATCAGTGCTGGAGGAGTACAGGGAGCCAATCATTGCCTGGGATGGGCTCAGGTGGTGAGGAGCTGCATTCCCAGCTCTGTTGCTGGAGAGTTTTAAGGCTCCTGCTCCTCCAGTTGCTGGAGGTGGGAACTTGCTGGGTGGTGGGCTTGTGGGTGCAGGGTAGTCAGAGCTGTGCCATGCAGACACACATGCCCCTTCCCTGCTGTGGTGCCTGGGACCTTTTCTCCTCCCCATGAAGGCAGCTGGTGGGCTAGCTGCTGGAGTCCCAGGTCCTGCTGCCTGACTCCTGCCCTTTGTCTTGCCCCAGGTTGATCATCTGTGCCCTCCTGTGCTGCACGGTGCTGCTGGTGGTCCTCTGCAACACTTTTGGGCTGCTACTGGGACCCCTAGGGCTGAAGGAAGGTGTGCTGCCCACACAGCGCAGCAGCCTCTCCGATGCTGGCGGGAACTTTTTCATGGCGTGAGGCTCAAGTGGCTACCAAGGATGTGTGTGGGAGTGCTGGGATGGGTGGGCAGGGCTGGCCTGGGAATGCTCAAGCTCCTGAATCATCATATTACTGCAGCTTAGGGGTCTGCCCCATGGTGACTCCCCGTGCAGGTGGTAAATTGAAGGTAAAACGTGGTGCTGGTGAGAGGCATTTGAGGGGGACCTGTCTGCCCCGTGACGGTGAGAGCTGGCAGTATGTGCGTGGTCCTGCACCTCTGTGGGGGAGTGCTGGCTTGCAAAATTGTGGGAAGCTATTCTGGAATCCAAGCTCCAGGGCAGAGCCTGCTCGTGCTCTGGGGGCTGAAGGCAGAACAGAGACCTGTTTGTAGGATGGGTGGTGGTCCCACAATTGTAGGGGGTGAGGGGTGTGCAGCCCCTGGGCTCTGCAAGCTGGGGGCAGTGCCAGCATCAGTGCTGGGCCATGGGGCTGCAGGTGCTGATGGCATTTCTGTCCTGGCAGAGGGGTTGGCTTCAGTTTCATCTTCTCCTGGCTGCTCATGCTGCTGGTGATGATCATCTTCGTGCTGGGGGGGAACATTTACATGTTCTTCTGTGAGTCCTGGCGCAACCAGCAGCTCTTCCAGGTAAGCTTGCTGTGGGGAGACAGCCCTGCCTGGAGCCACTGGTGCCTAAATGAGGGCTGCTGGTGGAGCAGAGGCAGCACTGGCCATTTGGGATGCTCTTCCAAGCTGTTCTGCCATGCACTATGTCTAGTTTCTCCATCTCTTTCCTTACTCTTAGCTCCTGGACACCCCTGGCCTGATCCCTAACTTCAATCTTTCAGAGCTGCTGGGACTGGAGGGTGACACAGCAAACTTCTCAGAGATATACATGTGGGTCCCAGCCCTGACATTGTGTCTTTTTGGAGAGTAGAGCTGCTCAATGCCCTCAGATGCTCTCCAAGAGCGGGGCAGCTTGCCCTACCTGCCCTGGCTGTGGGTAGGCACTGATCACAGGGAAGGAGCAAGGTGTAACCTGCCTGCACAGATGAGGACATGCCCCTGGGAGGGGTTGGCTCTCACCTGACCTGTTTTCAACCTTGTGCCCCCATCCTGCAGGCAGTGCCAGCAAGATGCTTCTCTGTGGCAAACTTTGCACTTGGACCAGAGCGTGCCCCTGGATGAGCTCTTGAATATCAGCCAGGTGAGTGTGGGGGTGCCAGGGCAGGGATCCAAACCCAGAGCTGAGAGGACAGTGAGGGGCCAGCACATGTCCCATCACAATCCCCTTTGCTCTGGCAGTACACAGGAAACATCTCCACAGCATTTGAGAAGATGAACATCACCCTCGGCCCCATCTCCCTGCTCAGCCAGAGCCAGAAAGACCTGCTGCTGGAAGCCAGTCGGGCTGCACAGCCCCCCAACTTCACCCTCACCCTGGAGCAGGTGTGCTGGGTGCAGCCTGGTATTGGGATTGGGGGAGTTGGATGTGGGTTGAGGAGGTCCACTGCTCTCTCCTTTTTGCTGCTGTGGGAGTCCTCTGCCATCTGTGTTACCCATTAGGGTAACAGGGCACATTCTCTGCCCAGGAGGCCCTGGTTCCACTCTGCCCCACAAAGAAGGGATATAGCTCCCCTCATGAGCCCCATTCCTCATTCTCATGGCTCTGTCTCTGCCTTTTCCAGTTGGATCAGAATCTGACCCAGGGAAACCTCCTGGATCTGGCTGCAGAGTTGGAGCAGCTGGCAGAAAAAGCGGTGAGACACCATGACACCACAGGGCACAGCCACCCTGGGCCCAAAGCCACTGCCTGCAGGGTCTCTGTGCCCACCTGGGTGTTGAGGGAAGGGCCTTCACTCTCGCCCAGCTCTTTTCCCCGCCCTGGCCCATCACCTGGCTGTGGTGAGGCACAGAGATGGGCACTGCTGACTGCAGCTCTTCCAGGACACAGACGTGAAGAAGGAGCTGGAAGAAAATGCTCGTGAACTGCAGAAGCTGGACAAGGAGATGCAGGCGAACTTCTCTGGGCCACTGGTGAACAATGCTGGGGGATGTCCTGGGGATGCTGGGTTGGGCTTCCCTAGAGCTCAGAGCCTGCTGGGAGGGTCTTGTCTGAGCTTTGGGGTCTGCACCTTTGACCCCCCTCTCTCTGTCCCCAGCGAAGTCTGAAGGAGAATATACACTCAGTGCAGAGTGAGGCTGCCCAGCTAGAGGTAAGCTGCACAAAGGGAATGCACACCAGTCCGGGGTACCTTGCAAAGCACCCTCGAGGTCCTGCAGTGGAGGTGGTGGGGTTAACTTGCAGTCTGAGGGGCTGGTGGATGCTGTGGGACTCTTCACGTGCTGCAGGGGCTGTTCATGGGGTAGAGGGAAGGAGGCCATCGACCCTGCCAGGTGCAGGATCCCTCCACCTGAGGTACTTGGCATGTGACTGCTGTGAAGACCCCAGCTCAGAGAGGCTGTGCCCCAGGGACTGCTGCTCTGCAGGGTTGGTCAAGTGCAGGCACCCCACTTAGATCACGCTGCTGAAAGCATCTTTCATCTCAGGGACAGACAACAACTGCACTGGACAAAGCCAGCAACACCCAGAAGCTCCTGGAGAGGGAGACACCAAACATCATCAAGAATGTGAGCTGCTGCCAGGCCACATGGACCAGACCCCCCTCACCAAAACTTCCCTCTATGCAGGGAAGCCAAACCTTTTCTGGCTGCTCATCCTGCCCACTTTCCCTGGGCATCTCCTGCATCCCTGGGTGCCCCCTTCCCATATGACATTCCTGGCAAGGGACTGGGGTGGGGTGAAGCATAGAGCCCTATTGCTGCTGGCTGAGGTGGTCTGAGAGCCCTGATTCTGACATGGAGGGGACATGGGGCATGGAGGGGGCTGGTGGTGCAGCATCTCCACTCTGTGCTTGCCCCTCCAGGAGACACGAGCCTTCCTGGAGCACCTGTTGGATATCTTTGAGACCTACATTTCATGGGCCAAGAGTAGGGTAAGCTGAGCCTTCCTCAGTGAGGTGGAGAGAAGGGGAGAATGAACTGCAGGGCTTTGTGGATGCTGACGTATGCTGTCCCCACCATGTCCCCAGCTGACAGAAGATGTGGCACGTTGCAAGCCCATAGCTCAGTCCTTGGATAATGTGGAGGTCATTGGCTGTGACTACATCATGGACTCTGTGGTGAGTGGGGCAGCCATGTGTACAGTGACACACTTGTGTGGAGTGGCAGTGAGGTCCTCTTGTCCTCATGCATAGGATGAGGGATGCAAGGAAGGATGAGGAATGCACAGGAAACAGTGCTCAGCTTCTCCCCAGCAAATTGCTGTGGCTAAAAGCAAAGGCCAGGCTCTGACAAGGAGTGGGTGGTCACTGGGGAGCCCTGGGAGCAAAAGAGATGCTCCCAGTCGCTGTCTGGGCCTAATGGCTCTTCCTCCACCCTACACAGAATGCCTTCTGGTTTAGCCTGGGCTGGTGCACCTTGTTCCTGCTGCCCAGCATCATCCTGGCCGTCAGACTTGCCAAATTCTACCGCCGCATGGATATTGCGGATGTGTACAGGTGAGGAGCAGCCCCACTCCCTGTGACAACACTGGGTCTGGGGTCCCCCTGCCACCTGTCCCTTCAGGTCCTGTGGTAGCCTGTGGGGCTGATGCTAAAGTAACGTGGGCTGGGGAGGACCTGAGAGGTGGATTGGGCCCCTCAGCCTCTGAGGATGGAGATGTTCTGGAGAAGAGCTTTTCTCTGCCTGCTCTGAATCTCCCCTTTGGGCAGACAAGGTGCATCCACTTTGGAGGAAGAAGCCTGGCAGGGCAGCAGCCCCAGCCTGGCTGGAGTCCACCACCTGACTTGCTCTGTTTTGCACCATTTTTGTGCTGGAGCACTGGCATGGGAGCACAGCTGGATGCTGTGCAGAATGCAAGGTGCTGCATGGTTGGTGGCATTGCCACGAGGGTGCAGTGCTTGCTCACATGCTTGTGGTCACTGGCGTCCCAGGGCTGGCCCCCAGCCCTCTGGGACCCTCTGCCCAGCAGTTCCACCAGCAGCACAGGCACTGTCACAGACCCCTGAGGGTAGTGAGCAGTTTCCAGTTGGATTTCCAGCTCTTGAGGACTACATCATGGTCCTGCGGTGCAGCTGGTGTGCTGAGGCTTCCCCAGCCCCCCACCTGCCACCCCTCCAAGCTGGCTGGAGCCATGGGCTAAGCTGCCCAGGAACCTCAGGGAACTGAAGTTGTGGCATAGGGAGCTGGGTGCTGCTGAGCTGCTGAGCGTGGAGCCCTGCTCTGCCTGCCTGGGGAAGGAGCACTTATGCTCTGGGAGGCTGTAAGAGCCCATGCTCTCTGGTCAGATCACGCAGCCAAGATGGAGTGGACCACAGCACTCTGGAGGCCATGTGCTCTCCTTTTGTGACCCATGGGAGACCTTGTCCTACCATGAGATGCTGGGCTGTCCCACAAGACTTCTTGCCCCACTAACACTGTTCCCTCTTTTTTCTCCCCTCCAGGAATGAAGACTTTGAGATGTAAGCTACTTACTGCCAGGTCCCTCTGTGGGGTGGGGGGCAGCCCCTGTGGTACGAGGGGGGTCAGGGGACAGAGGGAGAGGGGTGGGGACCAAGGTGCATGCAGACCAAGGAGTGTGCTGGTACCAGGCAATGGTTGTGAAGGTGGGACTTTTGTAGTGCACACAGTTGTGGGGTCCCCTATCATCTTCCCACACCCCTAAGTTTGGAGGTGGTGCTGGTCCCAGTCTCTCAAGCTGGTGGTTTTGGGGAAGCTGTCTCCACACCCTATTTCCTGGAAGGCTGTGTGATAGGAGTGGGGTGATCCTGAGCTGTCCCTTGCTCCCCTCTGTGGCTGGGGGTGACATACGTGACCTTGGTTTTGCAGGCCACCCACATTCAACTCCTACAAAATCCCCAGGCCTTCCACAAGGCATTAGTCCCTGTCACCTGCAGATGGAGGAAGAAATGGACAGACCCCCTCACTTGAAAAATGTGATTATTTATTTTTGCAGGGAGCCTACTTCTTTCCAAGGCTGTAATTTTTGGTGTCAAACAATAAATGGTGTGTTTGTGTGCACTGTGGGATGTGACTGTGTTCCTCAGGTCTAGCTGAGATGGAAGTACACAGGGGTAGGGGCATGGAGGATTCACCACAGCTGGCACAAGCTGAGGCTGTGCCTGGAACCAGAGCGCTCTTTCTGGTATTCTCAAGTGTGCTCTGCACACAGGCAGCCTCTGGGTCGATACAGGATCACTGCTCAGCATCACCAAGACTGGGTGATGTTCCCCTTACTGGGCAACCCTTTGCACCTCTGACTGGCTAAGTGCCAGGTCCCTCCCTGGGAAAAGCCACACAAAGAGCCTCCTGTCCATGAAAGGTCCCCCGAAGCTGTGCCCAGTGAGTGAGCACTTCCCTGTGGCAAGCCTGGTTATGTATCATCTGTGGGTTTCCAGTGTGTTTATGGGGTGCCTGCAGCCCACACCTCCTTCCCTCTGCAAGATATGGTGGCATGGGTACTTTCTGTGCCCACCCCTGCACACTCTGTGCTCTGCATGGAAAGAGCTGCATGCACAGATGAACCAAGGGTGACTTGGTCTAGAGCCTTGGGGCGAGTTCAGGTATTGCTTTAAGCTGCTCCTTGGTGCAAGCGCAGGGACTATCCCAAAAACCATTGTCAGGCACAGGGGATATATGTGAGCAGCTTGACTAATTTCCTTTGTTGTAAAGTCCAAGTTTCTCTGGAGCAGAGTGAGAGGGCCGGGCCAGCCAGCTCCCCCTCCACAATGTGCATCTGCTTTATTGCTTTTTCCACTTGCCTTCGGATCTAACTGCTAGTTTTTCCTTTGGACATTATCTGAAGCTGCACCAGCCTTACCTCCTGCCATCTCCCCCCAGCAGAGTCTGGCTGAGGCAAGCACAGAGAGACCCCTGTGCTTGCCTATCACCCAGCTGAATCTGTCCTTCAGATTGGTTTGGCCCCTTCTTCCCCAGGGATGCCCACCCTTCCAGGTCCTTGGAGTGAGATAACCAGCACACCCTTGGAAAGCATTCTGCTCAGTTTTGTCTCATTCTCCTCTGCCCTGAACCCTCAGCCTCCAGAATTCTGTCAACTTCCTCCTTGTCTAGGGTCCACACGTGGAGGCTTCTGCCTCCAAGCCTCAGGCTGTCCCTACTGCATCATGTTCCCTGCTTCCTCTTCCCTTGCTGTATCTCAGGGACACCAGCTCACACACGACTGCTACTGGCTTCTGTTTCCGTTTTTTGGCTTTGCTGGCTTCTTCCCCGCTCTGCCTTCTCTGCAGAGCCAGTGCTGGAAGGCAGGGAGCTAGACCCTCATTCACGGTGTCACTGTGGCCACCTGCACCCAAACACAGCCCTGGCAGTGAAGATGTCCCGCCCCAGATGACTGCATAGTCTTTGCCAAGGTGTGGGGCTTGATCTCAGCAGCTCCCCATTCAGTGCTGCTCCAGGGCAATGTTCCAATCCCTGAAGCCATGGCTCTAAGACGTGCTTGGGACCATCCATCATCCTCCCAAGCAGCCCTGGGAGGTGGGTGAGAGCAGTGTTCGGCAAGGCCAGCAGCTGCCTGGAGAGAGGGCAAGGTCAGCTCATTACAAAATGCCCACAGCAGATGCCACCAACTCTGCTTTCAGGCCATGCTCCCTCCGCTCATGTGCACGGCAGCTGCCAGAATCGAGGTGGCTCCACTGTGTGAGAGGGAAACTCACAGCACCCTATGGCCACAGCACAAGGCCCCCCACAAGGAAGGGCTCATCAATAACCAGCCAGCCTCTAGGGAACCATTGCAGCAGTTCCTCTTCCTCTTTGCCAGGCCTTTCTCCACCACAGGGACTTTCCACAGCCAAGCCCTTGCCTGGGGGGAGACCCTGCCACATCTTTACAGTGGTTTCACAAACAAGACTCTCTACAACAGCAGCTCTGACACTTTGTGCCTGGCAGCAGGATCTCGCTGGGCCAGCCAGGTGCTCTCTGTTGCTAGTTTTCCTAAAGAATAGACAATTTGCAGCTCTTGAGAAAAAAAATCTTCCCTTCCTCAATTCTCTGTTGGGCCCAGCCACAGCCATGCATGGCCTGGATGGCCCTTCCCTGTGGGACACATGCTCCAGCCTGCCGGTGCAGACTCCTGTCTCCATGGCTTCATAGTAGTAAGCAGCTGAGTACCACAGAAGGAATGGCCTGTCTGGGCATGCCTTCCGAACCCAGCTGTACCAGTGGTGAGCCATGCTGGACAGCATGAGACCTTAGCACAGCCACTTTTCACCAGAGGCAAAAAAACCCTGCCTTCCTCCTGCAGGTGTGTACCCTCATAACATCCACCACCACTTCAGCACTGCTTTAGGAACCTTTATTTTTAAAAGGAGTCTGTCTTCCACACTTAAGACCACTCTCAGGAAGATTAATGCAGGTGAATCTCCCGCAGCCCAACAAGGCAACAGACAGCTCCTTTACACCACAGTCCAGAATGCAGGGGCAAAGGCACAGCCAGAGTCTCCCTCCTAGTGGAGGGGGCCAGGCACAGGGCACCCAAGAGAGGCTGGAACCTGGATCTTCCTGCACAACTGCTCTCAAGTTACATTGATTTTGCAAACAGAGGCACAATATGAGCCAGACAACCCTGACAGAGCCCCTTTGTATGCAAAGGGCAAAGGTAGAGGAGATGGGAATAGAGGGCCCGAGTGTCCTGCAGCATAATCTAAGCTTCCACAAAGGAAAGTGAAAGGCAGGGCCAGCCCCAAGCTCACACAGGCTGCTGCAGGCTTCCCAGCTCAGAAGAGAGTTTGGATACTGTCTGGGACAGAGAGATAAGAGAATTAGGCTGCTCTTTTCAACTAAGTAGCTGCAATCAGTCACAGCTACAGGATTGATCCCAGAGGAATTCTGGCAAGAGACAAAGTGTGGAGTGCTGCAGCTGCCAGCATGTGTGCTGGGACCCCCAGTGCCATGGAACTGTGCCACACTGGCATTTAGCATCTGACTGAGCCCAAAGTGGGGCAGGACTCAGTGACCCAGCTGCAAGAAATATGCCCTGTTTCTCACAGGCAGAGCTTGGAGGTACCACCCAACTCACTGAGCAGAGAATGGGGAGGAAAGACTGTGGGTATCCCTGCCTACCACTCCACCACCAGTACTAGAGCATCAGGGAAGTAGAAGTGGAGTTAAAAAGGAACCAAAGAAGCCAAAAACAAAGTGCTTTGGGCAGGGAGCAGTTCTGTAGTCCTGTAGTGCAGCCAGTGTTTTCATCTACAAATGGGCCTGGCATTTGCTCCTCCACTGGCACACACACAATTGCACTTGCTAGGAACAGCCAGAAAGCCTGCCCTGGCGCACAGGAGATCCCCCAGCCCCAGCCACCCAACAGGCTCTTCAAGATGCTGCTGCAGGGATGCTTCAGAAAGGAGCAGGCTTCCATACTGCCAGGACAGGTAGCATCTCCTAGGGTGGATGCGGCTTTCCCTTCCTTGTACGCCCATGGCTTGGGATCACATTGTCCTTCTGCCCATCACACACTGTCATCCTGTAGCAGTTCTGAGGGCAAGAAAGTCCTTTCCATGTGTGGCTGAGGACCATCATCGGCCACTGCTTTTGAGGAGATTTTGTGCTCTCGGGGAGGGGTGGGAGGGGGGAAGGTGGTGCTCTTCAGGGCATCGGAGTACATCTCCTCCTGGACACTGGGACACTGCACAACCCTTTGCAGCAGTGGCTTCAGCAAGCCCACAGTCAGCTGGTTCCCCTCACTGGAGAAAGGCACTGGGTCCTCCTGGGAGCAAGGGAGATGCTGCAGGACCATGGTGAGGATGTCTGTGGCGGTGAGCTCAGCAGGGCAGAGCGGCCACAGCCTGTCCAGATAAGGGTCCAGCTCCCGGTGCTGGGACAACTCAGCCAGTAGTGTAGTGAATATCTCCTTGTTGAGCAAGGGGCTGAGTTTGGAGAACTTCTCTGCCACCTCTACCACCCGATGCCACTGCTTCAGACGGATGAGAAGGTGCAGAGCTTGCAGCACCGCCTTAGGCCTCTTGCTGCAGAGCAGCAGTTCCAGCTCCATCTCGTCATCTGCCTCGCCATCTTTGTTCTTTCGGGCCAGCACTCCCAGTGCTCTCTTGTACAGTGGCACTCGGCCCTCTGGGCCCTCCTTGCTGCTGTATGACCAAGAGTTGCTAACGTACTGCTGGGTCAGCTCCACAAAGCTGGGCAACCACTTGGGTTTGAACCTCAGGAAGGAGGCACAAATGAGCTCAAAGAGTGGGACCATCCCATTCTGACCCACCTCCTCCAGTTGCGGCTGACACAGGACCTTCTTCCATACCTCTGGGGTGGCCCTAGCTATCAAGAGGCCATCCCCATTCTGCTGCAGCTGCAGGCAGCTCCTTGTGGCCTTCCAGGCAGCCTTGGGGAAGGAGGCAAAGACAGAATTCAGATAGGCCAAGTTGTCCTTGTCCATGTCAGACTGCAGAATGCGGCTGACCTCCTGCTCCACCAGCTCCTTGCAGTAGCTTTCCACCTCACTCTCTGGGGCACACACCACACAAGTCTTGAGGAGCTCCAGGCTCATGTAGCTCTGCAGCTCCAGGCTCAGTGCGCTCAACAGCTTGGCATAAGTGTCCTGTAGGCTTCGGGCTGGCATCTGCTTCTGGTGGAGGCTGTGCTGCAGGATGGCAGCGAGGACCACAGGAGCTTGGAATGTACCACCTTTCTTCAACTTCTCCACCGTCAGCTTGGAGGTACTGAGGCTCCTCCTCTGGTAATATCTGCAGGCCTCCTCAAACACCATCTCCACCAGGCACGGCTCAGGCCTGCTGCTGTCCTCAGGTTTGGAGAAGCTAAAGTTGTAGATGCCAGTTTGAGTGAGGAGCTGGATACTGTCCTCCTCTCCCTGGGACTCCAGGAAATGCACCTCTTTCATGCTCAAGACTTCCTTTTCTATGAGCCTTCCACTGTTCTGGTCGACAAGATACAGTACTCCAGCCAGCACACAGGCCAGGATGCTGCTGAAGGTCTTCAGCTGGACAGGACACCCTTGGGCCAGGGGACCCCCCTCCAGGTCAAAGATATGCCTCTGTGTCCCATCTGGCTCCACGACACTCACAGAACCCTTTGTGCTCACCAGCAGCAGACCCCCACTGTTGGACACAGTGGAGGTGTGAATGTCCAGAGGTGCAAAACCTGAGAGAAGGCCCACAGAACCCAGCAGGAGTTTCCTGAAGTCTGACTCGCTGCTGGAGCGCAGCACCTTGCTGTGGATGAAGCCAGCAGAGGGGGCTGTGATGGTGAACTTTGCCTTCTCTGGATGCCAGATGAGGAGGAATTTGGAAGTGGTGGCAAAGCCGGAAGCAGTAGCAGGCACTAGGAAGATGTGTTGGGGGGAAGCCAGGACCTGATACTCGGGGCTGTTGTGCAGGACTATCCTCACAGTGCCCAGCCGCACACCTTGCTCCCCCACCTCCAGAGCACGGGCACAGACACAGAACCTGAAGGCACACTTGCTCATGTCCGAGTGAGCGCCCAGCGGCGGTCTCTCCTCACACCACACCAGGCTGGCTCCCTGGCTGCACACGGAGACGACTCGTGCCCGGGCACCCTGGCAGAGCTCCAGTGTCTGCAGCAGCTGCCAGCCCACGGCCACCACAAAGTGCCAGACCTCGGTCCGGCCATGTTCCCACACCACGGCCAGTACCCAGGATCCCGGTACCACAGGGTTCTGCAGGAAGAGCAGTCCCACAAGGGCTGGCTGAGGCGGCTGCCAGGTCCTCTCCAGGTCTGCTCCAGCGATGCTGTGGCGCTGGAAGGCCACCACCCGGGGCAGGGCGGGCGGCCGGCTCTTCTGCAGGAGCAGGAGATGCTGCCCGTCGGGGCTGGACTGGACGTGGCTGGGCTCTTCTCCGCGGCACAGCAACTCGCGCAGCCAGTGGCCTCGGCTGAAGTCACTCAAGTCGGAGACCTGCCGCAGCTTCATCCTGTCAGCGACAGCATGCACCAGGGCGAGCCAGGGCACGGAACCACAGCCGCCACGCAGTCCCCTTCCGGAGCCCCGCCGCACCCTACTCCCCGGCTGCCTG